>CM025660.2:6968576-6996037 GCA_014621495.2 Entosphenus tridentatus | reverse complement strand
GGACGGCTGCTTGCGTTGTGGCCGAAACGTCGTGAGAATTATTTTATTATGTTTTATTTTATTATTTATTTCCATTCTACGTGACTTTACCGAAAGAACCAAGAAGATGAATCCCTGCAGTCACGAAAGCTTTAAATCTAAATTTAATTAGTCACTAGTTCAGCACACCGGTGTGTGTTGGAGAGTAAACTCACAACATTTACAATTTGAGCAGGACACTTCGCTGGTGATGACAACCAGCTTCACCGGGCGATCTGCCAGAATTGTGAGGAAGTCTTCCCGTTTTGGTAAGGGTGACACGGATTGATGACTAGCGTGGGTGCTGCAACCCTGAATCGCAGAATAAACAAGGGGACAAAGTCAACTTCACGTACTCTTAGTTCTTTCGGTAAAGTCACGTAGGTAAAAAATTAAATTAATTTCATTAGTTCTTTCGGTAAAGTCACGTAGAACTAAGAGTATGAATCCTTGCAGTCACGAAAGCTTCAAATCTAGAATCAACTTCACGTATCCATCACTCCACGTGAAAAATACAAGTTTGTCTTGAACAACCCATTAGCAGCATTGTTATCAGCAGCATTGTTTTTCAGTCGATTTCGACATGCAGTGTCTCGTCAGCCGTGTGTCAAGGCAGCTCCCAGGTTGCAGAAGGTTGACGACATTTTAAAGAAAAGTTTAAACCAACAGAGTTTTCTACTTGAACAAATGCTGCTGCAAAACATCGGTTCAGGGAAACTAAAATAAGTAAACATAGCAACTTCACAATGTCAACTATTGTCGCTGAAACGTTGTTTTCACCAGTCTGAGGTGCTTTAACTATTCAGCTTCATTTTGTGTCAAGCATTGGACATGTTTGTTAAGTCCCTTTGACAATGTTCTAATTGACACGCGTTAAACACGAGACTTTCGATGAGTGTAAACAGACACGATGCTTTTTTAGCCGTCCAACTACCAACGTTTCAGAGGGCCCATTTAGCGGCGAAGTGTGAGTTAATGTGTGACTCGAAAAAAAATCAGAGGTCGCAAAAAAAACATTTGAAAACGCAGTTACGGCATTCTGCACTTGCAGCTGAGTTTCAGACGCAGCTCACGGATAAATAACACGTGACGGACATTTAAATGTTTTAGTGTTTTTTTTTCTCTCTTTTTAAATGCCGGTTGAATGTAAGCAACATTCTTACGAGGCTATTACATTTAGTCTTTCTTGCTGTTGTGTGTCCAGGTCGCTTAACGCTTGAGGTAGCTGCTTAATCTTTAGCCGAGCGAACTGCACCACTTGGTTAAGATTTTCAGCTAAGTCAACAGTTCAATTCCTGCCACGGCCTCGTCATTCATGACAGAGAATTACCTCGCCATCCTGTGATATCTCCGCCATTCCTGTCGTGATCATGCGTGCAACGATTCACTCCCCTGGTGCTTTTATAATTTGTCCCAGATTCAAGAATCAATTATTGCGTGTTGTCTCGATAACGCTGCCTCCTTTGCATTGTCCGTCTGACCATGCTCCGTTCTGTTTCTTCCGTCCCAATGAGCCCATTCGTCTAAACTCTAAAGGGACACTCGCATGTAATTTGCATGCGATTTGCATGAATTTAGGATTTTGTTTAACGCACAAAGGGCATGTTTCTCACGCTGAACTTGTAGCCGACAGTTCGCCGGTTTTCATTTCGCTGTGCTGCACGGCAGTTGAAACAATGGTGCCAAGTGTCTTAACCCACCACCCTCCACCGCTTCCTCTATCCACCCAGGAGGATAAATAGGCCCACCACAGTTAGTCGGTGGGCAGGTTTACGTATGGTGTTGTGAATTGTGGGTACTCTTTCTACGTTTCAATTTAATTCCATTTATTAGGTATAGCCCTGTGAGCCATTCGGCTCTTAAATCGGGTGCAACCGCAACAAACAAAAACATGAACAAGAAACATCTTAAAGTGACTACACGCAATGAGAAAAATCCAGGAAAAAAACGGCAAAGTCTTCCAGAAAAAGCACCGAATATCAATGCTGTGTGCAAAAATCCCAGTGGGATGCAAGTCGAACAATAAATGACTTTACCGAAAGAACCAAAGCATGCTCTCCCACCTCTTTCCGAACTCAGGAAGGTCACTGCATCGCTCGCGCTTTCAGACATGCTTCTGCGGCCGTCCGGAACGTTCTTCTTTCCAATAATATGAAGCCACTGGCGGTGCTGTGCACTTTTAAATAATCTCGATTGAAAACGAATTTATTTAGAACCGCTTATTGTATTTAGTTCGCTGTCCTCCCCCCGCACCTCTGATTAGCACAGTTAGCTACGTACGATGCGAATTTTTTTTATTTAAAGCTTTCGTGACTGCAGGGATTCATATTCTTGGTTCTTTCGGTAAAGTCACGTAGAAGGGAAATAATAAAATAATACAAATATAAGTTCAACATCAAGTACATACGTACAGATGTCTGGCCAAAGTTGAAGAGCAGGCCAAAATAGCCTCTAGTTGGGTTCCCTGGATCGCCTTCTCGTGGAGGCTGTTCTGCCGGCAGTGGAATGATACAGAAATTGCAGGGCTGCACCTTTATCCTTTGATTCAACAAAGCTAGATGTGTACGATTGGAGGTTGTGACATCAACACGAGCTGACGACACAATGGATAGACAATGGACAATAACCATCGTGACATTGAGAAATGTCTACTCAAGGCAAGTTAGCCAATGTCATCAGTCGTCACTCGACTCTCACAACTCTGCCCCGTCTACACATTCTAAACCCTTGTTAAAACAACGTAGAAATATAAAAACAACACGCACCGCAAGTGTACATTTTGTCCGATTAATATTTAATCTGCGTCAAGCCGACTTCAGTTTAGCTGTGTGCAGAGGTATGTGCCACGGGGTGGTTCAACTTAACACGTCGCTTCGCGGCCAAAGGTTCATTCGTCCCCGTTGCTTAAGTGTGGTGGTACAGCTGGGGTGCAGGGTACAAAGGTGATAGCGCAGGACCGCTGAGTCGTAAAGGAAACTTTTTTTTTAGTTATTCTCCCCAGAGTCGTCTCGCAAGACACAATTGCTCCTCGCTATTGATCGAGGACGAATAAAATTTGAGTGGGGGGTACAGAGAGAGAGAGAAAGGGGGAGACGGTCAAGACACCCGAGGAGGACACCCGGTAATATTCTCCCACGGTCTCGGTCGAAGTCGCGACGTTGGTGCTGCTCGCAGAAAGTGTCCCCCCCTCTCTGTCTCTCTCTGTCTCGCTCGTGTGCGGTGGCGGTGACGGCCTCATCACGGAGAGACCGAGTCCTCGTTGTTTTCCGTGCGGACTTTTTGGGTTTTTATCGCTCGGCGCGCAGTTTTATTTTGTTCGGCGCGGCGGCCACGTTTGCCTGATGTTTGTTTCGCGGAGGAACTCGCGACTCGACCCGGGGAGTGGACTTCTAGAGGCTCGCTGCTCATGATTACGAGTTCAGCGATGCACAAATAATGAGTTGCGCTGAAGTGCATCGCCCAGCCACGCCTGGCTCGGTGGTAGAGCGAGCAGCTCGCGGTGGGAAGGTTGCGAGCTCAACTCCTGGTTGCTGGGGCAGTCAACGGTGGTTTTCCTATGGACAGCCTCAGCCCTGCCATAGGAATGAGGAATTTCCTCAATTGGCTCAGGGCTGTAAATAGGAGATCGAGCACTGCCTCCTTGCTCATTTGAACAGAACATCACCTTCAATTTGACTTTTGCTCATCAAATTAAAGCTGTTTTCTTAAATACTTGATGAACTGAAGACTTAGAAAAAAGCAATAATTAGATCGCACGAACGTGCAAAATAACACGTAAAAAGACCAAAATTGCTAAATGCGTGGGCGCTTCGCGTCTGCTTCTGTGTATTTTTTTTATTCACTCGCCTATTCAAGTTATAAAGCAATACCCTGCAATAAGGCGAATGATACTTTGTGTTTATTTAGCCGCACGGCCGTGGCTATGCACGTGGCCGATAATCCAGTGCGACGGAGGCGAGGGTTGCTGGATCGCACGAATGTTGAGTACCTCCCTTCCCATGGACGTTGAGGGGTGTCCTCACCCTGGTCCGCCAGGAGAAAGCAATGATCTAGACTCCAGCTGTTCTCTCCGTATGGGATCGTGTTTCCCCCCCCCTCCGCACGCGTGGGGTTTTCTCTGGGTGCTCCGATTTCCTCCCACGTTGTAAACACTCGTTAATTGGCCGACAACACATTTAGTAGGTAGAGGACCGCAGAGCTTGGGCAGTTGTTGCTGCGCCGGGCTCGCCACGTGGCCGCCTTCGCCGCTTGTCTGTCGGTTCCTCCTCACACCACGGAGTCATTCTCTCTGTGAGAGTGAGCGAGTGACGGGCACATGACAAGTTGAAAATATAAAATTATTAAAATAAACTAGCGACCCGCAAGTCCTTTGGACGTGACCGTCCGTCCATCCGTTCTAGCCAGCAAAATGTGTAATCTTAAATGGAGCCCCGTCTCTCTCCGCCTTTTTCTTGCCTTCTCTGTGCTGTTTATCACAGTTTTGTTGATCTCAATTTCTCACTTTGCCTCTGTCAATGTCAGTTTCTCTATCCTCTGTCCCTTCTTCTAACGCTCCCTCCCTCAATTCCTCTCCTCCCTTATTAGATCACGTGATTGTGAGAGGTGGCGGTGGCATGGGGGGGGGAGACCTTTAATCCTGAAGTGGATGGATCGTGGCTGATGATGACGATGATGACGATAGTAAAACTGCAGCATGCTTAGTTGAATAAACGTGTAAACAAATGGGGCCATTTATATAGATCCATCGGCTCCGGTTTCACAGGTGTCTTCAGTGTCATCCAGGTCGATATTATCAGGCGCGTTCTCATGGTCGGAGTCTACCATTTCAATGACCATTACATGCAATCGTGCGTGGCAATGGGTGTGGCCAACAGATATAAAGCAGTGGGTGTTCCCGTATGTTGAGCTGCAGATCAACGGGTACCTGTGAAGGTGCATGTGTTTCTATACATATTCAGTAACCGTAAACAGGCAAGTGCTCATCTTCTTGGTTCTTTCGGTAAAGACACGTAGAAGGGAAATAATAAAATAATAAAACATTATAAAATGCAATTTTCACGACGTTTCGGCCACAACGCAAGCAGCCGTCCTCAGGTGAAGAACAGGTCTGTCGGAAAGACAGCGTCTGAAATGCTTGCGTTGTGGCCGAAACGTCGTGAGGATTGCATCTTATTATGTTTAATTTTTATTATTGTATTACTTCTCTTCTACGTGACTTTACCGAAAGAACCAAGAAGATGAATCCCTGCAGTCACAAAAGCTTTAAATCAAACCAGTGCTGTTAGCGAGGACTTACGAAGGCCGGCACAGCACGCGAGGTGCGGTGACCAACACCACACCTGCCCGCCTTTGTCTCCCTAGTGCTGATGTGTATGCACCACACCAGGTGTAGCGATTTAAGGGTAGAGGTGGCCACAAGGCCGGTTCACATATTCGCCACTGTCATTGGCCGTGAACAGAAATTGAACTCCGGTCACGAGGTCCGTAGGGCTGTTGGGAGTGGCGGCAGCTGCAGCACATTGCAGGATGGAGGGACCGTGTAACACTAACATGGGAGAAAAATAACGAAATATTTAATAATAATAACAACATATATTTGTAAGGTGCATTTCATTCGTAGATCCCATGGTAAAAACCCTACTGCAAACCGGATACACAATAATCAGTTCTTAAATACAAATCAAGAACAGTGTCAAAGAAATCCCGTCACAGGCGTCCTTGTCAATCAAGCGTGCACACAGCCTCCGACATCATGGGGCTCGGGCGTAGCGCGCACGGCAAATCGTGGCAGAGGTGATCCCAACGCTCAATCCGGGGCTGCGTGTGTCTGTGTGTCGCCGCAGGCATCGCAAGCGCCGCTGGGGCAGGAGAATGGAATCCGACTCGGAGGGCAAGTCCTCGTACGGGGTGAAGTCAAAGATGGACGAGAACAGCACCCTCGTCCAACGCCGCTCCCGTAGAGTTGTCACCAAGGACGGCCGGAGCAATGTCAAGATCGGGAACGTGGAGGACAGAAGCTCCCTCTACATGCGCGACATCTGGACCACGTTTCTGGACATGAAGTGGCGCTACAAGCTGGCGCTGTTCAGCATCACCTTCGTCGGCACCTGGTTCGTCTTCGGGATCTTCTGGTACCTGCTGGCGCTGTCGCACGGCGACCTGGCGGAGTTCAACCCCCCGAGCAACCACACCAAGTGCGTGATGAACGTGGACACACTCACCGGCGCGTTCCTCTTTTCGCTCGAGTCGCAGACGACCATCGGTTACGGCTTCCGCTGCATCACCGAGGAGTGCCCCCTGGCCATCATGCTGCTCATCGTGCAGCTCGTGCTCACCACCGTCATGGAGGTGTTCATCACGGGCACGTTCCTCGCCAAGATCGCGCGGCCAAAGAAGCGCGCCGAGACCATCAAGTTCAGCCAGCACGCCGCGATATGCAGGCACGACGGCAAGCTGTGCCTCATGGTGCGCGTGGCCAACATGCGCAAGAGCATGCTGCTGGGTTGCCAGGTGACGGGCAAGCTGCTGCAGACGTACGTGACCAAGGAGAAGGAGACGGTCCGGCTCAGCCAGACCAACGTCGACTTCCAGGTGGACACGTCCACCGACACGCCCTTCCTCATCCTGCCCCTCACCTTCTACCACGTCATCGACGAACGCAGCCCCCTCTTCGGCCTCACGGCCTCGGGCCTACGCAGCAGGGAGTTTGAGATCGTCGTCTTCCTCAACGCCACCGTGGAGTCGACGAGCGCCAGCTGCCAGGTGCGCACCTCGTACCTGCCCGACGAGATCCTCTTCGGGTACGAGTTCGCCCCCGTGGTGTCCCTGTCGCCCAGCGGGAAGTACGTGGCGGACTTCACGCTCTTCGACAAAGTGACGCGCACCTCGGGCAACCTCGAGGCCTTCAAGCCGCCGCCCAAGCTCCCCAAAGCGGAGAAGGAGGAGGAGGAGGAGGAGCAGCACCTGCCCACGTTCGAAGAGGTGACCGCCTCGTCCTGTTACTCGGGCAGCGAGGACCTATCCGAGGAGAACCGCATTAACATGCGCATCAGCAACGTGTGATTGCCTGCCGCCGTCGGCCGTCGCCGATTCATTTTGACGACGTGGACTCTCGCTTGCACTTGCGCCGGAATAATGGGCTCATGTTACAAAACTACGAATGATTGTCCGGCTCTGAGATTTCCGTCAACTGCCAGAATGCGTGTTTTTTTTTTTAACGCTTCTACCGAATGGTAAGAACAAAAATGTTTTTAATGGTAACATTAACCCTTGCACATTTTAGTCCAAATGACGCTTGGCCTTGCTGTTTGGTTGTATGAATGACGTAGGAGGTATCAGCCCTGTTTGTGTGATGCGAATTGGTGCCCTATGCATATGTGCACCGTGAACAAAATCTGTAATTGCACACGAGGGATACATTGATGTTTTACAGCCGTCTAATTACACTGTTAAAATGTAAACAAATTAATTTACACCTCTTTGGGAATCCACTGCTGGATAAGGCCTTTCCTCCATGCCACTTGGGTTGCGGTGGTTGTTTGACCATATTTTACCACGCTGGTCACAGGGACGGGGGGGAGGGTTGGCCCAGGACGAGTTTAGATATCACTGCGCCACTGACATTAGTCGTGGGCAGAAATGTAAATCAGGTCAGCAGGTCCGTAGAGCAGTGTGCAAACCACGACACTACCACCACTACTACTGCCACCAAACCATACATCAAATTGTGAAAACAAATGTACACAAGTGCGACTGATAAAATCAAATGGATAGTAAAGACATCATATCAAGAGCTTTGGCATGTATTAATTTAAGTGTGTAATCTCTAATCTCGGTGATTTAAATGAGACGTTAAATTGTATCACTAAGATGCCCACGATGGTTATGAATGGGGAGTGTTCTGATCATGGTACAGGTATCCCTCGATTTCGCGGTAACGCGATCGACAAATTATGGACGATTTTCGATGAACGAAATCTAATTTCCGCATTCACGAAATGTCACTGCGTGCCACGCGCGCCGTGAGATCATCAAACGAGAAGCCACCCGGGAGAGGCCGCTGCATCATCATCCACACGCAGTGCAGCAGCAGCAGCTGCAGCAAACGCCTCCATCACAATCACCACCCTGGCAGTCATTCCAACATGCAGATGTTTTAGTGCGTGCACTAAAAAGGTCAATTATTTCTTTTTTTAGTTTTAAATTAATTATTATGCAATCGTTTTAATATTTATGTTCCGTATTATTATTATTTTTTCTTATTTTTGCATTGTGAAAAGCGACGCAGATGTATATTGTTAGGTTAGGAGTTGGAGTGACTTTCCGAAACACACCCGCTTTTAATTTTTCTATATTAAATTAATGGGGGAAAAGCCGATTCCGATTTTCACGAAATTTCATCTTTCAATCGGTCTTTTTTCTTCCCAAGACCGGCATCCCCTTTGGTAAATCGAGGGATACCTGCACGACTTATGCATCATACAGTGTACACACTCGTCGTGTTCACCACAGGCAAGGGACACGTTTTACGAAGTGTAAGACACCCTCAGCGGGGGAAAAAGGGGCTGCCAATGGCTGTCATCTGTGGCCCACTTGTGGCCAAGGGAAGTTGCTGCAAGCAAAATTGTCCTTTGCTTTTCTTTGGCTCCACTTAAAGAGAGTCCCCGTGAGTCAAGGAAGTGAGTTGGGTCGGTTCCGCAGGTGGTGGGAGCTGCTCTACCAGTGTCGTGCCACGAGCAGACACCCGCGTCTAATTACTGTCGGAGTCGGACTTGCTGTTTATTTTCATGTGTCGCCCAGGTGAATCGCGATCACATTCGTTTTTAATTTCCTCGAACGATGTTCTCTCTATCAAACGTGCTATGCCTTTAACACAATTTGTTTTTAGCAACCTTTTAAATTATACTTTTTTTTAATTATCATTAAACCTCTACGACGGTAGGTGTTTGTAATGTGGATATTCAAAGTTTGATGGAAATCCTTGTAATCAGTTTGCGCCCTCGGTGGTACCATGAAGTCGTTGGGCTAGGCCAGGAGTTCAAGGACAATTTAAGAGAGTGCCATTGTGTGAGGCTGACCGCTTGCCAGTATCCGTAGGGCAGTTGGCCTCTCTAAACCAATGAGACACAACTGCGGTTATAAACACGGTGCGGTGAACACGCCTGCATTGCTCATTGCTGGACCTCTCCATGCCTCTGCTCACCTGTCCCTGTGTGGGATGATTGGTGATGTGCCTCCTTCGCGCGAGTGTCCACTTGCAGGTGCTGTAAACAGCGGTGCCTGGTAGCGATGAACTTCGTAGAGGCGACGCGAAATATACTTTTATCAATTCTGGTTAAATTGTTATTTGTTTTATTGTAGGGAGTTTCTCCCCACACCCCCCCTCCTCCCAACTGATGACACAAGCACAAATCTGTGGTTAATCACTCAATGATTCGATGACTAATCAGCGATGTTTCGTGATTAGTTGAGAGAAGGGGGTCAATCATTGATTCGGTGTTTTGCTGTTTTCTTGCGTGTGCTTTGTTCCGGGCAGAGTGTCAGGGACGTGACTATCTCTCTCAGAGTTGGCAAATCGCGCTATTCCAACACCCCCCCCCTATCACAGCTGAGTCATGCCTTTACAACGTAACACAATCGAATCTCAACCGCCGTGATGTGTTTGTAGACCGTAATGCCGAACCTACGTCCGTGATTACTAACATTTCGTTTAAAATCTACGTTGAGATCAAAACCACAGGAATCCGTGACGGTCTAGATTATAACATTTTCACGACTGAAAATCGTTACAGCAGAGTTTGTTTTTATTTCGTCTAAATTGTGGCCTTAAATAATGTTGGCCACTTTGCAGCGGATGTGAAGTCGAACTTGTACAGAGCCACAGTGCGATGTGAGCTGCGAAGGGCTTTGGCACAGTGCTAGGGGCATAGCACCTATGGGCTCAGAGTGGTTGGTGCCATGAGCTCTCATGTATGTGTGTGTGTGTGCACGTGTGGAAATACCGGGGAACGGTAGTGTAGTGGTTAGCAACGCTATGCCATGCCGGCGACTAGAGTTTGATTCCCGCTCACGGCCAACACCAGTGATGATTATCTGAACCGGTCCTGGGGCCACAAATGAGTAGCTCTTGCGGTGTGTAAACATCGCCATTGGGGAGACGAAGGCGGCCGGGCGTGGTGCTGGCCACCCACCCCGTCGTGTGCCGTGCCGGCCTTCACAGGTACTGGATAACAGCACTTGCCCCAACAGTCTGTTAAGGCTATTCGGGGGAACTTTGTCTCCATACCCAGGGCTTAATTTCAGCCGGAACAACTCTATAACCACGTCTATGTCATAATTTTTTGGACACGACACATCCATCTCGCCTTTGTTCTTATGATGCAGTTTATTATCGTGTTCATAGAATTGCAAGAATATATTGCTGTAACGATAATATAGGATTCTTATAAATATACGTACTTTGCACTCTCGTGGTAGTGCCTTATCACACCGATAACCCCTAATTCCAAGCCAAGGCTGGCAGTGCTGTGCAAAATATCGAGTGAGAAATTGAGCCCTGGGTGTATGGGACTGCTCGATACAATAGGTTTGTAAGTGTGTGTGATGTGTAGTACCGTACATTTTATACACGCCAATATACGGAGTGCGTTAGTGCCATCGGATGTGTGGTGCCAAGTGTATGAAGACATTAGGGTTTATATCCATCACCATACGCGATTTATGGATGCTAATGTGTAACGCATTGACCGTTGGGGCTGCAGGCGATGCTGAGTCTGTGCTCGGTGCTTGAACAAACACGACTGCAAGTCGCCGAGAATGAGAGCAAGTGGTATTGCTTCAGGATTTCTAAATAATTATTGTCGTGCTTGATATGAAGGAGGTATATGGGGAAAGCAGCAGGTTTGGGAGGCTGTTACATTGGATGAACATTCAATAGGCCATGAGCATAAATCAGATATTATTTCACTTTTCAGTACCACCTCAGATGGTACAACTTTTCGCGTTTCTGATTTATTTGCGGTCAAAAACTTGGGTTGCCACATGTCCAGGTCAAACCTGAACAGGTGGCACTTCAAGTGACAAATGGGAAGATCCGTATTGGTTGGCTTTGACCTGGAGAGTCTTGAGATCGGGTGCCGGTCTGGTGTTGTGGTCAACTTCATTACAGGAGACTGTAGAGTTTTGATGATCTAGTTGCTGATTGACAAAATATGTTTCCATTTGGTTTACTACAGTTTGGAAAAGGTGGTAACCTTAAAAGTTGGTAACCTTATCCACAAACAGTGAATTACATGGCAATTGTTATAAATTGAGTGGCTTATTAGATGTATTTACTCGTATTAGCCACATAGATATTTTTTTTTACGACGAAAGATTTGCTACGTTGGTACCAATTCCTGCTCTGGTTCATAGACTATAATTCGCTAAATGAAAACCAGTGTAAAATATGGCCTACTTATAACAAAAAACATCTCAGTAATTTCCCACTATAATTCGCTAAATGAAAACCAGTGTAAAAAATGGCTTGCTTATAACAAAAAACATCTCGTTAATTTCCCACTATAATTCGCTATAAATGAAAACCAGTGTAAAAAAAGGCTTGCTTATAACAAAAAACATCTCGTTAATTTCCCACTATAATCCGCTATAAATGAAAACCAGTGTAAAAAAAGGCTTGCTTATGACAAAAAACATCACGGTAATTTCCCATGGTGCATTCATGGAGCATCGATTGCGCACTTCAAGGCGCGCACCGTGTTACACGAGTGGTCAAAGACAATGATTGTGGTTGCGCCGAATAGCATGGCAACGGAGACTTGGGAAGGGTCGACTTTACCCCCCCCACCCCAAATAAATTGGCCAATTAAAAAAAAGCACAACCCTTTCAAAATAAGAAGGCTTCTCCTTAGAAAACAAATGAAACATATTTTAATTATTATTATTAATAAATGGCCATATTGCATTGTTGCAAAATTGCTGTATAATTGAAGTAATAAGGAGCGTATGGTATTTTAATATTGCTGGGTGCTTGCTGATGCATAATATTTAATATTTTATTTGGATTTTATAAACGTGCACAATTTATCCAAATCTCGGATTAAATAGGGGCTTACTAATGCACATTTCCAAAGGGAAGTGAATATTAAACTAGCCAGAAATTTATTGTACAAATGTGCACATTGTCAAGACTTGGAAAGCCTAAAAACTGGGAATGAATGAACGTTAATATTTAGAGCACAAGTATCGTCTTCACGTTTGGAGTGTTTTAATTAAATTAAATTAATTATCTTGACTCTTACAGACTGCATCGTCCGTTGTAAGCGAAACACTGAGGATGGATCTTTCTAGACTGTGTTTACCTGCCCATCGTTTGACTGTAACTATTGCAACCCAAACCTTTAAATATAATTCGGGCATCATTGAATTGTTGAGAGGCCCTCAAAATGACTCCTACCAGACTCCATCGTTCCTAATGCTGACCATAGCTCTCAACCTTGCGTCGTACGGAAACAACGTCTCTAACTCACGCTTGAACTGCCAAGGTAAAATTCCTTTTGTGAACCATTAGTCTACTTGTGATTTTAATATACGGTCTATATATTTTTTATTACTTTTTTTATAATTCATAGTACTCCTACACAGCCAAATTAATTCCAAAGTGGGACATCTGTACGATGACACACAATTAAAAAATCTTCGTAACAGGGCTACAAAAAACGAACATATCTTCCTAATATATAAAGTAAACATTTTAATTATAATTTAATATATTAGCTCTAACCTGATATTGAACAGTTTGCAAATGTGTGTTTTAGAATTGTTATTTACTCATTTATACCCAGGTGCCTTGATGTCGTCAGAAGGAAATATTACACGCTTTGAACGCCGAAGTCACTGTACGTTGTTGTTGTTTAAGGGTGTCTGTGTTTGGGTAAATCTTGAATGTAACTGTCATTGGTAAAAAAAAGAAAAATGCGTACGATGTGTCGTCGAAATGCACGAACCTTTTTGTAAAAAAAAACTTTAATTCGTTTTGGTTTGTTATCGATAAGCGCCGGAATACTGTACGCAAAGGGGAATGAAGAAACGTTTAGGAATGAATATTACTGGGGATTGGTGCTGCCTTTTTCTCAAAGTCCACTACGTCACTTCAAATAAATGCCTACAGTTCGCGAAACCACACGCGCACGCACCTATACCAACCAGATCCACTTCTGTCCTCTTTGTATGGCTACGAGAATTGACAATTGCATGTCAAAGGGAATTTGACAGCCACTTACGCGCGCCGTGTTTCTGCGTGTTCCCCATTTATTCTCTCAAGCTTTAGCGACACGCTCCTGTGAGCACCTTCCGCTCAAAACACGCAGCACAGCAACACAGAGAACCACACTCGGAACACAAGCGGCTGCACAAGCACATGAGCCGGGATTAACGGCATCCTATCTACCATAATAGCAATCAAATGATCTTTATTATGAAGGAGTATTGCTCCCCAAGATGGAGTTACGCACCACTGTTCTCTCTGAGCGAGTGCTAAAGTTCAGATTGACTCCTGAGTGTGACCCCCCCCCCACTCTCAACCAGTGTGTCTGTTCCAGGGGTCCAACTTTATTGTTGTTATTGTTGTTTTAGCTGCCACCAACTCACCCAGCCCCAAGGGTTTCGATGGGCTTATATCAACCGAGACAGGGTGGTGGCCACTGGCACGCTCTTTAACCGAGTCCACACCTGAGTGATCGGTTGAACGCAACTCCGTCGCATGGAACTCAATCGCTCATGCGCAGACAGGTTGCGAGCAGTTGCGCGATCGGTAGCTCACATTAGAGACGGGGGGGAGGGACCGTGCCTTCTATGATTTGGCTGTTGCTGTGCTGAATACACAGTTTCATTTCCTTGCGATAATACGAATAAGTCCGATTGGTAGCGTCGCGCCGATTTCGTGCGGCGAGGCAAAAAACGTCGTGGTTACCCGCCCTGATGTGCACGAAGCAGTTGCAAGGCGATTTATGTTGTGCAATGTCAGGAGAGATTTGGGTTCCAACTGGTCGCTCGGGTGTGGTCCCGACATTATGGTTTTCAGATCCCACCAACAACACCCACTGACACGTGGCTCCAAGACGCCACTAACATGTTGCTGTTCTAGAAAGTGTACCGCACGTTGATATATTTTTTAAATAAGTCATCCCATGGTCAGCAGTAGTTACGGTTTGGTAGTGGTTGCCTCGGTTGTAAGGATGCAATTTCCACATGTTTATGGCCAGGACTACTTTGTCCGTAAGACAACCTTGCATAGTATTCTTACCAAGCAGTACATGTTTCACTACGTGGTGTTTACTTTATTAACCGCTGAGGGGTGGTGATGAGTCAACCCTTATTGGAATTTGAACTCCAAAACATATGAGCATATTGCTCAAATATTTGCCGACGACTGCCAGACTTAAGGCCCACTTGCAGGCCAGGTGCTAAGTGTAAGTTGCCTTGTGCCATACAGAGACGTCTGACATGGGGGGGGAGGGAGGGTAACCTTCAAAATGTTTGAGATTAGATGTGAGTCGCTTAGTGCCCTGAAATGCCTCGGCATAAAGGGCACCCTCATCAAAGCCAAATCTTGAATCGTGTTAAGGACTTTGACATTGCAGCCATAGTCACCCCACTGCCGGATGTCAGCCTCCCCAAGCCACCGCCATGGCCACCGCCACCTCTGTGGTGTGATAATCCCCCGCGCACATCCTTCACGCAAACCACATTTAATCGCCCCCATATCCTCAATGGATGTCCTGTCGGACGCGTCCCATGTCTAATGCCGCCACTCTGCACACAGTCAAATTAGTGGAGGTCCTTTTACATAATCCTCGATATCACACCAGTGCCTACCACAGTCACGCGAGCCGTTTGTCCAAATCACACGACTAAGACCCAAAATGCCTTTGGGAAAATTGCATCGTCCTGCAGTGAGCGGTTATCCTTGTTTGATGTATCAGCCACACATTTTTATGGAACATGTAACGCTGTGTTCATGCAGTGGGTCCGTAACAACGGCATCTTGACCAGTGCGGCCCTTGCAGATACATTTTGAATGTTAAACACGATCTGCCGTCTATATTTGTAGTCCTTACACAGTTTCCATCAACTTCATTGTCTAGCCTACAGGTTATTGCAGCAGCTGTATTTTAACGCTGCAATGTGACATTTAAGGAGTAAATTCGTCTCCCTCTTGTGGAGGGCCCTTCTACCAGCCGTGGTTCGAGTGGGTGCCGCAGTGGCGAGATGTTAACTACCTCGCCTGGTATACAGGAGGTTGTCGGTTCGATCCTGACCCTGACGACGCCTCTATATTTGGAGTTTGCATGTTCTGCCCGTGGTCGCGTCGATTTTCCATGTGATAAGCCACTTCGTTGAGCTATCATTTGTGGCCAGGTCACTTTTGAAAAATAGCTACATAGCTCAGCATGCCTTACCTAGTAAAAAAAACGAAATCGTTTAGTTGAGAGTGAGCAATTGCAGGGCTGTGTCTACTCTGCGGCATCATTCAGTTTTGGCTTCTGCGTTCCACATTGAATCTGTGAATCTGCAGGATAGCAATTTATTTTTTAACGTCCATCAACAATCGTAACAAATTTGAACAAATTTGCTCTTGCTGTCGCCGCGTGAACTTTCGTACAACAACCAAGCTCGCGGGATTGTCTTCTGATCAGCTGCAGCTGGAGCGTTGCCAATGGGCAGGGAAACGATGCCTCGATCCACAAACCCAAAATGTGCACGTATGCTTGCGACACTGAACCAGAATATGTATTTATCCTGGAGAAATCCCATGAGCTATGAAGCTCTTTTTTACAGATGTCCAGTAAAGGGGGTGGGGGGGGCAGAAATGTTACAACAAGCATGCATTGCATCGCGCCCGCAATTTAATTCGTACCTGCCACATACGTTCGCACGGCACCAGCAGCCACCGAGAGGTGACGCACTTGACGATGGTAGATGAGAGAATCAATGCATGGCAACCTCGAATCGTGACAATTCAATGAATTATCAAGGGGTGTGGGTGGCGAACAGTTCCATGGGTAATTGCCCCCCCCCTCTCCTGCACAAGGCTCCAAGTTTTACATACAGGGAGGCAGAGGGAAATAGAGGGGGGGGGGGCATAGAGGAATAGTAAGCTGAGCCGTGATATGTTGTTCTTCAAACACAATGCTTCTAAGGGAGTATTCCTCGCTACACCCCATGCCGGCATCTCGCGTCTGTCTGTCTCTTATTTCAGCATCGCGTGTGTAAAGCAAACGTAAAAGGTTCGATTGCGAAGTAATTTAGCCATTCAATCGCCTTGTCTGAGAGTCGGTGAATTACAGATACAACCAACCCACCCACCCTAACACATTTATATTGGGGGGCAGCGTGAAATGATGGGGCCCGTGGTTCAGTGTCCCTGACCGCAGTCGGCACACAGGAGAGGGAGCAGCAGCAGCAGCAGCGTAACGAGCAGTGCTGGCCAAAGCTCCGAGTTGGGGCCCCCTTGACAACCCCCATTAGACATGTTAAACGTTCGAGACCGCGAGCGTGATGATGTGATTGGGCGAGAGGAACCGCGCTATATAATCGCCTAGGTGCGACCATTCGAGACAAATCAAATAGATGGGGACCCTGCCTGACTAATGTTCGCGCTCCCAGAGCTGATAATGTAGTTGACTCCGCCACTGAGAGGGAGTCTCTCTGATTCTCCACTTTGCCCATCAGGTGTCCGCATCCTCCGCGGTTTGTGCGGGATCCGGTGAAGGCGCTCGACTTTGTTTCCGTCGGGATGGAAGCCGAGCAGCGTGATGGTTGGCTAGCT
The DNA here is from genome assembly GCA_014621495.2 of Entosphenus tridentatus. NCBI lineage: Eukaryota > Metazoa > Chordata > Hyperoartia > Petromyzontiformes > Petromyzontidae > Entosphenus > Entosphenus tridentatus. The sequence continues at coordinate 6,979,191 of CM025660.2, read as the reverse complement.
GATGAGCTGTGCTGTGTGTGTGCGTTGTTGAACTTCTGTCGCACCGTACGTAGGCAACGGTGCTGCTGGGAGGGGGGCGCTAGAAGGACAACAAACTAAACGCAAAAAGCAGTTCTAAAGAAATCCGGGTTTTTTTTTCAATCTAGATGTTTTCAAAGTGCGGTGGATTCCTCGTGTCAGAAGGAAAAGAGCGTTCCAGACGGCCGCAGAAGCGCATCCGAAAGCGCGCGATGCGTTGACCGCCGTCTTTGTTCGGCGGGGTTGCGGACGCAGGGCATTTGCGATGGTTGGGGCTCGCCCACCAGGTGTGTTCGTTGGGCACTTTGCCAAGAATCACCGCGAACCTGGTCCCTGCCGCTTCGATGCTGACACTCGCGCCCGGGTCTTCTCGACGTTTGCACGCTTCGCACAAAAAAGGCCCCACGTCGCTGGAGGGAGACGTGTCAATCGGCGATGTTGGCAGTGGCATTTACGAAGCCCACTGGCATGTGCCCTGCCCAAATTTCTACGCCGAATAAGTGCTGCTAGGAGGGACTGGCTGACAGGAGGGCTGATGGATAGGCAGCCGTGCTAAATGGCACTATACCTCCGGTATGAGCTTACGAGGCGACGATTGGTTAAGGTCATTGGGGCTTTGTTACCAGTAGCAATGCGACCTACGTTCCACTAACTGCGATGGACTATAGTATTTGCATGGTACGTTGGGAGTCAAATGTGAGGATGAAGAGATTGTGTGACTACTGACGTGCAAGCCCATAATGTAAGAATGTGCTGTTGAGACATGTCTACCTTGCTACTGTGGTAAGGTGCACAGAAATAAAGAATGTCTGCAGAAAATAAATTGACAGAATTTGGGTAACGCAAAGCCAAGAAGAGGCTATACTGCACTGAAAAAGTGTTATCGTTCATTAAGGGGTACTTGTTAAAATCAAAGCCACGTTGATTGCAAACACTGCATTCGCTTACTTTGGTTTGCACTGATGAATGTAACATTTAAAGTGGGGGGCTGTCGCTTGATTTGGTGCAACAGACACGCGTTATTAACTTTAACAGGTACTGTAAAATCCGCATTTCTGTGAACCACAGTCAAAACTTAAATCCCCCCCACACCCCCTAAAGCATCCAGGTAGATTATGTAAAAAAATCAAGTTGAAGCGCTCAATATAAGATTTCTAGTCAACTTTCCCATCGGGCTGTGTAAGGGGACAGTAACAGTAATATAAAACGTGAGTAGGTGTGAAAGCAAACTGCTGCTTGTGTGACTCGTTATGGAGATTGAATGCCATCCAGCAGTGGATAGATGATGGTAGATTATGATTGCTGCTGCTGCTGATGATGAAGCCATCTTTTAAAAGTCAATAATTGCTGAGCACTGTAATCTCTTAAACCATCACAAAAGTATTTGTCATCGTTTAAGATCCGTCCCAAACAAACGTCATGTTTTTACATTTACTGTGCGTACGTTGGATATAATAACCTGTACACTGTATACAAAATCCAAGCCCTAATTTTTTTACTGAATTGTAAAATTAGCATTACTAATGTTATTTTAAAGTTTCCGTAATTGATAAAAAAAAAACTGAACGTGGTCAGTGTTTTTTTTAAATAATTGTATAATGTGTTCACGAAATTGTAAATCTTTTAACATTTTATTTTCCGAATGGTAAAAAAATAGGTTGTTAACTTGTGTTGCACAGACGTATTGATACAGTAGGCATACAATTGCACTTTAGATATACAAAGCAAGATCGTCGTGTTTATTTGAATTGTGATTTTACTCAAGACTATTGCAATAATGTTAATAAAACTCTATTTACTCTTGTTCTGATTGTCGTGTTTGTTATTGATACACAAAGAAAGTCTTTGAGTAAACCTTAACATTTCTAGACAAAGACGAGTCACAACCGCGGTTTCACATTTAAGAAAAGCACGTGGGCAAACACTGCACCGGTGGTAGAAATTCCATCTTTCTGTGGCAGGGTTAAGTTTACACAGGTCAATCACTGTTGATGTTCTGCTTGTTTTTTTCTCCCACCCAAGCCGGATGAGTCTATTCCTGACCAGGAATTTAATTCATAACCTTACTTTGTTTTTACTTTGGGGCCGTCCATAAATGACGTCACGCACCGGGGGGGGGGGGGGGGGGGGTCAGACATTTGTGACGCCGTGTGACGAGGGGGGATCAAAAATCGTCCAAAATCGCGTGACGTCATTTATGGACGGCCCCTTTCCCGTGTCTATTCCCGAATTCATTAACGACGTCACGACACGAGCCAATCCATTCGGAAGTCTCGCAGAGCATTGCGAGAGAGAACGGTCCACGAAAGGAAATTTTAGCTTCACCATTATAGAAGTTAAATCTGTAAACGAAGATTAAAAGCCCCCCACCCTAATAGTCATCATCACTGTCCACTGGCAGATAACCCGTAGGTGTCTTCTGCACATTGTGCCATTTCTTCCACTTTTCCTCTGTCTTGTGCCAATATGCTCAAGTAATACCACTTATTTCTGGCACCGATCTTTTCTTATGACGTCGCCAGACCATTCTCTGTTAGGCCTTCCTCTCTTTCCGGTTCCTATTTTTTTGAACAACACACTTTACATTTTCCTGTTCTTGTCCATCCTACACGTGTATCCAAATAGTGGCAGTTTTCTTCTCATCACTGCCTGCATCATCAGGTCGTCTTCTTCTATGCGCAACCTTTTTCTAACTTCGACTCTTGGTCACTCCTTGGATTCGGTTTGGATGCAGCAACCTTCTGCAGCAATACATTTCGAATGGACAGGCTGGAGATAAAAAAAAAACAAGACACAAGATTGACACAATGTGTAAAACGTCTGGGTAAATACAAAAAAACCCATCACCAACTGCTTTATAGTTGATTTGAAGCTTTCGTGACTGCAGGAATCCATGCTCGTTGGTTCTTTCGGTAAAGTCACGTAGGTGTAAAATAAAATAAATCACGACGTTTCGGGCGCAACACAAGCGTCCATCATCAGGTGGGAAAGCATGGTCTGCTGCGTGACTTTACCGAAAGAACCAAAGAGTGGTTTTAATATCGTCATCTACCACTGCGTCACTGCCTCTTTCAGTTGATGACATTTGCTCAAATTTGATTTGAATCGTTACAGTAATACCCCGGTTGACGTCGGAGATGCGTTCCTGAAAGGTGCGACGACGAATATCGAAACGACGTCGGACAAAGCGACTTGCAGGGTAGAGGGGGGTGGAGGCGAAGGCTGAGAGGCGACGGATAACGAGAAAGGACGGACGGACGATGCTGTCAGCGACGTAAGTGTGGGGGGTTGACGCGATGCAAAGCAGGTAGCGGTGTTAATAAAGTGACGGCGTATTTGCGAAACGATGTGAAAGCAGGAGACGTGCCTTTCCCGCATCTCCGATTAGCACGGTTGGCCACGAACGTTGTGAAAGAAGTTCAACATGCCTTAGACCGGTGGACCACAATGCACCTCTTCAAGAAATAATGATTTGGTTTTGTTTGTGCGTAATGCACAACGGCCGAGTGCTTCTTGCACGCGGCTGCGTCTTGTTCGAAACTCACTGCGGGAGCACGTAGGGGGCCGTCCATAAATGACGTCGCGCACCTAGGGGGTGAGGGGGGGTCGGACATTTGTGACGATGTGTGACGAGGGGGAGGGGGTTGAGAAATGTGACGTCACATCAAAATGCGCAACTTTAAATAAATATAGACAACACGTTCTACTTAATTAAATATACTTTTTGATAAATGTTTTCTCCTACAACATCAGAGTGCAGCGCCACATTAAATACGCACTACAATGACAATAGTTTAAAGCGATTTGAAGTATGTTTTTTTGGGGGGGGAGGGGGAGAGGCTTTGTGACGTCATATTGTGACGCCGTGTGACAAAGGGGAGGGGGTGGTAAAACAATCGTCAAATTGCGTGACGTCAATTATGGACGGCCCCAAAACGACCGCATATCAAGGCAACCCGCGGGTGTTTAATGTGCGGCACCTGATTGGTGGCGTGGAACGGAGCTCGCTGATTGTCTCCCGCCATGCACTAGGGGAGGGGGGGTGGACCCTGGGTCCCGTGCAGAAAATCAGGAGTGGCTATAAATATTCACCGAACCAACCGGGCAACTGCACCGCATGAACTGTTTATTCCTGAGGACCGGTCTCGTGGGCATATTCTGAGTGCCACGAGACCGGTCCTGGGCCTCCCCCTAGGTCGACTCGGCCTCAAATGAGTACCTGATGCGCTGTGTAAACATCGCCACGGGGTAGACAAAGGCGGCCGGGCGTGGTGCTGGCCACCCACCCCCTCGTGTGCCGTGCCGGCCTTCACAGGTTGTAGGGGACAGTAAAAAAAATCAACATCATACACACGTTTAGAAAAGTTAAAAGGCGCAACGCTGAAATGTCTTGCCCTTGCTACTGCTGGCGGAAGGCCCTCCACTAGAGGAAGCACGAGAGAGCCCCTTAAGATGGCATTTGGCCTACTCTTCCAACCTGGCCAGACGTCTCGGAGGAGTGCCCACAATGTAGTGCGCATGATATAGAAAAGAAATACATAAACACGTGTGCGGCTCTTATTCAATCCACTGCTGAGATGAAGGCCTCCCCACGCTATTAGTTTGACCATACTTCACCGTGCTAGTCAATGCGCGTTGGTGAAGTGGAGGGGGGGGTTGACTGGATATTGGTCACCCGATCGCTGTCGGCTGTGATGAGACGACTCCGAAAGCGGACCCCTACCGTGTGGGACAAAATCTCGGGAGAAGGCGTAATCTGGTTATAATTCATCCACTCGTGTTGTCATTCCATCTCGCGTTCTAGTTCCATCTCGCTTAATCATCAACGCGAGCTCCATCACTGCTCACATCCCCCATCGCCTTTTGTGGTTCGTCGTGTTCGATTCATATTATCGTCCTTTTTCTCGTAGTTCTAGAGACTTCTGCGTATTTTATCTATTAATAGACGTTGTTGATTATAGAGATATAATGACGGCTGCATTGCGACAGACATGATGAATATAATGAGGTGGTCCCTCTTGTGAACAGACACAAACATATTCCTGCGGAGGGAGCTGGTAGGAACGTTGGGTTGCTCGGTCAATGGCCAAGGTCAACGGCGGCGTGGTGTATTCCGCAAATATGTCCGACTGTGAGGGCGGGCACAAGCCGGCGTGAGTAGGTTAAACGTTGATAAGGGCACCACGGGGTGAGCAGCCCCTCCCCACCCAGCCCCACTCCTCCCACCCCCCACCCAGCCCCACCCTCCCCACCCAGCCCCTCCCCACCCTCCCCTCTCCACCCACCCCTCCCATTTTTGGATGCACGACGAACGGACGGACACAATAATCCCCTGTGGGCTGGTGTAACCAGGAGGTTCCTACCAGTACAAAGTTTCAGTTTGGTGTTCACACAAAAGAGTTGATGGCCGTGAAAATTCGCGGCTTGCCGCAAATTGCCGTTCCAAAACAGGCTTCTTCTTCAATTCAATTATTAACGCTGCTGCTGCAGTAAAGTTGAGTCGTTACAATTTTTAAGACGGCATACATTGTAATGAATATTTGATTCGTGCATTCTCTGGGTTAAAAGATGTAACTTTCCCCCCCCCCCCCCACTCACGACCCCCCGCAGTCGAAATTAAATGTTGGGATACATTCATCCTCAGGGATACCAGTGTTTGAGCCGAGTTGTTCAGAATCATTGATACGTGACCAGCCAGAGGACACCGCCAAATGTTTAGAATCATCTTCCCAAAAGCCATCCCTCCCGATTTTAAAGCTGTGGGTTCATGATGATCATCCGCTGGAAGACGACTCTCCAGAGCAATACCGATTACCTAAAGCTTGTGGTGCATCTTACTCTCCGGAGCATGTTATCGTCCGGATAACAAGGTAATCGTTTATTATACCGGCCCACTCTAAATGCTTGGGAAACTCAACACTGATTTATCACATGATTGGCCATCGCCGAGGCAATTTGGTGGTGAGTTCTTGCCAACCATCACATTGCAGCATGAGGTAAGCTGATCGTCTAACACGCCTTCAGTAATGGATCCGTGACTCATTGCCTCGATTGAAAAAGAAGGCAGCACAAGAGGCACGCGGCATTGGCAGGGGTAGGCGAGAGACTATTTTATTAATGATGCCATTTTCATTCATGTTTTCCAACCAAAGATAAAAGCGCTAATGCGTTAGCTCTGCTCATGTATCAGAATGTGTGTCCGTCCATCCGTCCGTCTGTCTGTCTGTGAAGACGGGTCACGATAACTCGCGTAAAGATGGTCCGATATAAATCAAACGTAAAGTTGGGTTGCTATAGGGAGGAAACCCTATAAACTCATGAGCAGAAGGGTTAACCAAAACTCTGCAAAAGCAAAACCCCCGGCACGAACAGCCTTTCTGGCCAATCCCATGACATCATGCGCCGTGCCGTCTCATGCGATTCGGAGCAGAACATTTTCATCATCAGCCATGACAATCCACGGCTAGATGAAAGCCCCCATGAGGTTTTGTCTCTTCATTAAAATCGTCACGGCGCCCCGTAGGCAGTTGACACAAACTAAAATAAGAATAAATAAAATAAGAACTCTGGCATACAACCCGTGCCAGTCCTCCAACATTTGTTGCGTGAAAAAGTCCGACGGGTGTTTGTTTGTATTTGTTAACCATCACCAAACGATTGATTATATTTTTTAAGTGTGAAATGTAATACCAGAAAATGTCAACCAAGAAGCACGATCGGCTGACATCCCCCCACCTGGGAAAGGTACAGTGCGTTCTTGTAAATCAGCATCGAGTGCTTCTCGAAGAACAGCCACCCTCAAGAAAAGCTGAAAAACAAACACATTTTACTATATTAAAATGTCCATCTCTATGACGAGGGCTTATCTTAAGCCGGAACTGTCCATAACGCTGTTCCGGGAATTATTTTGGCACGCAGTATCCACATCACCGTATTTTTTTCCGATAAACAAGTTCGCGAGATTATGGAAATATAGCGTATACATAAATACAGGGTGATTATGCATAGGCGTGCCTTGTCCTCTAGTGGTTGTACCTTACGCCAATCATCCCTACCCTCAGCCAGCTAAGCAGCATTTCCGAGAATATGGAGTGGAAAATACGTTTTGGCTTACTACCAAATGACCTGAGATGTGCCCGATCTCACCAGATCTCAGAAGCTAAACCGAAGCAAACCTGCACAGTGCTGTAATGTATGACCACCATGCAGCAGCAAGAGGCTGCAGAGGCTACTGGGGTAAAATCCATTGTTGTACCGTGCTTCGATGCCACCAAATCCATGCTCCCCGCCTTTGCCATCACGCGCTGATTAGCGTGTTGGGTGAAGTATGATCAACTCCCCCCACCCCCCCTCATGACCGACATGGCCTTCGTCCATTGGCGGATTGAGAATGGATGACATTGATTTTTTTGTACCTGTTTATAATGCCATGCTCCAGGATCACCCTTTGTCTCCTTCTCATTCGGGTATTTATAAACCGGGCGTGAGACCGTGTATCTGCAATTGCTGTATCACCCGCGCACCCCGTGGGACCATTGCAAAAGCAGCGTGTGCCGGTTGCCGGGTAAGCCGCCCACGAAGGTTAGCACTGAAGCCATTGGCTCATAAATGGATTACACTGGTCAACAAAAAAACAAAAAATGTTTCTGGCCTGGACTTTTGCAGCTGTTTTAGACTAATTTCAGGGTGTTGATTCCAAATCTGATCTCAGATTTGCTCGATCAGATCTCATTTTTATGCTATCGGTATACCCCATTTTCATTGATTTTACCCGAAATTAACTCTGTCACTTATGATTGCAAGTTGTTGCGAGTCAGTGACTGCTTTAGTGTTAAAATATGGTGCTGTATTTTTAGGATAGTGTGTTTATAATATCATTTTATGTAGATATCCAGATTTATTTAATATTTTTCTTCTGCAGTTTTTATTGAAAATGCAATATTTGATATCTCAGAAACCTGATGTGATAGACAAAAACTGATGCCAGATTTGGAATCAGCACCCCCAAATTACCTTAATACCGTTGGAATACCTTATGCCAGAAAAAGTGTGTTGACCAGTGTTATCAGTACCACCCAGTGTGGCAAAGGCTCACGCTGATTAAAAAATATATATATTTCATCTTTCGATCATATTCCTGTATTTATGATAGCACGGTTACTGTATTTTTTTTTTACGAGTAAAATGTTGTTAAAGTAACGGGTGCTGCAATACGTTTCATCGAGGATATTGTTTGGTACAAACAAACAAAAAACTGACGTCATATCAGTTTGGGGCCGTCCATAAATGACATCACGCACCTAGGGGGGGGGTTCAGATATTTGTGACGATGTATGACGAGGGGGGGGGTTTGAGAAATGTGACGTCACATCAAAATGCGCAATTTAAATAAATATAGACAACACGTTCTACTTAATTAAATATACTTTTTAATAAATGTTTTCTCCTACAACATCAGAGTGCAGCGCCACATTAAATACGCACTACAATGACAATAGTTTAAAGCGATTTGAAGCATGTTTTATTTTCAAAATGGAAATATGGTTTTGGAGGGGGGGGGGGCAGAGCTTTGTGACGTCATATTTGAGGGGGGGTCTGACTTTTTGTGACGCCGTGTGACGAGGGGGTTGGGGTAAAAAATCGTCTAAAATTGCGTGACGTCATTTATGGACGGCCCCTTTGACTTTTTATGATGTGTTTACGGGATGGTCCCGCTTTGCCAGTTGCCCGGCTTTTTTTCAAGGGAGATATGTGGTGCCGCGGGCACAGCAGCGGAAGCAGCACCAACAACAACAATAACACACAAGAAGATCGACATTGCAGAGAACGAGTACTGTCCAGGGTCCTTAAAGGGACATTGCAAAACCAACAAACGAGGTCGTAAACGAAACATGAAACATGGACGAAATGTGAAAATAAATAGCAAGTCTGCATATGAACCAGTATCTACCCGAAATGAATACAGGTTTTATCCCACGGTGAACACGACCCGTGGTGGATACCGATAGCATTTGCCACACTGGTGGTACCGATCAACCGCGGTGGCGAGATGTTAAATACCTCGCCTGGTATACAGGAGGTCGTGGGTTCGATCCTGATCCTGACGCATTTATATTTGGAGTTTGCGTGTCTCTCTCTCTCCCAATGGTCGCGTGGATTTTTCTCCGGGTCTTCCGGTTTTCCCCTCCATATGTATAAACACGCGTTTAAAGCGTTTGGCTGCTATACATTTCCACGTGATAAGCCGTTGAGCTATCATTTGTGGCCGGGTCGCTTCTGAAAACGAGCTATATAGCTCAGTGGGCCTCCTTACCTGGTAAAAAGAAAACCGGCTGGGCTTATGGGCTAATGGCTCGCTCGAAACTGGACCAACCTGCAATGCGTGAGAGCAGCAGGAGCTGGGAAAGCCTCGAAGCTCAGCTGCTGGTGGCCCCCAGAGAGCTGGGCACTGTGCCATGCAATACCCAGCTTAATGGGTCAGTAAATCACACGAGAGAGCCCAACTGAGACTCGGCTTCTTGTATTGCAGCGAAGAGCCGATGAGCAGAGAATGCACAAACACGGGACGTGGCGTTTTTTCAAAAGTAACATTTATTTGTTCAAAGTTTCAGTACTTGCAAACGGCAATACAGATTTATTTATACCTGGCATTGTGTTCTCGTAGGTTTTGTTGTCTACGGTTCACGCCCATTGAACATCAAAGTTCCTTTTATTTAAAAGCGAGGTGTTGGTGAGGGGTAGCAGGGATAGGGTGGTAGAGGATGGGGATGGGGGTCTATGCTTGAGTGTTCGTCTGAGGGGGAACAGAGGTGATGAGCATAACATTAAATTCCCAACGTTACAGTAAAACCAAAAGTATACATTTTTCATTACGAAGAAAGCTTCATACCTAGGTCCAATTAAATCATAATTTTATAGTGAGAATGCATTATCTAAAACGAATAGCATCTTTGCGTTAAATACGACACACAAGCACGCCATCGTCGTATGGGAAGTCAACTGATTATAATTTGTCTAAAATGCCAATCCGAAATAGAAAAACTAATGAACGCGAGGTGCTCGGCTGTGCGTCAAACTCACGTCTTCGCGATTGCCACGGACTGTAAATGTATCTAACGGCAAATCACATTGGCTTCCCGCTGTTTAAAAAACTAAAACCCTGTGGATCATCATTTGGGCGTGCTGCACCGTGGCTTTCTCACGAACTTGCCCGCGGTGACAATTACACCCAGGGCCTTGCCACCCTCTGTAACCACAATTTAACGTTGAGTTGTGTTCGTGAAGCAGGTCCGTAAACCCTGCTTTACAAGCTATTAGCTTCGAGTAGCCCCTTGGCGAATTTGTTAACTGATGCGGAGCAATTTCTGACTGGGTGACTCAGAGGTCTGAGTGCTGATCAGGAGCTGAGATCGAATCGCCCGGCTTCTCCGTCTTCGTCAGCGTCTGTCCGTCTGCTCAGCACCAACGATGGGTCCTTAATGAAGTCCCTCCATTGCTGTCTGTTGCTTATCGATTTCACGGCTCTGCTCGTCTGACGATGACCGAGAACATCTTCCTGTCGCTTCCCTCTGCGGTCAACATCACTGGTCAAAAAAAA
>CM025660.2:6946017-6960194 GCA_014621495.2 Entosphenus tridentatus | reverse complement strand
GGAGAGTGCGTGGAGGGGAGTAGAGTGAGATGAGAGGCGGGAGAGTGCGTGGAGGGGAGTAGAGTGAGATGAGAGGTAGGAGAGTGCGTGGAGGGGAGTAGAGTGAGATGAGAGGTAGGAGAGTGCGTGGAGGGGAGTAGAGTGAGATGAGAGGGGAGAAGCAGGAGAGCGCGTGAAGTGGAGTAGAGTGAGATGAGAGGCAGGAGAGTGCGTGGCGGAGTGAGACGAGATTGGAGGCGGACGGCTTATTGGGTGCACTTTGTAAAAGCGCCGCGAGGGGAGGGGGGATCGACGAGCGGCGGATTGAGGGGCGGGGCTAGGGGATCGAGGGGCGGGGCTGGGGGATCGAGGGGGCGGGGCTGGGGGGATCGAGGGGCGGGGCTGGGGGGATCGAGGGGGCGGGGCTGGGGGGGTGGTTCCCGTCTTCAGTCTCCGCTGTTTTTCACTGCCGCTCAGAGCTCGCGGTGCCGTAGAACCGAGGGGGGAGAAAATCGCGGCCGCTCGGCCGGACGCTGCGGGACAACGGCTCGGGACGGGGAGGTCCCCGCGGGGCCACGGAGAGCCTCGGCCGGCACCGGCGTTAGGCGAGAGCGGCGCTGGGCTCACGGCGCTGGGCTCACGACCGCTACGTCCGAACCGAAGGGGCTAGGAAGGGACCGTCGAGAGAGCTGTTCGAGCGCTCTTTTGGCGGACGAATCGCCCGTTTAGCGCTGCGGGTTTTTTATTATTACGATCGTGACAACATCGCGCCCGCTGAACGCGCCGACGACGATGCGGGACTTGCTTCTGATCGCGGCGGTGGCTGCTGCGGCGATGGTGTGCGAGGCGGTGAGCGGCCTGGCCGAGGTACGTGTTGTGTGTGTGTGTGTTACTGCGCGCGACTGACGCACTACTTTCGACTCGATCACCGTAATTACTGTAGAGCGGAGGCACTAACGGGGCCCCACGTCTGCTGCCGCACCGGCGGCGGTCGTTAACCGCTGCGCCGCGTCTCCAATGTATTCGGTAGTAGCGGCTCCGGCTTTGGCTTGGCCCCAACACGTGTTCGGCCGTGGGTTTAAATCCTCTTCCCACCCTCTGTTATGCCGAGGATATACGTTGTTTCGAATGTGTACGGCGTTTGAGATAACACCTGCTACGTGTGGCATTCGGTGCGAGTCGCGTTGAACGCTCACAAAACGAATTTGTAATGCGCACTGATTTCTTTTTTTGCGGTTTAGATTGAGCGACCGAAAGATGAACGCGGTTGGATTGGGCATTAGCCGCAGGTTGGTTAATGGCGTTCGAAATTAAGTGAGTGGGGAGTTAGGGTGGCCAGGGACAAGGGATGATGATGATGGTGGTGGTTAAGATTGACAGGAGTGGAACGCGCCCGAGGAGATGGGAGCTGTCGTTTGCAGGTGCTTGGCACGGGTTGTTAGCTGAAAATCGTGAGAGGTGGCCCACGTCTGCTTGAGGGGGAGTGCCTTCATCCAGCAGTGGATTGACCACGGCCGATGATGATCATGCTGGTGATAGTTAAAAACACGTGCGTTCGTATTTAGCCGAGCATTGGATCCAATCGCGCCTTCACAAATGAGAGGTATTGCCTGTGTGTCAGTGATGCGATGGTGTTGCTGCTGTTGGTCCAGCCTTTGAATTTCAATCGTAAAATTGTGCATGTTGAGAAATACGCAGTTGGAAACCTCTCGTCCCTTTGTTGACGGATGCAAGCTTGCTAATTGTATAGTGCTTAATGTGCGTGCTGCTTTCACCAACCCGCAGTTTATCGCAAGGCTGTTGTGTGATCATTTCATTTCATTGCTGTAATTACATCGATGAAGGGACGGCGCTATAATTCAACCGCGCATCGGGGAGGATGAGGAGGGGGGGGGGGTAAATGGCCAAATTGGTTGTGAGTTGGTTAGAAATTTTATTTCACCAATTGCCGCTTTGCATCCATTGTTGAGGCGGGTGAATTGTACGGAGTTGCCGAGTACATTGTGATGGACGTAGTAAGAACGAGAGTACCATCGATTACACAAATTGTAATTGCCACCATTGTTGCCTTTGTCATTTTTGGCGCATCCTTGCCTCGCGATGTCCCATCTGGTTCAACAAAATAAGCTCTGAAAAGTGGAGCGTGACTTAAAATTCAGATGCCCCGTGAAAAGTTGACCGAAAATTCTGGATTAATATTCTTTTGTATGTCTCTCAACGGGATTCCACGCAAGTGTGTATGGAGCTCTCTTGCCAATAACATTCACTGGCGGAGCCATGGGGGGTGGTGGCACGTGCCCCCCAATAATCCGATCGAAATCCCTTCTTTCGATCAGATCATTGGGGTTTATTCGTAATTAAGCGGCATTTTGACACCTCCACTGCCACTGTGCAGCATGTTATTACGTGCCAGGGACTCTGAGATGATAGGACAATAGTTTGAGTCCATAATTGGCAATAAGTAACGGCAAAGCAGTTCTCAGTGACTCAGACTTGTGCGCAGTTGCGTATACAGTCCACGACTTCTCTGAAGGCATCAACACCTTCAGCGAGCGCGATGCCGATCACACAACGCGGTTCGAATTTGACCCTCGATCGATGGCTTTGCCATCGCCGCACACGCGTCGAATAAAAAGCTAACAACTCCAATATCATTTGTCATTGCTGGAGGGGTTGCCCCCATCTACCTGAAATTCCTGGCTCTGCCATTGATAACCCTTGGTAACGGCATAATTTATTTAACACGACCGACACAGAATTTTGAAATATTTCCAGTGCTTGTCTCGACAAAAAAAAATTGCTGCCTTTGAGAACATTCGTCTGAAAAGCCCAGCAGGGCTCAATTGACGTACATTAGCGTTCACATTTGTAGGCACAAATGGCAGTCGTGCGCTTAAGGCGCAAGTTTCCACAGCTAAATTGTCATCCAAATGCGACCTGGGTTGGGCTTTCGTGCTCATCATTTTATTCTCTCAAGCTTCTGAGCCACACACCCACTGGGAAGCCGGACTCGTTCAGGAATTTAAGAATTCACTGTTGAGAAAATAATTTCCCAGCACGCAGCAGCCCAACCTGAAAAACCGCACCTTGGGAGAGTTTGTGTTTGCCCCTTTGTTCTCCGGGGGAGAATGAGTGATATCGCACGCACAGTGATAGCCAAAACAAGCAGGCTGATGTTTTGCTTAAAAGTAAACCATTACTACACGCTACATTCTACTCCCAGTCTGTATAAGCAATTGACATTTGTATTCAAGAAAGATGAATAATTGGTTCTTCTGGCAGGAGTATATATAAGTCTAAGCTTTTTTCATTAATGCTGTAGCAGAGAAATGTATACCCCATAAAGGTTAACACTCAGCTCGTACTGTATACATTTTTTCTCGGTGGATCTTTTGCTCTAAACAGGGGACCATTGTCTAAAATGTTCACTTGTTATATAGCCTGTATATATGTGTTCTTTTTTTATTAAAGAGCCCGTGTGAGGGGCAGACTCTCACTGGCCATAATTCACCGCGCTGGTCGGTGCAGGTTGGCGAATGCGGCGGGCATATACGTGGGGGCATCGTTGTATAGTGCGGCAGTGAATTTGTCTGTGCTACCAACACCATTGCCCTATAACACCCATTTTGTGTGTGGCGGTCCCCCATCCGAGCACTCTCTAAGCTTAACCTTCCTTAGCTTCCCAGGTCTGACAAGATTGGACGAGGTGAATTCTTGGCGTTCGTTGTCAATTTTACTCTGCACCGTGCGAGTCCCGTGAGATGAACTGTCGTGGAACCCTCCTCCCCGCCTTCTCCATCGTCCCACCTCCAGGTCGGCTCCGTGCGCATTCCGCTGAGGACGGAGCGCTTGGTGTCTCGCCGCCTCGCCGCCGGCCCCACCGCGTACAATCGGCACGTCCAGCCGAGGGCCGTCGCCCTGCAGGAGGAGCTGGTGGGGGTGGTGCCAGCAAAGGCGTCGCCGCGACCGCCGGAGGATGGGGACGCGCTGGCGTTGGGAGCCGAAGCTGTGGATGTCCCCGGCATGCTCGACAACCTGCGAGGGAAACCTGGGCAAGGATACTACATCGAGATGGCCTTGGGCACCCCACCCCAGATGGTAACACTCGCTTGCGCAATCGCTCGCCGACTTGCTCGCGGCGCTCGCTGGCTCGCGCCTATTGCTGAACCGCTCGCAAGCTCGTTTACTCACTCGCTCGCTCGTTCCACTCGCTCTTATTTACGTGCCTGCTCGCTCAATCGCCTGCTCGCTCGGGGCCAGCAGTGGAGGAGTTCTGTTGTCAATCCTTGTTTTCATTTTAACGCCAGTCATATGTCGGTTGTATCGTGTTCAGAGAAAATAAATGTCCTAGAATTCTCGCTTCCAGCAGAGCAGAGTATAATAACGGTGTTATTTATGCTGGAAAGCCTTCCTGTGTCTCAACACTCCGTGTTTAGGTGTTTCCTGCATTGGGATATTTGGACAATTACATGTTGAGGGTGATGTGTATGTTGTGTGGGAATACGCTCAAGTACCCAGAGGAATCCCACTATTAACACGGGAACAGCTCCATTTGCTGTTTTGCCAACTCCTGTGCAATACATCAACCCTCGCCTCCAGAGAACGCACTGGATTACATGTGTGCGGGACAACGTCACGTGAATTGGTGGTCGGTGAAGATGGCACCACATAAGTTTGTGGCGCCATTTAATTTGAACTTCGCACAGAAGTGTGCGAGGCTGCTGTGGTGTTGTCATGGTTAGTGCACTGGACTTGCAATCCAGTGGTTGCCAGCTTGATTCTGTCTTCCGACGTGGCAGTTGAAACAATGATGCAAGATTCGTCAATCCATCAACATCTGTCCGCCCAACAAGTATAAATGGGTGTGCCACAGTTCGTCCATCAGTAGGTTGCACGTGGTGGGGTAAAGTGTGGGTGTTCCCACATCTTCCAAGACATCTGTTCATCATGGAAGAGTAGACCAAATAGCCTCTAGAGGGGATCTCAGGTGCTCCCTCGAGTGGAGACGTTTCTGCCAGCAGTGGCACGGGCAAAATATTGTAGTGCTGCACCTTTAGCCTCAACAATATCCGTGTGCTTCTCTTCTCTATAAGTAATGTTTCCTGCCTGTCAGTCATCGAATGCTTTACAAACTTGAATTTATAGCTATTGTATAATTGGCACATTTTTGTCTCCAAGATGTAGGCAATTTTTGTCCCATTTGTGCTATTTTGGTTCATTCCAGCCTTCACATGAATTGAAATTCACACTGCCACTGCTTTTCATTTTATTCATGACACTCATATAAGACAGATATTTAACTTGAATTCTGGGTAATGTCCATGACCTGTGAACTACATGTCCCTTGTTATAGAGTAAAATCCTTCGTTTATTTTTGAGATTTCAAACATTCGGTTGGCTTCTCCCTCCCTGTTGTAAATCTCTACCTCTTTATCTTCTTAATGCAGCAGACATTTGTTGACCTAACTAATTCACTCCGTGTGTATTCATAATATATACACGGTGCTAATCTTAACCAAAGGAAGACATGACAAAAGTAAACTATGCTTGTACAAGTGGGGTGAGAATCTGGAATGGTCCTATTGTGTTTAACCTGTTTTTAATGGGCCCTGCATGTTTTGGATGTGGGCTTTGAGCCTCAATAAAAGTGTACGACGTTCTTTTGCTGTGCTTTCGTGAGAGCCAAAATACTGTGTTTTATATTCTACTTGTTTTAAGTGTGTCGGTTTTCTGAGCAAGCCACTGTTATATAAACTAGGAACATAGCCCTCATCAGAAAGGGTCTTCCCATTAACATCTGACAGATCAACAGCTTTGGTTATAAAGCAAGGATGACTACTGATGAGACACTGAAGGTTGCAGCCGGTTCCGAGCTTACTTGTATTCGACCAATCCTGCTGATAGGATTCACTCCCAGAAGACTCTGTGACCAGCAGAGTTGTGGCAAAAATACATTTAAGTGGATGGACAAATATATAAGGAGGCAATATTTATTTAGGACATGAGTCATCTCATTACACAGGTCCTCTCTTTATTGCATAGTAAACAATCAGAACTCTGATCTGTGTTTCATACATTAATAAATTGTGTTTGTGTCCATCAGCCTATCGGCTTCCTAGATCTAGAAGCAGCGTTTCTTTACGTACGCAAACCCGGCACCGTTTTGACCTATTGGGTCTCATTGGCAGTCAAGCTTGTTAAAAACAAATTTTACCGGATTACCAGACAATGTTGGCAAGAGCACTCCATATAAAATGACTGATTGGACAGTATTTGATTGACATATACAGTCGCTGTGATTTATTGCACGAGTGTATGGATACTTGTACATAAAAAAAAAATTAAGCCACAAAACGCAGAGCAGAATAATTTGAAATGTTCCACTCTTGACAATATGGCGACTCAATATTTGTATCAATGTTCTTGAACATTCAGTGGAGCGATGGAGTGGTGACACAGTAATTAGCCCTCTGGAATAGAAATGCTACGAACTACATTTAATTGTCGGCCACGGCTAACTGCAGTGACGAGCGCTATCTCAACCAATCCTGGGGTCCCCCCTTGAACCTGCATGACCAGGGTGGTGAAGTATGGTCAAACAACGCTTTCCGCCCAACTCAGAATGAGTCGGTGGATTGACAAAGGGCCATGCATTATTGGACGGAAGAAGTGCCGAAAAAACCATTGGGTCAAATATGGTTACATGCTTTAATCCATGAATATAGGACGTTAAAAAAACAATCTCTGTGTTATAAATAAAATATTATGCAATCACGGTGAAGTTAAATGAATACATTTACATAAGTATGCAATACATTTGTTAAATCTGACCTGCCCCTACTGGATAACTGTGAAAAAGAGCTTTGTAGTTCATCGGATTCCTCCAGTGTGAATAAATATTCCGATTCTGATTTGTATGCCACAATGAGGTGCACATTTGTGACCACCTTGCAGTGCGCAAACATTTACTTGATTGTAAGAAGCCGTGCGCGGAATTGGCGTGCGTTTCCCGGTGTTTATAAGCCCCGATTTTCAAGGGGACTGGACGGACCGATCCGCAAGAGTGCATTACATTGATTAGTATGGAATGCTGCTGTGCAGTGATGTAACCATCCCTAAAGGGCAATTTTCCCTGTAAAGGCAAATTACTTAAATTGCCACTCTTTGAGCAACATTTCTAGCACAAAGGTTCTTCTGGTTCTTTTTTGGCATTGGCCGAACCTGGCAAAAGAACACGCGGCACGGTCACGTGGGAAAAAAGAGACACTGCTTATTAGAGTGTTTTCGACCAGCTTTTAAGAGTCGTGAAAAACAATATTAGTCATTCCTATGTGAGGCCACATTTTTCTGCCTTGAGTCACAGGATGCTGACTTGGAGCATTCCTGAGTTGTGCATTGTCAAGTTTATCCTTACACAGCAATGGGTCTGTAGTGTTACAGTAGTGTGGGCTCATTGCAATGTGACTTTTACCTTTTTCCACGTTTGAATATGGTCTCATGTTTGACTTCTCGTTGCCCTCTTTAATCATCCCCGTATTTTACGACCAAGAGCTTTGTCCCTCCACTTCCCGTGCAAGTTGTGGTTAGAATTCGTTTATAATATACATAAGAAAAACATTCACTCTTAAAAAACGACGATAAGCAGATGTGGGGCATCTGCTGTAATTAATCTGCACTCGCAATACACGTCCTGGATCTTTCTAAACTAAACATGCACCGATATGCTGAGGTTATTTTGGTTTTATTGCATGTCAAGTTAAAGCTTTAGCATGCTCGTATTTGCCTTTGTGTCTCTCAACAGACCTGCAATGGGAAAGTCTGGTTTTAAATTTAGAAATGCTATTTTGCTTATCGGTCGATCTGATAATTCCCTGTAGATGTGCTTCAGGCAGCTGGTTGCCCTGCCACCAGCAGGGAATGCTTCGGTAGTGTTTGGGGTGATAAAGGTTGTCCCACATCAATCGGTACGGCTTAAACCCAGCTTCTCATCATTGTACTTATTGGGAGGAGAAAATCATTGACCCGGTGGACTTCATACCCACTGTGGTGCTCAGTAATAGAAATCATCGGGAGAGGAAAATTATCAGCTCAATCAATATCCTACGCATCGTTGCCTTCACCAAAAAGGAAGTCTTGGCGTACCAATGTAATTGCTCCACTCCAGCACAATACATCTGCAGGGGCCCAATCCAATTTTTCATACACCGGTGACCAATGGAGATTCTAAGTGCCTTTTTCAATGGGAGTAATGCACTTGGCGGTGTTCCCTTTAAGCAATGCTGGTTAATATATGTGCTTTCATATGGCTTTGAGATTATGCAAAGGGCCTTTTGGTGAGACTGAGCATGTACATATGTCCAGTGTGTCTGTGTGTGTGTGTGGCACGATGCATATTTTTCTATGTTGGTTTTGGTGTAAAAAAAAAAACGACTTGCTTAAATTTTAATGAGCTATATATTTGTACATGACTTGACATTTTACACACACGAGTATAAATGGTGCAGATGACAAGGATATTAAGTATCCGGTTACACCTTAGTGGAATTCACAGCACTCAAATTCCATCAACACAGCCACAATGCATATATATCAAAGTCTTCTTTTTAGCACGTTCAGCAAGGCCATATTCTTTCCCATGTCCCTTATGTTGTCTTTAAAACAAGGTTATTATCATCACCGTCTTCCAAGACGGTCGGGCCAGTGTGGAAGAGTAGGCCAAAGATACACACTATCAGGGCTCTCTAGGGCTCCCTCTGGTGGAGGTCTTTCTGCCTGCAGTGATGGGAGCAGGCAATTGCAGGGCTGCACCTTTTTCTTTTAACGTGTATCATCACCAAACTATAAACTGTGGGTTCACGGATTGTAAGTGGTTGTTATTCTAATTTTCCCAGTATTTGAGCCTCATCTGGCACCAGTGCAGTAAATGGGTGAGGGCTTTATGCGAAGGCATGTGATCCACAGTCATGAGGTCCATAGCTTGTTGTCAGCCACCTGATTCGTCCCTAGCTGAGGAATGTGTGACCCCTACCCCCCCCTCTGGTGAGCGTGGCCCCGCGAAATTTTTAGTGGCAGCACAAAATGCGCGTGGCCACTGAGCCACGCTTGCGAGTCCGTGAACGACATCTCGTGACATTTGAATGAGGTGGCCCTGTCAGTTGGGATTGCAGTCCGTGGTCACTGCCGGGCTGACCGCGCGGCCCCGGTATATTTAATGGGCAGCGGTGTATTGCGTTGCGCCAGAGGGGTTGATCGGGGGTTTTTTTCGGAAATGTATACGGAGTTTAAAAGGAGAGGCAATTTTAATGTGAGAGCGTTATTGAATGTGGGTGAGGGTTAAAAGCCTCGATGAGGGTCAGTTCAGCCAGCCCTCTCATTCCTCCGGGGTTAAAAGTAGATTATTAGTGGGGAGTTAACAGTATTTAGTCTTTTTTTATTAAAGACTCAACCTCTGCCTTAGGAATGTGGAATTGCCATCACTGGATTTGAACTGGAGATGAGCACTGCCGTATGTAAAATTTTGCAGCAAATCACCTTGTTTAATGTTCGTGTGTACATAATCCATGCATATGACCGTCTAAAATTATTTTCCCCGTCCCATCAAACCTTGGTAGTCAAGCCGGTTGGTCCTTGATAGCGCCTGGATAGGTGACCCCACCGTGCATATGACAGAGGGCAGTGCAGTAAAATACATTGTTGTACTGTACTTCTGTGCTCCCACATGTATATTCCCTATCTTAAACCTGCACTGAGCAGCATGGTGGAGTACAGCCAAATAATTCCCATGATCCTCAGTATTGTTAAAGCCCTTACCTAGCAGCGCATTTACGGAGGACTGTACATATATATGCGTGCGTGGAGGATCTGTATGTACTCGCTGTATGTATGTGTGTTAAAAAGGTCATGTAAAGGTGCAGACCTGCAGTTCCTTGTTCATGCCACTGCTGGTGGATTGGCCTCCACCAAATTTTTGTCTTTTATATATATAGATGTAAAACATAGGTAATGCGTGCATGCCCGGGCAGTGGTGGTCAACACTTGTAATCCAGTACTGTGGAGGCAAGGGTTGGTTGATCGCACAAATGTTGTGAAACTCCCTTCCAATGGGTTTTCAGGTGCCATGCCCTGGCTTGCTAGGAGAAGACGATACAGTAAAGTATAAACTAACATCTGTCCCTTCTGTATTGGATAGAATATTGCCCCTTAGCACGCGTGGATTTTTATCCAGGTGCTCGGGTTTCCTCCCACGCGAATATACACACCTTAATTCGCTGAAAACACCTCTATATAGAGCACTGCAGAGCTTGTGAATATTTTGGCGCCAGCTAACCGCATGATTGCCTTTTTCATCTTGTCTGTGGTTCCTTAGTGATCGTCAGATTTGTATGAATGACGCCATAAACATTTTCACAAATGACGCGATTATAATAATGCAACTGAAACCTGTTTATATCGCCCTCGCCAAAGGGGTGTACTGTGTCACGCTGGGCTGCCACCTGCTCGCGAAACGAAGAAGTGCAGGCGCCTGCCACTTCAAAATGAAACTATCACCACGGTCTCTTTGTCTCCCCCCCCCACACCGTTGCAGCTGAACATTCTGGTGGACACGGGCAGCAGCAACTTTGCCGTGGGCGCTGCACCCCACCTCTTCCTCAAGCGCTACTACCGCCCCGAGCAGTAAGTGCCGTCGGGCATTGTGGTTCAATCTCGGCCTGCGTAAAAAAGGTGCTCCGCTACTGGTATTCCTGTGCGCTTGCATGCACGTGTAACTTAATATGAAACATGCAAATATAAATGCGCACTTAAGCCAGTTTGACCTTTGAGCAATCGCGATGTAGGGTAACACAATTTGCATACCTTGCTTGCTGTGCGCGCATCAGATATCGACTCCTCTTATGTAACCCGACGCCTACGCAAATTGTGTGACAGGATGCACAGTAAAGCCTCTCGAAGCCAGACTGATTGGCGAGAGATTCATTTCAATTTAAAGGGGATGTCTGGCATGCTGTAAAAAAAAAGATGATGACGTTACGAGTGATGATGATTGTGCAGGTGTTTATGGTTCTGTATTGGTGATTGTGCCGGTGTTGGTGATGCCTCTGGTTTTTTCTAACAGTGTTGACAATGCGAGTGATAACACCGATGCTGATTATCATGGATAATGGTGTTGCAGGTCGTGATAATGACATCATAATAAATAAATATGACGCCTTCCGCTGTTGCGCAGAGCCTTGAGATACCATCGCATCCCGACGCTTGTAAAGCAACGCCCTGCTGCGTTGTGTGCCACCGCCTACGCCGCAGGTCATCAACGTACCGGCCGAGCCGCTCCAGCGTGTACGTGCCGTACACGCAGGGCAACTGGCAGGGAGACCTGGGCACGGACCTGGTCTCCGTGCCGCACGGTGGCAACTCCAGCGTCCGCGCCAACGTGGCCGCCATTACCTACTCCAACAGCTTCTTCATTAACGGCTCCAACTGGGAGGGCATCCTGGGGCTCGCCTACGCCAACATCGCGCGGGTAACGACGACGATGATGATGATGGTGACGATGGTTTGTTTTAGAGCCGCTCTCCTTCACGCCGGGGCTCCTCGACAGACGCTTCACACACGCGATGAGCGACTTGCATCATCGTTTCGTACGATCTATCGCCTTCACTCCCTTTTTCACTCGCCATATCTCTCGCACCTTTTGTATTTAATTAATTACCTGTCGAACATAGCATTTTTTTTATACCGTATTAACACGACACCTTTAAAAAGAAACATGTAAAAGAATGTACTGTCAAACGAGAACAAGAATAAACTCACGGGCTGGAATGGCCACCCCCACCTTTACCAGTGTTCTTTGTGGGAAAATTCACTGTACGCGGCTGTTTGCAGGAACGCAACCCCCGTGTCAAGCGGGGACTTGCTGTTCTTGCAATCATCGCCAGTGGGAGGTGTTGATTGCTCATTCCAAACCCAATTGAGTGATTTGTGGAGTTATTTTTAGAATTTGCCAAACTTGGACCGTGACCCCCTCGCTTTGAATGATGTCACGGGATCAACCTCTACTGCGAAGCAGACCCATATTTACTGTTCTATTAACCAGGGCGGCCTGCCGAGTTTAAACTGCAACAGGGGGGGTGGCCGTGGGCGTGGGGGACACATACCCATGTGCTGATTATGGTGATGATACCGATGGCGATAATAATAATGCCGGTTATTGTGACGCTGGTGGTGGTGTTCTCATGGTGATGCTTGTGTTATCGGTAATGATGATGATGATGATAATACCGCTGCCTATCATGCCCGTTCAGCCTGACGATTCCTTGGAGCCGTTCTTCGACTCGCTGGTGAAGCAGACGGGCATCCCCAACGTCTTCTCGCTTCAGCTGTGCGGCCTCTTCCCCGACCCAAACTCCACGGATGGCACGGCCGGAGGCACAATGGTGCGCCCGGTTTGCGTGTGTTTGTGCGTGTTTGTGCATGCCTCTGTGTGTGTGCGCGTGTCTCTGTGTGTGCGTGTCTCTGTGTGTGCGTCTGCGATTCTTTAGGGGAGCTGTAGTGCGGCGGTTAGCGCTCTGCGCTACGAAACCGGCGACCCGAGTTTGGTTCTCTCTCACGGGCAACACCAGTGACGATCATCTGAACTGGTCCTAGGTCTTCCCCTAGGGCGAATCGGCCTCAAATGAGTACCTGGTGTCGTGTATGTATCCATTGGGGAGACAAAGGTGGCCAGGCATGGGTGCTGACCACTCTCCTCTTGGTGCACCGTGCCAGCCTTAACAGGCGCTCGCTAACAGCACTTGCCCCAACAGTCTGTTAAAGGCTACACGGGGTGTCTCTTGTACTTATAACCCTTCAGCGTGTGCGCGACCCTTTTGCGTGCACGTTGGTTTCTGTGGGCGCTCCTTTTCGTCCACTTGCAAGAATACTCGGTATTGTAAAATTCACTTAAAAGTGTAATTGAAGTGATTATTATGACCTGTCGTGGTGGCGCTTGGGCTAGAACGCTTGACTCAAGTTAATTTATTAGGTATAGCCCTGTGAGCCATTCGGCTCTTGAATCGGGTGCAACCGCAACAAACAAAAAACAAAAACATGAACAAGAAAACATCTTAAAGTGACTCTGTGACTGTAAACTGAAAATCCAGGAATAAAAATAGCAAAAATTCCAGAAAAAAGCACCGTACACCAACGCTGTGTGCAAAAATCCCAGTGGGATGCAAGTCAAACGACAACCACAAGACAACTTAGATTAAGACTAATCAGAAGGTCGAGAGTAATCCTGGTCGAGGGCCAACTCGGCCAATCATTTTTCCTGGGTAGATACAATGATTACCACTTTATGATGGATCAGCAGCAGTTATCGCACATAAATACTGGTGGAATTTTTTACGTGCTCTGCGCCACCGATGGAGATTTGTGCCGTCTCAATTGCTCATTGGAGCGGAGGGAAATGCAGTTCTTCTAATGTAAAGCACGAGCATTGAGTCTGGTTTTTATTTTATAATACTTCCCCGGTGTGAATTCACTCGGCGGCTATCTTTGCAGATTCTGGGTGGGGTGGACACAGACCTGTACATCGGAGACATGTGGTACAGCCCCATACGGAGGGAATGGTATTACGAGGTGATCATTGTGCGCATGGAGGTGCACGGCAGAGACCTTAAAATGGACTGCAAAGAGGTAAGCGCGCCCTACGTACGTACGTTCGTTCATTAATTTCACGTGTCATGAAGAAGGACCATTGCCCAAAATGTTGCCTAATAGATATTGTTTATATTCTTTGGTTCTTTCGGTAAAGTCACGTGGATGGAAAATAATAAAATAAAAAATCATAAACATAAAAAATACAATAAAAACCAAAAACTCACGACGTTTTGATCGCAACACAAGCGGTCGTCATCAGGCGGAGAGAATAGTGGGGGGGTGAGAGAATAGTGGGGGGGGGGGTGCAAGCTTGCAACTGTTTATAAAGGCTTGAAATGGGCACAGATAAGCCAAAGCTGTGAGTGGGCGGGGGCACAAGAGCCGTGGGGCCAGCGCTGAGCAGCGCAGTCCAAGTGTGCCAGCAGCATGGGCGGGGCAGTCAATGCTAATGCAGGAGAAGGGGAAGAGAGAGGGGGCAGAGATAAAAGAGACAGGGTGCAAGAGACAGGGAGCAGAGATAGGGGAGAGAGAGAGGGGGTAGAGATAGGGGGAGAGAGACGGGG
>CM025660.2:6914596-6936017 GCA_014621495.2 Entosphenus tridentatus | reverse complement strand
TACAGGCACCGTACATGTATTGTACAAGCACCGAGATGGTTTTCTCTCCCCCCACCCGCCTCATTGGCTCCTTCCTGCCTAGCACCCTATATCAAAAACATGTGTCTCTGAATAGCTCTCTTCATACGCTACAGCAATTTTACTGCAGCAGTTACACCTGATGACGGAGGCTTGTGTTGCTTCCGAAACGTCGTGATTTAATTTAGTTATTTTCATTTATTCTTATTTTATTTCATTATTATTTTTTAAAATCCTTTATATTAAGTTCACTTGCTTGCTTACGAGCGTGCAAATCTTTCGGTCATTTTTTAACCCACTTCCCGTGATCCAATCGAGCTGACATTTTCCACACAGACTCGTTGTGCGTGACAATTAATGTCCGTGAAATTTTTTTTCCAAAATTGTACACTTTTTAGGACAAAAATATTATATTTAATTACCAATTGCTTAATGCTGCCATGCAATCATCTGACCCATAGGTGGCAGCCATCTCAAGCCAGAGGACGAGAGGACTCTAGCCGACACGCATTTAAAGGATTTATAGTGAAAAACTTTGTTTTTACGGGTTATCTTATTACCTACGTGACTTTACCGAAAAAACTAAAAACTAATCCTTGCAGTCAACGAAAGCTTCAAATCTAGAATTGTGTTGCAATGTCACGTTCCACTGGAAATCCCTTAGCGCGCAACTGCTCGCTCAGACGCGGTGGCCAGGGGGGGGGGGGGGGGCAAAGCAGTTGCAAGGGCTACGGTCAATTCGGGTCGCTCAAAGCCTGGCTTTTAGCGTCCCTCTCACACCGTTTGGGTCACAACCAAACTTTCGCGAGCACAGGGCAGGGGGACGAGCGAGCAACGCTCCGCTCCACAATTCACGAGCGAGCGTCTGTCGACGGCCCCTGCGAGACTGTTTCCATCGGTGAGATAATGACGAAGAGTGAGAAACTGTTCTAAACTCCATCGATTCACGGGGGGGAGGGGTGGAACTTTATTCCCAGATCCTGTAATCCGCGGTACACCGCAAACAATAACTCCTCTCACCATTGGAACCTCCTTTGCCAGTAGCAAAATATGATCATTGTTTTTTTACCCTTTTATCTGGCAACAAAACTGACACCTTTTTTACCTGCAGTCATAATGCAAACAAAAAACATAACTCTGATCATGTATGCACTGTCCTTGAAATTGATTGGTCCACACTCGAGACAGCTTTCCTTAGAGCCTAGTCTCACATGGGTTGGACCAGATGACGCCAAAAGACGCACAACTCAAAGACAATGCACCATCAGAGTATGAAAGCTCGGGGTAAGCATTTACACCATTGGAACCTCATATGCCAGTAGCAAAATATGATAATAGTTTTTTTACCCTTTTATCTGGCAACAAAACTGACACCTTTTTTACAAGGAGTCATGTTTGCATTGACCACAATACCAGTCCGACCGCAGGTATTGTGGTCAATGCAAACATGACTCCTTGTAAAAAAGGTGTCAGTTTTGAAGCCAGATAAAAGAGTAAAAAAACAATTAGCAATAACTCCTCTCGTTCACGAAGAAGTGCGATTTTTTTGTATGAGACGCGTATCGTGTGGGCACGGCGAATGTCTAGGATTTGCAGATTGGTGTGCGGATGTGGAGTTTTCACCGTGCATATAGTCTCTAAGGATGAGTTTAAACTAAAAATATTACGGATTTCCGATGCCTTGTATTCTATAATAAATGTGTGTGTCGTCTGGCCCTATTCAAAGTGTCAACAGTTTTGGCGACAAAAGCGTTTACACGTTATCTCACCACGCCAGCGTGCGACGGTCACTTGCACGTCGAATATATATTTTTGTTTATCGGGAACAAATTTTAGGATTACTCATAAAAACCATAAACAAATCCCTCATTCTAATTTCAAAATTCAGTTGACAGCTTTGGTAGGTTGTGTACGTTTTCGTTTTCGATGGTGTGCATGACTCCCAACATCAAAATCTGCCATGCTTCACCGACGTTGTCACCTTTGGATCTTTAAAATGTTATTTTGATTATGCTCCTTTTAACCCAGGAAAGCCCCACCGAGTCGACATAAAAAAAAATCCAGGAAGGTCCTGCCAGGTTTTTTTTTGCAGCAGCAGCGGGGGTCAAAGATTGCTGTGTAAGTAATACAATATTCCAGTGGGGCCCAAGTGATGTTGAGGACATTGAGACAACTCACACAGAACCCCAATTTTGCCAAGCCCTCGGAGACCCTCTCCTGCTTGACCATCATACCCATGATGACGACATATCAATCAGAGCATGCGTCGCTATGTGCAGCGCACCAGCCACTTCTCTACAAACTGACGAGACTCGTTTCACCAGCGTCCTCACTGAGGTTTCGCTATCCGAAATGTAATAACCACAGTGCGTAGCGACTAAAAATAAACTGTAATGCATGTTTTATTTTTATTATTTTATTATTTCCCTTCTACGTGACTTTACCGAAAGAACCAAGAAGATGAATCCCTGCAGTCACGAAAGCTTTAAATCTAAATGTAATGCATAGTTGTGAGAAAGGGATGATGATGATGGTGGGCCGATCGTCTAGAACAATGACGGAGTGGTAGCAAAGGAATGGAACGCATATGAGTACGTCTACAGCGGAGATGGAGTGGTTGAAATCGGCTGGTGAGCAGGACTGTCACATCTCAGGATCGTGAGAGATGGTGGCTGATGATGATGATGACGACGCAAATTATCTCACTGGCGTGACTTTACTTTTGTGTTGAGGGAACAATTGTGTGGTAACTAATTTACTTGTAAGTGTAAATTTTAATGCAGTCACATAAATCGAGATGCATTTCCTTCCGCTAAGCATCTTACGCTTTGGTTTTTTGAGTAAAGTCACGTAGGTAAAAAATAAAATAAATGAAAACTAAATTAAATCACGACGTTTCGGGCGCAACACAAGCGTCCGTCATCAGGTGGGAAAGCATGGCCTACTGCTGATGCAGACTGTTTTAAAGGTTTTAAATGAGTGTAGCCCATAACCCTTAGGCTACACCCATTACATTTATTTTGATTACGCTCCTTTTACCCAGGAAAGCCCCACCGAGTCGCTTGTGTTGCGCCCGAAACGTCGTGATTTAATTTAGTTTTCATTTATTTTATTTTTTACCTACGTGACTTTACCGAAAAAAACAAAGAGTATGAATCCTTGCAGTCACGAAAGCTTCAAATCGACCACGAAGCATCTTCTTCAAACCTGTTTTAATGAGTGGAGACCATCTACACCAGTGGGAAAAGGTATTCATGAGGTTCACAGTCCGGTTAATTTCACTGAATGCAAAGACATTGGCAAGTAAATTAAACGTCCAACGAAACAATATTATAGCCTTAATTAGCTCTGAAGAAATCTATTAATAAAGGTTAAATATTATTAGACAATACTATCTCTTAATTACAGTTTTAGAACCAAAATGACACTCAGATTAGCAAAGTATTAAAATGTAAGGATGACACAAATGGCGGTGCTCATGCAACTTATGACCTGTATTTCAAGAATATATATTTTTTTAACTCTTTTAATTGGTTTTCTTGAAGGTTAGAATCATTAGACTGTGTTATGATGCTGTAAAAATAAGACTGGAGATGACTTTGTGGCAAGCATCACTTTCACAGAGGTGATGGCTGAGATACACTGGTCAAGAATTCAAACTGTGATGTGCAATTTGAAAAAAAAACATGAAGAAACTATGTTAGCAAATACATATGCCATGAGTAATATTAACTCATTCATGAGGCAACAAAACGTGTTTTTTACGTCTTTGTCAATTTTTGAATTTCACCACAACAAATTAAGCTTACCAATTAAAGCCAACTGTCTCCGCCAATCGCTTAATCGTAGTATATACACACAGAAAGGCACACACATACGTACACAACAGTACTATTAGGAAACAACCACACACACCTATACACAGTATATATAGAGTGAGAAAGCGATATACTGCACACGTGTCGAACAAAGCGTGAGGACAAGGTGTAAATCGTTGCCAAGTAACCGGTTAAAAACTGGTACCCGAATACGGTAACAGTGAAATAAATACAATTGTGTCACGGATACCTTCAACTCGTCTTTCCCTTATTTTAAAATGACCCCACTCCCGGCTGTCATTCTTCCTCGACCTCGCTTGCAATAATAGCAAGGGTCATACGCTGCAGACTGACGTGTAACAGTACTGTGACCTACGTACGGCGCGAAAAAAGTTCAACGTACATACACACACCGTAGCTGTCAACCCGTACGGTTTACCCCGTATTCTTGTACGGGGAAATTGAGTTCAGGTCCATACGGCGGCGTACAGCCGTTTCAATACGGGCCAACAAAAATGTGTCTGCTTCATGATATCTATGTGTTTGTGTTTCTCCCTTGTGATGGGACTTTGTTTGATGAACGTTGACATTTATAAGGGGCACGGGGTGACCAATAAGGTTGTATTGGTCTGTAATAAGGTGGGCAGTGATAAGGGGTTGACGGGTATGATAAACGGACTCTTAATTGCTCCAAACACACGATTTTCAGTCACATAATCGAAACGGTAAAAAATATATGGCTATGGGTGCGTTGAATGAATAATAATAAAAAGATGCGTATTTTTGCTACAGTTAATAAGGGGTTAACTGTCATGGCTATTGTCTAACAAACGACAACATAATTATTGAATACACAGTAAGGAGGAGGCAGACACCAATGTTTTCGCCACAAGCGTTAAAAGCTCAATGAGTGTGCTCACTACAATGGCATTAGAGGTAAATCCGGCCGGCATTCGTTTAACAAACCCAACTCCACAGTTCGCCTTGCTTAAACCAAACGCTGCTGGATATAATATTGGTCTGGAAAGCCAACAGGCTTGATGGACTACAACGAATATTATTTAACGTGGAGGCAACGATAATGGAGTTCTTTTTGGCCTTTTAAACACATAAGCAGGGGCATTTTTTCCCAGCTGAACTGGGCTCAATCAGCAAATAGAGGTGACATTCTTAGTCAAGGCTCTCAATCCACATCCCAACAGCGATGTGTAAACACACAGGACAAACGACGACTCTTTACGCACACGATTCCACACGCGTGCGCATTTCCACAAGCTACAATAACCGACACTAAATGGGCGAATCGATGCACCGCTATATCCCCGGAGGATGGAGCACATGTTCTCCTAACAGTTGTGAAGCAATGTTCCTGGAATGCCTGGTGCAGACTTATGCAACCAACCAATCGAGCGGACAATTCTCACGATACCCACGATACCAAATCTCCAGGTCATTCCGCATGAGTGCTTGCACCAAATGATACAATAGCAGTGGTTACATCTTAACATATTCAAGATTCCTCCGAAACGCAACGGAACGCTCAAATTATCTTATTGCCAACACGTGCGTGAGATGAACACCATCTCATGCGCCGATGATAAAACAAGTCGTCGATTTCTTACAGGTTTCGTCAACGCCGCCAGACAGCCGAGCGGGCCAAAGCTTCACGTAAAATAGACGCACACACTCGCCTGTAATTGCATTGATAGTCCAACAAATATGTTGGGGACATGGCAAGACCCGTGTTTTTATGACACGTATGTCTCCCAACATCCAAGTTCATCGGCGTGCTGTGAAGTCGCAGCCCCGATAGCAACTAAAAAAATCCGCTACTTCACACAAGCGCAAGAGAACACCTCTGAGAAAGCCATGCCACATTATACCAAGCACGAATTTACGCCACTCACTTCCGAGTCGTTTGGGAGCCGTATGAGAGCGCTAAGCAGGAGGCGAGAGAGGCTCGCTGACATCAGTGGCGAGTGATATCCGAAGCAGTTTGTGGGCCGGGCCGCACGGTGAAGTATGGTCAAATAAGCCACGTGACCAACACAGTGAGGGGGAGGGCCCTCATCCAGCAGTGGACTGACAAGTGCTGTTCATTATTATGGAGTAGGCCACATGGGATGGTAAAAGCCGTAACAAGAATGGTATTGAATGCATCAACGATACATTTCCTGCGTACAATTAGTTATTATCCAATGGACAATGCATTAACCAACACAACTTGCACGGAATCTTCGAGAAATTGATTCATATTTGTTGGGTTCGGCCAAGTGGTAGTTTTATATGCCAAAATTAACCCTCCACCATCCAACGATAAACGTTACAATAAAGCTCCTCACAGGTAGATTCTACTTTTCATGACTGAATTTAGCATCGACACAAGACGTCATTTTGCTCAAACTGCTTTGAGCCTCATCGGGTCAAGAGCTTAGAGATGAAGTTCTTCCAGACATCACCAAGAGATCGACTCATTGAGACGGCAGCAGCCACATCGAAACATTCTCTTGTATTGCCATCGGGCGAGGCGAGGTCTCACATCGAAGCTCCAGCAAGTTGAATTTAAGGCTTGGCGAATTTGCTAAACTGCATACCCTCCTGGACTGCAAGGTGGCCAGGAGATGGCAGTACAGCAACAGTTTGAATCATTCTGTGTGGCGCAGCTGTTCCGTTCACGAAACACTTCGGGACAAACTTTCCGAGTGATGTCCTTCAACAGCAAATGACACCGGCGCGTCTCGTCTGCCCAAGATGAACAAACTGACCCGCAGGCGGGGCCTTCTTTCTTCGTCTCCACACACAGCCCGTTGTTTCCCTATCATCAGGGCAGCCCAACCGGGTTCGGCTGGCTTGCCCCCTTGCCTCAAAGCGTCCGGGCTCGCTCAGTGAGACCGAGGCTCCGCGCAGACCTCATCGCAATCTGCATCCGAGCGAATTCACCTCTTGTGGCTCTGGCTCCGGCTACCACCACCATGGCCACTGGACACAACACCGCGACACGGCAGACCCTGCCGCTCTACCGTGGCCCTGACTCCCTCCGCTGTGGCTTGGCTGCTACTCCTACCCCCCAACCCCATGTCGTGACCGCCTTTGCCACTGGCTCAGCTGCATCTGCCACGACTCTAACCACCTCCGACACTGCCCGGTCGCTTTCACTGAGGCACGGCCGCCCGCCTTCACTGTGGCTCAGCCGTTTGGACCTCAACTCCAGACAATGAAGAGGAGATGTGGCGATATCTGTGAAACATGACCTATCTTGTTGACAACTTACATCTGTATTCAACACGTGCTCTTTTCAATGTATCGGGCAAAACATTTATCTTCCAGAAAATACAACATTTTAGTCTTGTGTATTGCTATACACTAACAAATAGCAAAATAACAAATTAATCTCTGGATGAAATAATGTTATCCACTCCAAAAAGGTGAACTGTTAATCATAGGGGATCTTAATTGGAACCAGCAAACCTTACCACGTGATTAATTCACCACTAGACCCAATATATAAAATCAGATCGCTAGTCCATATCCTACTGATAAATTCACCCGGTAAATTTGCTAAATGAGTCTTGTGTAACCATCCCAGTGACCATGCCTTTATCTTTGGCATCCATCACACAAAAGAAAACACCTCATGAAATCATGATAAAACAATAATTGAATAATGTTCATCTTCAAGCATTTATACATGATACTGCATTCTGCCTGGGATACGGTGAGCAAGATTTTAGTTTTTAAAAATGCTTGGACATATTTTAAGAACCAATTCCTAAAAACTAGATATGTCGCCTGGAATAAATGCAAAACCATCGAGCAGCCTCCCTGATCGGATTACAGTACTTATAGAACACTAAGAAATAGATGCACTGGTCAAGTAATACAAACGACATTTTCATACTGTCAAACTATTGTAACAATAAAAAAACAAGACTCTTCTGGCAAACATTCAATTCAAATGAAAATGAAGAATGTTCTACTAAGGACACTCTTCCTGGATGACAAGGAACTATCCACAAAATAAATATTGTCAACGAATATAATCCGAATATTGGATCGGCAGGACATCTTTGACAAAACACACCAGGGTAACATTTCTCCTCCAAATTCACCACCGTCCACATCACCAGCCTCTTCTTCCCCCTCCACGCACCAACCTTCAAAATGTTTGTGAAAATCATCGTCTCCTACCTCTCGTTTAGTACCCACATCTGAACTGGCCGGCCGTGCTGCATAAGCATCAATTGAGACATCGTCATCATCCGCAGGAGAAGGCGATTTTCCTACATTTGCACTTGTGGCAGATCTCATCTACCAACCCATTGCACACGTAAATACGGTTTAATTGCCTTCACCTATTACGAATATTAGAAAGCACATAATTAAACAAAAGGATTGCTTCAAATACATTCTACCATTTTTTGGCTCCTGTGACGTTGCTTACAGATCAGCTACTCATTCACCATTAAACAACAAGACTTCACCCACCCCCTTATCATTCTGCTCTTCGATATGCACTGGACCCACCATTGTGGCCCTCTGCTTAAAATCCAATCTCAAGTTACTTGATGCAAGAAAAATTGGGCACTGTTCATCCATAAAATCCTTATTGGCAAATCTGCGCTATACTTAGCAAATTCATGAACACCAGTGTCAAAGCCCAAAAAAACCGAGAACAAGATTTGTAATGGGTGACAAAAGCTTTTGCCGTTGCAGCACCGACGTTTTGGAACAATTTTGTTACCTCCCTTAACCCAATCAATCTTCCTTATAAATATATCCTGAAATTTAATATTAGTGACAGATACAACCACATTTGCAACTGCGATTTGGCACTATGAACCATAGCAATGGTATCGATAGTTCCATTTTAAAGTGCAATGTACTCGAGGGATTGTGGTGTCTTGGTGTGATCTTAGATTATTTTGTTGCTTTGCTGCTTTATCCAAGCTTGCATTTGGTCCTTGACAAATACTCAGGAATGTATGCACTTGTGCAATTTGTACTCCCTGGTTTTGCTGAACTTTTCTCGATCTTATTCTTATCACCTTCATGGTATTATTTTGTTGTTGTCGATGTTACTTTCTGACCCACCCCGACTAGACATCTGTGAAAAAGAGCTTCATAGCTCATCGGATTCCTCCAAGATAATTAAACATTCTGATTTGTGTGGCTTTTCTTCTTCGCACGTGCCGCTCATCGGTGGGATTTGTGTACCATCCCCAATGCAGGACCCTCCTGAAACCAACATTACTGAAGACTCCTTGAGGCTTTCCACTATAAACAAAGGACGTTATTATTATGTAATTATTCGCTGCAGGAGCAAAGCATTCATAACTGGAAGCAGTAAACATGTTTCCCCTTTGAAACGGTGTTATGCAGATGGATGCACAGGAAAACTACATCTCACCACCAAACCTCAAAAACAACAGCAGGGGCCACATTCCCACAGAGAACAACACGGATATCTCCGTGGAGGTGAATGTGTACACTAGGCTCCATCTCTGATATTTTCAATCGTATATTTGCGGCGAGCCAAAACGAGTGCAAATAATTTGGATGGCTTTTTGTGCAATTGCTGTATCATCAATCTATTGGCTGAATGTGTCAGTACATAGACTCCTCTACTTACGAACGATTTAGGTTTCATAAGTCTGTTCTTAAGTTGAATTGTATGAAAGTCCAACTTTACGCCTGTCGATTCCAAACATGTTGTACAGCATGTACACTAAACACGGGGAATGGCTTTATAAGTTGTATAATCTCCTGTAGATGTCACTACCACCATCAACACTTTCACCACTCTTACGCTTCCGAGACCTGATGAGGGTTAATAATGTTCATGAAAAGCACAGAAAACGTCGTAGTTAACCGCACAGCGACGACACAACAGACAATGGCGGCGGCCCAGGTAGAAATTCTGGGAATGCTGGGTAATGACACCGAACAATCACCGCCATCTATTGCCTAGCGGTTGAACTTACGACTCGTTCCGAACAGGCAGGTTTGTTCGTATCTCTGAAAGTTCATAAGTCGAATATTCGTAAGTGAAGGAGTCCCTGTACCCTAACATGGTCATTATCGCTGGGAGCAACCATCTCCTTCCAAGAAGTGAAAGTTTGAATCCCGCATGATGCAACTCGCCACCCATCAGCAGTCTGCGTTGGAGAGTCCCTGAAAATGAAAAACACTTTCTGTGGGTGCTTCCTTTCCCCATTGGTTGCGTTAAGACAAAATTACACCGTTTCCCATGGTGTTCACAGTACATGGTTGTTAACAGTACAGACAAAATCACACCTTTTCACACGGTGTTAACAGGACAGGGTACCAAACAGGAGGAGATGAAACCACCACACTACCCCCCTAACTTTGGTGAGAGCAGATTCACAAAGAGCTTGCATTTTTTAAAAATCCGTGTGGTGCCCTCAAGTGCATTGCCCAGCAACCTCTGCACCATACCGTACGCCCTCCTGGTGGACTCTCTTGCTTCGCGACGCCAATTTCTGCGGGACCCACCATCACAAGCGTAAAGTGAACTTCGCCAAAACAATCCTTACTCAAGGTCGTTCGCAACACGTGCATCCTCACAAACACAATTTGGGGCATTTCATTTTATACGCGGTGGAGTATTTTGTGGTAATAAAACCCAAGCTTGAACCCAACATTAAAGACAAAAAAAATACACACCGTCTTTTTGCGCAGTTATATGAAAAATTGTCTGCTACAGTATTACCTGATAAAACACTCAGCATGTCCAGTAGATGCTGCATGAAATACAATTAACACGTGTCCATTTTTTTTTCTTTCAAAATCATGCGTTGTCATCATGCACGTGAGCATCAAACATTTCTCGTACAGTGGTTCAACATCCAAACAAACTAAAAAGACTCATCACCAACAAAGAACCAGCATCGCGCATATGTGCAATCGTCATTATTATTCAGAATAGTTTCACATTCCTAGCTATAAGCAAGTACCGCACTATAGCCTGGCCAAAATACTGCATTGCGTTTTCCTCCAACAGCAACAACTCACACTCTACATGGCTATCACACGGAAGCGTTGCCGTGTTAAATACATCATAACCACAGTGATTCCACAAAGGTTACCGTGTAGGACATTAACTGTGAGCACAGAGAAGTGAACACTGATATTATTCAAACACCAACGCGCAGGAGCAATGCATATATTGTAAATATATTTTTTTTTCCAATTTGATAACCGCAAACGTTTTCTTGTGTTTTCAGTCTGCCGCACAAGAACACTCGTGTCCATGTTGTCTAACCGAATGCCGACTTCAATTCTTAGCACTGGGTCACAGCACTGAAGTCTTCAAGCCTACGGCACATTTGTTATTTGGTATAACATCATCACCACCGCCAGCACTACCGCTGTACCGTGTTATATTTACTACAGGCGGGGGAAGGGGTTTTTTTTCTCGATGAAACAATGAACGAAATCTCACTGCCAGGGGTTGGCAGGCAAAACAACAAGAAGAGCCCACCCCGTTTTCAAATTGGGTGGAGAAAAAAAACTCAAATCAATATCAAGAGCAGCAACGCACATGAATACGAGACACGGTGGGGTCTTTAATAAATAAAGTCACGAAGCAGTCACTTACAGAGCCACACGAGGCTCCGGAACCCCAGATTGCCTACCCCTAACCATGGCTCACAACGTAGCACACCACCTCAACGTGTACCCACACCTGAGTGATCAGCCGTGCCACCAAGTGTACGAGTCACCATAGAGACAATGCGAATAATTAGCGCAAGATCACACACTGCAACCCATAAAGCAATGCCTTCAACAGTAAAAAAACATTTAATTCCAATACGTTAATTTAGTAACACGTTTTTGATAACCAAGAGGTTTGTCTGGTACTCAGTAGCTACTTAGAGGTAACCACATGCCTGTAAAAAAAATGTTCATCAGGAAACATTTAAAAATGTAATTCTTATCAGGCCCCACGGTGGTGAAAAGTGTAGCCTCTGACTCTTATTTACTATCTCTCCTGCGTATCTCTGTGCGTTACGAAGGACCATTGCTCACGGCACCTATTAATCTACGATTAAAAAAAAATCCTTTTCAAGGCAGTGCCAATGACGGATATGTCTAGTTTGTTGCCGTGTGCGCGTGTGCACCACTGCTATCGCAGCATCACCAAGCAGGTCGGGTCAGTTGCATGCAACAGATTTGCTTGTGTGCCAATGTGCATCAGTTGACCGCCAATGTGCATCGGTTGCGCACATGCGAGAACTATGGTAGGTCATTAGGATTGTGATGTGGCTAGGGGGAGGGGGTGGTAATGTAGCGGTTAGCGCACTGCACTACGAACCCAGCTACCCGAGTTCGATTCCCGCTCAAGGTCAACACCAGCGACGATTGTTTGAACCGGTCCAGGGCCTCCCCTAGATCGACTCAGCCTCAAATGAGTACCTGGTGCGGTGTGTAAACATCGCCACTGGGGAGACGAAGGCTGCTACCAGGTCTGGTGCTGGTCGCCCACCCCCTCGTGTGACGTGGCAGCCTTCATTAGGTGCTCACTAACACCACTTTTTCAGGCTATAGGGGCAACTTTTCCTTTGTTAACCAGGATAAAGGCAAGGGGTCAAGCTGTAGTGGGCATGGACAGATAATCTAGCCACAACCCAGACACACCCTTGTTGCAGAAACTACTGCGATGTGGACAAAGCAGTTACAGACGATTCGGCTGCAAGATTTTTTTGAAGAGATTTGGTTGCACGACTGATCGCTCAGGTGTGGACGCATCTTAAAATATTGAAAGCAACATGGAGGATATGTATATTTTATATATATACCAAAAAATTTATCATTCGGGCTTTACATCGCAGACTGAGCAGGTGATGGTAAACCAGCGTACGGCGACAGCGTGCTATAATGGTGACTGCTCGAAAACAAATTGATAGAAACAAAAAGAAAATGTCACACGTTTAATTACAAAAGGAAGTGGACTGGAAAGTAAGGCGTTTGGGATAAGGTCGATGAAATGTGGCGACAGGCGAATGTTTGTTTAGATTTCACACCAATGCGGCCCTTGTCCGCGCCTCTAACAGTCATCCGCTGATAAATTATCTAACGCCACGAAAGGATAGCGCACTTGGGGGAATCTGATTTCAATTCCTGTCTGTGAGCGACGGTACGGCAAAGATACATTGTTAGAGCTTTCATTATACGGAGAAAATGCCTCGACTTTGGCCAGTCCACATGTAAACTCCTGTGCCTGCATCTACAAGCTCCATATAAAGGCGGTAAAACCGTCTAATAGGTGAACGGGAAACAATGCCAAAGGTAACCAAAAACAAGCAAAAAAAATACCATTATTTATTGGTATGATTAATAACAGAATTAAACCAACTTAGGAATAAAATAGTAGCATTGTATCGCCTGAAAAGAGATACAAAAATCCACAGGTCACAGAGACGTAAAAAAAAACGACCACAACAGCTGTTGATCGCCTACTCGAATCCGCATAATTTGACTAAGGAAAAAGTCAGGACTTGCTTTCACACGTGCACAACTACTTGTGTGTGTGTGTGTGAGGGGTGGTCGAGATATTTAGAGAACGGGACTTAGCAGTACAAACAAGCTCACATCGTTGTTAGCTTTAGTTTTTAAACGGCTACTCAAAACATCCATGCACTTATCCTAGGCTATGGATTAAAAAGATAGGCTTCAAATAGGCCCACGATTATCTTCCTGCAACTTTGCATTGCATCGTCAAGATCTTTTTAAATGCCCCTTGTGCATAAAAATGTACGCTGTACACATGAGGAACCAGTGCGTTTTGTTAAACATTAAGACTCAAAACTGTTGTCGTAGGCACCCACTTAATGGTGAACATCCGCTGAAGACACAAGTGTAAAATGTGTCCGTTTTATATTCAGCCGTTTAGTGCCAAGACCCAAGTCAATTTTCAGCCTCGGCTAACATCAATGGCGAGCGGCGTCTAAAGTGGTCCCCTTTGAGTCTGACGTAGACTGCGAAATCCTAGTTAATTTTTTATTTTTTGTTGATGGCTCAATGCCAATATAGCCATCCAGCAATTTCGACCAGATGACAAGATATACCTTCTGCCACAACCGGAGTCGATGAGCGAGCAAATCTGTTCAAGGCTTGCACGTTTAATTTAAAATAAAAATGCGGAAGAATCCCTCAACGTGAACACGTGGGAAATTAAAGCTTTGGGAATAGAACCGCTGCAGCGGTGCCCCAGACCCTCTTGATACACGCCGACGTCCTCACTGGACACCCCCCCCCCCTTGAAATCAAGAAAGCCTTTTTGGACCGTCACTGCCGCTCCCCGTCAAAGGTCGAAGAGCATCGGACAACAGTGGAATGATACCCGGGAATGTGTGCCGTGTGACCCAATTCAGTATTTAAATGAAGACAACTATCTCTCCCCCCTCCTACGCAAGTGGAACTCGTGGGACGCGGGGGGACACCTGCTCCACACGTGGAAGGTGAACGACTATCCGCCGCGTGACTGCGGAGCACCGAAACAAACCGATCGCTCACCTCGGTAAACTCGTGCCCGCTGGACTCATTCTGGGCGACCGCATGCCATTATATTCACCGTCCCATGAAGCCAACGACTTGATTTTCGAACTTGGACATCGCGGCTTATGATTGCCACGTACAATCATTACGAAAGAAAAATAGATAAATAAACTTCGGCCCAACATGTCCTAAAAATAAATAAGCTACAATGACATTTTCATTGACTACAAAGATACAAGCCGACGGGTTAGCGGGTATTGCTCGCCTTTGGGATCGTACAATTTTTGCAACCACTTGCAAAGAAGCAGC
The DNA here is from genome assembly GCA_014621495.2 of Entosphenus tridentatus. Classification (NCBI taxonomy): domain Eukaryota; kingdom Metazoa; phylum Chordata; class Hyperoartia; order Petromyzontiformes; family Petromyzontidae; genus Entosphenus; species Entosphenus tridentatus. Next base: position 6,921,354 of record CM025660.2, on the reverse strand, counting down.
AGAACTGCAGAGCACAGGGAAGCAACACTTTTAATTCGTACTGCCATCTCAATACTCCGCCGTAAGTGTAACACGATCCTGTAAAATGTCTCGCTATTCCACCGGTCTCAGCCCGGCTGCTGGGGCAATGGATTCTTCGCACTGAGGGTGGTTCTCAATCTCTGCCTGTGGTCATTTTCTAACATCCAGTCAACGAGTGCATTTTTACACATTGTTGGGCAGATGTCAAAATAGTTCCACACTCAACCGTTGTTATTTTTTTGGTGCAGTCAGTGAAGATTTGCTTGCAACGGCTCAAGACTCTCTCCAATGCCCGACGTACCAAAAACGAACGGCTGAAAATAATCCATCCACCGCTTTTGGCACATCCAGCCGACCACACTGCTGCTGAATACCAAAGCATGAGCTCCGTTGGCAGGCTGCTCACAAAGCCAGCTTTCCTTTAATTGACAAATATCGAGCCGTCTGATGGCCTGCCAAGTTTACTAAAGCAACGCGGGCTGGCCAACGGGAAGCTCATCTTAGCGAGAAATACTCGCAATTAACATCCAGGTGTGGCGCCCGATAATGCCTCCGTACCCCAAGCATAGCAGCAGCACTCTCTGCCATGGCGGTTACGAAACAAAAGCATCAGCAAAGCCCGGGTGTCCAGTTCCTGACTTCAACATCCGCCCCGAGAAAGCGGCACGGCCTCTCTCACGATCGCCAAAACTCCCGCGGCTCGCGTGATCGACCACCGCGGTAGCGCAGACGCGACGCGTCCCCCTTCTCCCCCTGCCCACCCCCCCCCCCATGACGGCACGCGTGCGAGCCGTTTTGGCGGGAGCGGGCGACGTGGCGTGATTTATCGGTGGGGGAAGAGTGATTTTCGATTTGTTTGTTTGCTCGTTTCGCGAGTTATTGTTCCGTTCATCGTTGTTGCCTTCCTCCGCCGGGTGCCCGCCGACCACGCTTCCTTCGCCGCCGCCCCCCGCTTGGCTGCTCCCCACCAAAGGGGGGGGGCCGTGAACGCGTTACCGGCGAGACCCGCACGGGAGGGGGGGGGAGCTTTTATCTCTCGGCCTTGACGCGGATCCGCAGCACGACGTAGGCCAGCAGGCGCAGGCACAGGAAGAACACGGCTAGGATGATGAAGTCGAGGTACAGCTTGCCGTCCTGCACCGCGAGCTGCTCCAGCACGGCCGTCGGTTGCTGGAACGGGCACAGGGCGGCCGTGGTGTTGCAGTTCAGCTCGGCGCGATCCAGCCCGTAGATGGAAATGAGGACGCCTTCGAAGCCGTACCTGTCGGCGCAGACGGAAATAAATACAAGTTCAGCGAGCTGGCAAGGGTTGTGGGTCCGTCTCCACGCGAAGGTAGAGGAGCCGCAGCCTACGAGTAATACTGAGAAGGAAGAAGGTTGAACAGAATAACAGGACGCGCGAGAGCGAACTTTAAAATGGAACGAACGACGACGGGAAAGATTCAGGAAGACTGCTACGGTTTGGTCAAAAGAATGCCACAAAAGAAGGAATCGAGCAGGATCATTGGCAATGCCCGTAGAGGGCAACAGAGGCAGAGGACGACCAAGAAAAAGATAGACTGGTGTGGCCTGGTGGTGGTGGTTCTAGCAGAGAGAGGGGAATGACCCAAAAACAACAGCAGCAGATGTGATGTGATGATCATCACCAGCAGAGGAGGACTGTTTGCTGCTGCTGCTGGTGCTGCAGCCAAACGTTTGCGGACAATGTAAAGGGGGTTATAACTGGACAAGTAAGACACTTGTTTAACACATAGGCATTTGCGACAACTATTATTCATAATAAACGTTTTATGGGTTAGAACTCGTAAATATAAATGTGTCGTTAACCCACCACCACCCGATACAGCCAATTAGTAAGGTTTGTCACGTTAACAAAACGTACCAATTGGTTACTAATTCAGTTTATTGGAGAGTAAAACCCACAACATTTACAATTTGAGTTAACGACGATTTTCGCTGGCGATTTCCACCAGCTTCATCAGGCGATTTGCCAGAAATGCGAAGGAGTCTTCCTGTTGCCGGGCCTTACAGCAGGACGCCCGCCACGCGTCGTCACGTGATGGGCAGCAGCCCTACCTGACGTAGGAGATGTAGGAGATCCACTGCAGGTAGGTGGGGATGGTGTCGAAGCTGACAAAGAAGCCGGAGAAGAGCAGCACGGGGATGGCGGTGACCGGACCGGCGTACGTCGCCACCTGGGGTCATCCACGCACGGAGCGTCGTAACGTAATCACTAGCACGCACGCGCGCGCGTGACGTCTCACCACAGTGACGTCACCCCTCACAACAACAATCATAACAAGTCAGTCGGTGATAATCCACCGCTGGGCGAGCACCTCCTCACACCGTGCGGGCGAGTGGGGATTAGTTTACCACACTTTCAGCACGATGGTCAGCGCGGGTTGGTCAAGGTGACTGGCACAGATTTGGGAACGTACGAGTACAATGCAACAATGTATTTTTAAATCCTTTATATTAAGTTCACTTGCTTGCTTGCTTGCGCGCTTACGACCGTGCAAATCTTTCGGTCGTTTTTTAACCCACTTCCGGTGATCCAATCGAGCTGACATTTTGCACATAGACTCGTTGTGCGTAACAATTTATTTTCGTGAATTTTTTTTTTCAAAAATTATACACTTTTTAGGCAAATTTTGTTTATATTTAATTACCAATTGCTTAATGGTGGCAGGCAATCATCTCACCCATAGGTGGCAGCCATCTCAAGCCAGAGGACGAGAGGACTCTAGCCGCCACGCATATAAAGGATTTATAGTGAAAAACTTTGTTTTTTACGGGTTAATTTTTTCCGTACTACCCTCTGCTGCCCACCATGTAGCCCCCCGGCCTAAAGCGAGCAGTTGTACATGGGGTGGTCACGTGTTTCATGCAAAAGAAGTGCATACATACATACATACACACATTTTTCTCTCCAAAACCGATATTCTCCATCAAACACACTACGATACCCTTCTTTAACGACCTTTACCTAATAAAAAAAAGCAGAGCTACTATACACAATAATCATCTCAAAGTAAATTGACAAAAAAAAAGTGACAGCATCTGCCATGCCAGTGAGTTACAGTCACTACAGTTATTTTGCTGTGCCTTTTTACACCTGATGAAGGAAGCTTGTGTTGCCTCCAAAACGTCGTGAATTATTATTTTATTTCTATTATTATTATGCCTATGATAAATTTGTTTTATTTATTTATTTTCCCCTACGTGACTTTACCGAAAAAACCTAAGAGTATGAATCCTTGCAGTCACGAAAGCTTCAAATCTAGAACCAGGTAATACCGTCAAGCAATTTGTTAAGCCAATGGCTCGAAGGATGCCCCCCCCCCCCCAATACAGCGGAGGGACTGCGCGGGGCAGCGCGAACCTGCAGGGAGGTGGAGGCGGCGCCGATGAGAAGGCCCAGCGACTGCGCCACCAGCGACGTCATGACGGAGATGGCCGAGAAGAGGATGAAGCGCAGCAGCTCGGGCGGCTGCGACGTCATCCAGTAGACGATGGCGCAGTACGCCATGGGGAAGGCCACCTGCGCGGGGGGCGACGTTCATCCCAAACCATCGCGGGCGTGAATCACCCACGACGACCACGGCGGTTCGATCGTTCACGACAATTATGAAGTGACGCTTTTTTGTTTATCACGGTTGCTAAGCCACAGGTAACAAGGCACGGTGAGCTTCTTTCGGCGCCCCCACCCCCCCCCCCCGTACGTAGCCAACCGCGCTCATCGGAAGTGCCCAAAACGCTGAGCGATCGGCAATAAACAAACCGACGGTGTGATAAGTAAGAGTTTATACGCTTCCCGAATTGAGAAAAGCGACGATTGGGAGGGATTTCCCAAGGAGGAGGAGGAAGAAAGAGAAGCGATATTGTGACCTTTACAATGATGGTCATGAAGACCGGTGGAGTAGTTCATAGCGCGGTGAACTAAACACCACGACTCGAGTTTGATCCCTGGTCACGGTTAACGTCAATTGGCGAGCAATATCCGAACTGGTCCTGAATCCTGCCCCCACCCCCGCCTCCCTCACCAAAGTGCTCTGACCAGCATGGTGAAGTATGGTCACACATTAATTCTAGATTTGAAGCTTTCGTGACTGCAAGGATTCATACTCTTTGTTTTTTTCGGTAAAGTCACGGAAGTGATATAATTTAGTTGTTTTCATTTTATTTTTTACCTACGTGACTTTACTGAAAAAACCCAAGAGTATGGTCACACAACCACTTGGACCAACACGGCGTTGCCGAGTCCTTTGTAAACAAAATTTACGATGATAATAACAATGATGATGCCAACAAGAGTGATACTGCTGACCATGATGATGCTGACGAGCATGATGGAAATTGTGACGATGACTGACGATGACTACGGTTAAGGCATCGCAGCGCGTTGCCTCGGCCTCTGAGCGGGGAAGCCGCCGGTCATCCCAGCGGCGAGCGGCTACCTGGAAGGGAATGTCGGCCATCGTCTTGGCAAGGTAGTAGGCCTTGAGGCTGTACCAGTAGTTGAGGTGCTCCCTCATGAACACTCCCATCTCCTCAGGGACTGTGCGCACACAAAATGCACGCCCGCAATGTCCACGGTGTGTATATATATATAATACAACGAAAACAATTCTAACTAAACTATTTTTGTTTATTTGACCATGTAAGGCCCACTTGAGCTATGTAGTTATTTTTTTCCAGAAGCGACCTGACTATGACTAATGCGAGCTCATCGTGTGGAAATCTATAGCAGCCAAATACTCTAAACCGGAAGACCTGGAGAAAAATCCACGCAATCATGGGGAGAACATGCAAACGCCAAATATACAGGCGTCAGGGTTGGGATCGAACCCACAGCATTTAGTTTCCCAGACAAGGTAGTTAACATAACTATTTTTTTATTTTACCAGGTAAGGCACACAGAGCTATACGGCTCTTTTTTAGAAGTGACCTGGCTATCACAAACGTTAGCTTAACGAAGTGGCTCACAACGTGAACATTTATAGCGGCCAAATACTCTTAAATGCGTGATCTTCATTCTAAATGTGGAGGGAAAAACCGGAGGACCCGGAGAAAAATCCACATGACCACGGGGAAAAGAGACACGCAAAACTCCAAATGTACAACAGGCGTCAGGGGTCAGGATCGAACCCACGACTTCCTGCATACCAGGCGAGGGGGTTAACATCTCGACACCGAGTCGCCGGCCGGTGGAGAACTCACAGGTGAGCACGGTGGGCATGAGGGCGGCGAACATGAGGAAGAGCATGGAGAAGAAGAGGAAGCCGGAGTTGTTGAAGACCTTGGTGGCCTCGTTGCCGATGTGCAGGTACAGCAGGCCAATGAGGAGGCCGATGGCGATGTGGGAGCCCAAGCGCATGTGGGTGAGCACCTGAAACAACGACGACAAACGGGCTCGGGGCTCGCGCACGATCGCAAAGGTGACGACAAAGACAAAGATCCCCCCCCCCTGATAGCCTTCATAGACTGTTGGGGGCAAGTGTCCCGCCAGCGAGTAGTGGCTATGAAGGCCGTCACGCCACACGAGGGGATGGGTGGCCAGCACCACGCCTGCGTCTCCCTCGTGGCGACGTTTACACGGAGGGGACGGCCGCCATGCAGCCTCGCGGCCTAGGCCTCTCCAAGCCGGACTCGTGGAGGGGGGTGGTGGGACAGCCTTGGCGGTTAGGGGGCACGTCCATCATACGCAAACGAATTCATCATTGTAATTACATCATTAATTGTTACATTACATTTACACGTTGTACCAAACACGTTTAATTAACACTTGACACAGATAACTCAGTTTGAACCTCATTTGCCAGTAGAAAAATATGATAATTGGTTTTTTACCCTTTTATCTGGCAACAAAACTGACACCTTTTTTACGAGAAGTCATGTTTGCATAGACCACAATACCTGCAGTCATAATGCAAAAAAACACACAACTCTGATAATGTATGCACTGTCCTTGAAGTTGATTGGTCCACACCTGAGACAGCTTTCCTTAGAGCCTAGTCTCACATGGTGTTGGACCAGATGATGCCAAAAGGCACCTTTTGGCGTCATCTGGTCCAACACCATGTGATCCAACACCAGTTTTGTTGCCAGATAAAAGGGTAAAAAAACAATTATGATAACTCAGTTTTTTAAATATTAATTTTACACTACAACATTGCCCCCGAGGAGCAAACTTAACAGGGCCATCCTGAAAAAGGGTCTGAATAATTGGCGAGGCTTTCCTGGGTAAACAATAATATTGAATTGTATTCACAATGTTATACAAGGCAACAACACGAAAATGTATTATTAATGTACAGTTTAACCCACCTTCTTTTGCACCGTACGTAGACCAACTGCGATAATCGGAGGTGAAAATATAAGGTATCGGTCTCTGTGACTCACCATGTCCCTCATGATGGAGAGGATGCTGCGCTTGAAGAGGATTGAGAATTGCGTGAATCCACCCGTTGAGAAGCTGTGGCAGTTTTCACTGACAGCACTTCGCTCCTGGGCGACACACGGGGGAACACAGCACTTACACAGTGCCAGTGCACACACCGCACAGCACCTACACACCGACCAATCACAAAGCACACACGGCTCACAGCACCTACACACCGACCAATCACAAAGTGCACACACCGCACAGCACCTACACACCGACCAATCACAAAGCACACACGGCTCGCTGCACCTACACACCGACCAATCACAAAGCACACACCGCACAACACCTA
>CM025660.2:6885983-6902484 GCA_014621495.2 Entosphenus tridentatus | reverse complement strand
TCGTGGGTGGGGGGAGGGGTGGGTGGGGGGCGCTAATAATTGGTGCCACTGAGGACAGGAGGTCGCGCCACATCTCGCCTCCCCGTGTCGTGGCTATGAACCCAGCAACTCTGGTTCGATTCCCAGACACGGCTAACATCAGTGGCGAGTGATCTTGCATGGCCCCTGCTGCTCCATAAACTCACTAACATCATCTAACCCCTTTCAAACAACATAAATGCCAGGCAACTGCAAGCACTGTGGTTCTTCATGTGTGGCAAGTGTTACATTTGTATGTTTGATTTCTTTATTTAAAAATTAGAATTTGTGTTTGTCGCGTAAAAAAAAAAGTTATAGAGTGGAACATTTTGGGGCTGAAACATAGCTCAGCTTTTGACATGGGGATGAGTGAATGGGAAAAGGATGATCGTCTTTAACGAGTTTTCGCTTGACGAGCAATTTTTGTTGCGAAACAGTGTCTCGCTCATTAAGCGAGGCGACGCGCCTGTCATGTCGTTCATTGAACCGGGATAAAAACCACACCGAGCCTTAAGATTTTCTCAGGAGGGACCCGCTAACATTGAGCTTTGTCAAATTCTATCTCGTGAGACTTTGGCTTTGTGTGGGAGGAAAATTAATAAGTTGGGGCCTGCATGAAAGAAAGAGTCCAACATTTTCCATGCAAGGCCTCTACTAGCTCTGCCGCGTCAATGTCCATCTGCCAGCAGGGGCAGGCAATTGCAGGGCTGTACCTTTGCCTTCAAATTTTGGCTCAAACACTAGTCACCACAAACGCGCATGTCAAGCTGGTCGGGTCCCATCTGTGTGGTTCGGCCAGCCTGTGACCCACCAGTGATCTCAGGCTCTCCACCATCTGCACCGACCTAGCAACCACCTCTATTACACTAATAGGGTTTTTCCCCTTTTTTCTGGCAACAAAACTGACACCTTTTGCAAGGAATCATGCCTACATTAACCACAATACCTGCAGTCAAATGCAAACAAAAAACAATACTCTGATAATTTATGCATTGTCTTTGAAACTGATTGGTCCACACCAGAGACAGCTTTCTTTGAGCCTAGTCTCATATGGTGTTCGACCAGATGACGCCAAAAGGCTGTCTCTGGTGTGGACCAATCAGTTTCAAAGACAATGCATAAATTATCAGAGTATTGTTTTTTGTTCGCATTTGACTGCAGGTATTGTGGTTAATATAGGCATGATTCCTTGCAAAAGGTGTCAGTTTTGTTGCCAGAAAAATGGGGAAAAACCCTATTAGTATATTTTGGTACTGGCAAAGGAGATCCCATGATACACCTCTATTATATTTTATATTTATTTACTGCCGTTCATCAATCCACTCCTGGAGTAAGGCCTGACCCAGCCTTGTCAGTCATCGAGGTTATTTGACAATACTTCACCATCCGTACTTTCACAGTATTAGTTCAGATATCGTTCACCACCGATGGTGAGCCTTGGCTAGGAACAGAACTGGGGTTGTTGCCAGGTATAACCGGCGTGCTACTGCTCCACCCCAAGATGAAAGCATACCTTGGTCAAAATGAAAAGATAATTAAGGAATGTGTTTTTTGTTGTTCTTGGGCATGGGTTTTGTGTAAATACCAATGTCTGATCTTGTAGCAGCTTAACTTGATGGGATTCGCTCTTATCAGATCCACATTGGCCTTTGAATTTTCCCAGTTCTGATCTAAATCAAGTTGAACATTCTTTACAACTCCACTATCAATCACAAACATCACCTTACATACAGAAAGACTTAATCTATTCGACTCGGCATTATCAACATCATCATCAGCCATGGTCAATCCACTTCTAGATGAAATCCTCCGAGAGCCACTGCCACATCTCACAACGCTGCGATGGCAGAATCCATCCAGCGGTGGCACACGAGCTGATTCTCATCGCTTCATCTCCACTGCGAACATCCTGCAAGCAATCTTTTCCATTCCTTGACTGCCACTCCACTATTATTCTTAACCATTGCCCATCATCCCGTCTAGTCGTGCTCAAGCCCACTTACGTTTAGTAACAGTTTGAATGATGCCATTAACATGCATGCATTCTCCAATACACACGACCTACGTTTTGTTTCTTAATACAATTTCAAGCGTGCGTTCTCTCCACGCTTCTTTGCGCAATTTTCTGATTTTTTTCCATACCTTTCGTTACTGCCCATGTTTCCGAACCACGCATCAAGTTAGCGGCAAGTTACTCTCACTCACTCGCAGTAGCAAAGAGGACACCGTTCTGGTAAACATTTGAGGCCGTTTTTTTGTATGCGCACAGGAATATCCGCACAATCAATGGGGCAATGGCATCACCTCTTGAGCAAGTGGAGTGCGCGGATTGTTACAGAGCATGATCGTGAGAGGTAGCAGTGACATGGAGAGAACCTTCATTCAGCAGTGGATCGACCATGGCTCACGATGCTGAATACTGAAACTAACGAAATTTTAATAATGCATAGTTTTTTTTTTTACAAACGTGTCAATCCACTGCTGGATGAGGGCCTCCCCCACGCCTTGCCACGTTCGTCAGTGCGACTTGGTAAAGGCAGGGGAGCACAGACGGTGGGGCGTAGCATCACGGTACAACCTTGGGACTTCTGCTCAAGGCAAAGCATCCACCGCCACTCCCAAGCGGCGGCGCTCACCTTGTCAAACATCTCGAAGAGCTTGGCGCTGGGCTGGTGGATCGTGCAGATGACCGTGCGTCCCCCCAGGGCCAGCGTCTTCATGAGGGACACCACCTGGAAGCACGATGAGCTGTCCAGGCCGCTGCACACAAACACAAAAAAGGGGCAAAGAGCACCTCAAACAGGCAACCTCGCAACGATGCGTTGGGGAAAGTTCCGTCAGCGGGGCGCTCTCGAAGGGCGCCCCACGGCACGCGAGGGCGTAGAGTTGGCCAGCAGCGCGCCCAGCCACGTGTGTCTCTCCCCAGTGCTGATGGTGTTTAAACACCGCACCAGCTCGTGTCGAACCAGCAAACGACCGGGGCCGAGTCCGTTACTCGTCGCCGGTGTCGGTCGAGAGCGGGTATCGAACGCACGCTCGCAGGCTTTGATGGGCCCCGTGCTAAGCGCTGCGTCACCGCTCCCCACACGCGCACCCATAGGCAAACATCCCCCATTGAGCCTCATGGATTGGAGGAGTGAGGCCTGTTAACGAGCCCCCCTTAATGGCCAGCACGGCACGCGGTGGGTGCTGTGGGCAACCCCACTCCCGTCCGCAGGCCTCCCCGTCTCCCAGGCTGCTGAAGTTGACAATGGGCAAACCACTGCGGCAACATTACACACACGCTTATAAACAACACTATCACTCGGAATCTCACCTGGTAGGGTATCTCAACAATCGTCTCACCAGGAAGGGTATATCGACACTCGTCTCACGAGCTATAGTATATTGACACTCGCGTCACCAGCTACAGCATACGAAGCAGGTCGCGTGTTTCGCGAGTGCATCATCGCGTGTTTGAAATCCCGGAAACCAATTGGATGAAGCGGGGTCAATTGAAGACCGCTGGCGAACACTGTGGAGTTCCGTGGACATTCCAAATGAAAGCCCCATCGACGAACCCACACCATTGCTATGCACGGCGTTGATCTGCCAAGAAAACTACGGTGCTCCATCAACCGTTTCGGAACGGCAACAGGTCGCTGCGCACACCTCCTCCTCCACAAGTGTAGAATTGAAGACGACCCACGGTGTGACTGCGGCCAGCCGAACCAGACAATCGACCGCATTGCGAACAACTGCATCCTACGCTGCTCTTGAAGCTATCGCGTGGCTCAAAAGACTTAAACTTGGACGTGTGAGTTACACGTACCTGCCGTACGCTAGAGAGAGAGAGAGATTGCGTGTCTCGGACTCCCGTCACCGCCTTGCCCTCACCTCGTCGGCTCGTCGAAGAACATGACGGGGGGATTGTTGACGAGCTCCAGGCCGATGGCGAGGCGCTTGCGCTGCCCGCCGGAGAGCCGGCACGTGCGCGTGTCGCGGCACTCCAGCAGGCCCAGCGCCGTCAGGATCTCAAACACCTGCGGCGCAGACGAAGACCGTTATGGCGAGCAGCACCTGTGAAGGCCTCGCATCAGCGGCGTTAGCTGGCCATCGAACAATGACGGTCACCGCGTCGCGCGCTTTCAGATGCGCTTCTGCGGCCGTCTGGACCGCACTTCCTTCGGTTTTGAGGAAGGCACTGGAGCTACAAACTTTTAAATCTAGATTGAAAACTCGTTTCGTTAGAACTGCGTTTTGTTGTCCTCCCGCACCTCCGATTAGCTATGTACGGTGCAAAAAAAGTTCAACATTTATACATACAAGGTCGGTATGGCACACGAGGAGGTGGGTGGCCAACACCACGTTTGGCCGCCTTCGTCTCCCCAGTGGCGATGTTTACACACCGCACCAGGTACTCATTTGAGGCTGAGTCGACCTACGGGAGGCCAAGGACCGGTTCAAATAATCGTCACTGGTGTTGGCCCTAAGCGGGAATCGAACTCGGGTCACCGAGTTCGTAGCGCAGCGCGCTGACCGCTACATTACCACTCCGCACAGACCGATGAGTGCAAGTGCTGTTCGCGAGGAGCTATTAAGGCTGGCACAGCCACACTAGGGGATGGGTGGCTGGCATCATGCCCAGTTGCTTTGATGATGTTTACGCACCACACCAGGTCCTCATTTTAGGCCGAGTTCACCTAGGGGAGGCTCAGAACCGGTTCAGATATTCACCGTCACTGATGTTGGTCGTGGGCGGGATGCAAACGTGGGTCGCCGGGTTCGTAGCGCGGCGCGCTAACTGCTCTGCCACTACTCCCCACTTTTACACATGCACATACAAACACGTGTGGCTAACAGGGTAGCGCACACGTACAATGACATTGTTCAAACCGAGAGAGAAATGAATGAGCGAACTATTGGAACGTGACCTTTGTTTTGGTCATGATTGCTATCCCGAACCCGGCTTCGCAGACTTCGGAGAGCCCATTACGTTTTTTCTCACATTTGCAAGAGTCTATCTCGGCTGCCTGCTGCGAGGGCAGAATCGTGTAAAAGGTGTTGCAAAAAGACTGGCCGATTGCATCGCTGGCAACCGTGCACAGGTGACATCAGTGCGCTGTAAAGGCCAATAGCCGTGCAGGATATTTTTCTTTGTGGATATTTTATCAAAAGCATGGGGCTGTGGGGGTGCCCAGCCCATGGGATCGTGGAATTGGCAACCCCATTAGGGTCTCTCCCCTTTCATCTCTCTCTCTCTTTCGATTTAAAGCTTTCGTGACTGCAGGAATTCATCTTCTTGGTTTTTTCGGTAAAGTCACGTAGAAGGGAAGTAATAAAATAATAAAAATAATAAAACACACAAAACAAGGACAGCAGTTGCACTACCGCTCCCATCTCTCTTTGTTTTGGTCAAGGAGAGTGGGGGGAGCACACACATGCACACGCGAACACACAGGGTTGGTGGATCACACAAATGCTGTGAAACTCCCTTCCCGCGGGCGTCGAGGTACCATACCCCGGCTTGCCAGGAGAACGCGTAAGACTAAACGTAGACTCCCGACGGTTCCAACTCTATTTGACAGATGCCCCCTCGCACGCGTGTGGGGGTTCATGGCGGAGTTTTTCCGTTTTCCTCCCATACGTCAACACTCCTGAATTGGCCAATGTAACACCGACATATAACAGAGGAGAGCAGAGCTTGGGGGAGGGCAGCATTCGGCACCAACTGACCGGCTGGCTGCCTTCCCGCCTCTCTGTGGTTCCCTGTGCCTCAGAGTTTGTTCTCTTAGCTTTGAGGATAGTGCGCGGCGCGCTACAAGGCGAGTCTATGATGAGAGAAAGCATACGTTGTGTGTTCTCTTCCCTCTCCCTTTGCAGTCTCTTGCTTTTGTATTTCCCTCTGTCCGTAGATCATCACAAATACGGTCACTGCATCGCGCGCTTTCAGATGCCCCTCTGCGGCCATCTGGAACGCTTTTCTTTCCGATAATAGGAATTCACTGGAAGCTACGCTTTTTAAATCATCGAGATTGAAAACTCATTTCTTTCGAACTGCTTTTTGTTTAGTTTGTGGTCCTTCCGCTGCACCTCTGATGAGCACGGTTGGCTACATACGGTGCAAAAGAAGTTCAACATACATGCAAACATAGCTAGGAGCACCTACAGTTGATAACAGTATACCCTGGTTCCATTCGTCCACGTGTGCCGTTTGTGAATCTACAAGCACAATGTGAATCAGAGAGTAGAAAAGTGCACTGACATGACAGTACCTGAGTTGGACTCAAGGCCAAGGCATGAACAACAATCGCCGTGTATTTTTAAATGGCATTCACCAAAGCCGTGCGTTACGAACCGAACCAGCCGAAGTTCAACTCTGGCTGTGGGCAACATGGGTGATGAGTGACATTCAAACTGGTAATGGAACCCCCCCCTGCCCTTCGCCAATCTGCACGAAGCAGCATGGTGAAGTATGGTCAAGCAACCGCTATCCAGCACTGGATTGACAAATGGGCTGGACATTATTATTATTATTGTTGGTATATTATTGAATGTAGCATGTATATTCTAATTGTACAGGAGTGTATACAAGCACTCCTTGACGTATGCGTTAGATTCTTTCCTGGAAAAACGCGCGTATGTCAAAACGCGCGTATGTCAAAATTCGCGTATGCCAAAAGCAATTTTCCCATAAGAAATACTGATAAGGGAGGGGGTTAGGGGATTTCACTCACACTCGCAGACATAATCGCCTATATTATCCTAGCCTATATCAATCGTCCTATTGCCAGCGACGCTCCTCTTTTATATCTTCCTCTTCATCCTTAAATCTTATCTTGCTACAGTACCCTCTCATTAATTATCCCTTCACCACCTGCGCCCCCCCTTCCTCTCCGGATGTTAAGACTCCCACCTGTGTTCTTAATTATCCCTTCACAACCTGTTGTCTTTCTAATTTCTCTCAGCACCCATTTTATAAATCTCTAGCGGCTCCGTGCAACGTCTCCTTCTCCACTTGGTCCCCCGTGCATTGTAACTACGCCGTCGATGCGTTGTGGAGAGGATGGACGGAGATGAGGAGGGAGACGCGAGACAAAGGGAAGAGTCCGCTGGTGGAGCACGCGGCGAGATGCTGTGCGGTGGAGCACACGAGTCGTCATCGCACCGCACCGGCTGCTGGCAACGCCGTTGGGTCGCGGTGCCGGGCTGGGGGTGGCGCACGTCGCGTTGCGGTTGACGTTACTACGAAAATTGCCTCGCGTACGTCAGTAAAAGGTCTAAATTCAAAGCTGCGCGTTATTCCAAAATGGCGGACCACAAAAGCACGTAGACCGAGGAGGGCCTGTGCACAGTGTTCTTCCCTCGTTATTCACAAACTTGCTGTCTGTGAATCGCATCTGGAACTCTACATGACTGCATCGACAGAGAGAAAGATGAGATAAAGTGATGAGAGATAAAGTGATGAGAAATAAAGTGATGAGAGAGAACGTGATGATGTAAAGTGATGAGAGAGAAAGTGATAAGATACAGAGATGAGTTATTATGATAATGTTCATGTATTTGATAGCTTATCTACGTATTTATTCAAGGCAATAAAAAAAAACATTTTCGGGGGCCAATATCATTATCCAAGAAATGTGCAATTCACGAGCATCTCTGGAACGTATCCCTCGCAAGTAACGAGGAAATACTGTACACTCATGAGGAGGAATTTTAAATATGCATGTCTGCTCAAACAGAGTAGCTATTTGTGGACACTCCCAATGGGATACCACCGTTTAAAAGGATGTCCCCGGTAGATAACCGAATGAACTGCTGCCAATTTTAGAGATTTGTTCACTTTATCCGAACTTGAAAGGGCCCTGCATTGGCACGCACCACGAGTTGCAATGGGCAGGGTGGGGAGCGGCGGTGCAGCGGTTAGCGCTACGCTGCGCTACGAACACGGCGACTCGAGTTCGATTCCCGCTCATGGCCAACACCGGTGACGATTATCTGAATCGGTCCTGGGCCTCCCCTAGGTCGACTCGGCCTCAAATGAGTACCCGGTGTCGTGTGTAAACATCGCCACTGGGGAGACAAAGGCGGCTGGGCGTGGTGTGCCGTGCTGGCCTTCATAAGGTGCTCACTAACAGCACTCGCCCCAACAGTCTGTTAAGGCTACACGGGGGATCTTTGTCTTTGTTTTTGCACTCAAACACTGCACAACGTGCCCAATGCGCTTTTCCCCACTTTAGAAGTTACACAAAGTCTCTTCCACTTGCAATACATAATAAAATAAGGACTTAAGCGAAGCTGCGCTTATCGCCATGGACGATGCGCCTTATTGATACTCGACTTAGTCATGATGATCCTGCCAAGAAAAGTCCTTTGTGTAGTTCACCAGGTGACAGAATTTGAATGCCTGGATGTACGCAAGTATGAATCTGTGTATGTACAAATGTGTACACGTCTGTTTCAGGCGGCTCTGTAATTAGCCACTGTACTACGACCCTGGCGGGTTGCCGGGTTCGATTCCCGGCCGTGCACATCAGCGAAGCGTGATCTTTGAACTTGCTCCTGAGCCTCGCCCCCATACGTTGACTTGGCCTTAAATGAGTACCTGGGCGTGGGGTGTAAACATCAACATAGCGGAGACTGAGAGGCGCCCAGGTGTGGTGCTGACCACAGCACCCCCCTTGTATGCCGTGCAGTTTTCCCATCGTGGATTTGACCATTCGTGCCAAATGTATCGAGCATCCAGCTCATTTTGAACAGAGGGCCCAGTAGTACCTTGCACGAGACAATCGTGAAAATAAACAGTCGCAGCCTCTCACCCTCCATTGTTATTCCTTGGCCATACCCACAAGGCAATCCACGGTTCCCAGAATTCACACTCCACAAAATGTGTGCCACACAATGGAATGTTCATCTTCCGGACCTCATCCTTTGCCTACAAATATACGCAGAACTCCGTTCCATCCGTCTTCATATGAACAAAACAATTGTCTAGTCCAGGGGTGGGCGACCTGCGGCTACGGAGCCGCACGCGGGTCGTCGTCTTTAAGGGCCGCTTCGTGACAGTTTATTTATTAAGGACCCACCACTGACTCAAATTGACATGCATTGGTGGCTCTTGAAATCGAGTTGTTTTATTGAATTCTAAAATAAATTATCCTTCTTAAGTCGCTTGTCGACCCCTGGTTCAGTCCATCGGTCTTTCGGCTTTCCAGACGAATATTATCAAGAAGCATTTGTTTGTAGCAAGCTCTGGACTTGTTTCCACCTTCTGGGTCCTACCAATCATGGTCTGTTAAACAATCGCCGCTGGATTATCAGATGTTATTGGCAAGAGTGCTTCAAATAAACTATGGTGGCCTCTCCGTTCAACGCAAACAAAAAAAACTAAACCGTGCACAAACCGAATTACTCGTTTCCCCGGAGCATTGTAAAGATGCCTCGAGTCCCCGGTGGTGCCAGTTGACCAAATAAAAAAATAAATTTCTGGAGAAAAATCGATGCCGCCGTGACGTATACGTCTGTCAATGCCGGTGACTGTACCGGAACAAAAATAAAAATAAAAAATTTGCTGCTAAATGCGGGACATAAAACACAAAGGGCAGTCGATCCGGCGCACTTTGCCTTTGATTTTTTTGCAGCAATTAACCAAATGTTTATCAATGTCCTTTGGCATCATGAATTACAATTTGGAGGCTCTCCATAATTAATAAGAATCTTGTAACCTTGTGTATTTTCCACGGATAATTTTTGTTAATTAAATTGCAGCTACTTAATACGACTCTTGGGGTGACGCAGTGGAACGGTGGCGAGTGCGCTGTTGTACTGCACTATGAGCCCCACAACCCAAGTTCAATTCCAGGCCATGGCTAATATCAGTGGCGTGCGATATGTGAGCCTCACTCGTTTACCAGTCCGCACTGAGACCCACGTGGTGAAGTATGGTCAAACAACACACGACTGATTCCATTGAAGAAGCCTTCACTCACCCTAGCTTCACAATGGCCCCTAAATTATGACTATTATTGAAATAGCATAGCACTTGGGTTAATTTTTTATTATCGAAATGCACCTACACTAGATATTCCTTCGAAAAAGTACATTAGTAAGAAACCACCGTTCGAAAAACAGTCTTATATTCACCGGTATTCCTTTTAGAGAGACATTGGGCAGTGTGCAGCAAGATCGGAAATAGGAAAGTGAACATGTTACACGAAGGGTTCGTGACCTGCTTGGATTTGACCCGGTGAAGGACGGGAAATCTTTTTCGCGGTCTCGCCCCAACGAACCTCGCGTCTCTCATTTCATTCCACGCTCCTTCCTCGCCCCCCCCCCCCCGTTCACAATATCCCCCCCCCCCCAAGCGGTCTCAGTTCCCCCTCCCTCCCTGTGCCCAATCACGATTCTGTTCTTTTGTCGCTCCTTGCTCCCCCCCCTCGCACTGGAACAAACTGTCCCCTACATGTCAGGCAATCAGCCTTGCCGTCAATTTTTTGTCGTGCCCTTAAAACTCGCTTGTTCCCCCCCCCCCCGCGTTACCCCACCCCCCGCCACCCCCAAAACTCCCTTTCTACCTCCCTTTCCCATCATTTACTCCATCCCCTCTTGCCAACTTCCCTCACCCATTCATCATCAGTCGCTCATCATTCACCACTCATTGTCACTCCCATCATCGTTTATCGTCATATTCACATTGCGTGCTACGACATCCTTTTCTAATCAACCTCATCTCATCGCACTTTTCCGTACAAATATTTAATTGTTTGTTTAGCGCTTTCACATCTGGTTCCGAGATTGTGTTCAACTTGATGGCAGTTTACTGCACAGTTTTCGTCATAGCCCGTACGCCGATAAAACAAATCTGTGGAATAGGTGAAAACCAAAGACATGTTGACTTGATCGCTAAACAGTGGCAAGATGCTCATTCTATGAATACGTACTGTTCAATATTTTTTGTTCAAAGGAGGAGAAACAGCCAGGTGAACGGCACGCACAAATCAACACCAACAGCACCGTGACCCACAAGCACGACATCACGATTAATGCAACACGAGGCATCTGAGTGCCGCAGATCTCTAGCGACGCCTGGGCCTCGACTGCAACAATTCCGAAGGAACGTCCCGAGCTGGGAGCCTCCTACCCCCAGCTCACTGCGGCTGCTGCTGCTGGGTGTTACGTAAGCGGCTGCCATTGCCAAGCCATATTTCCACAGCGCTCCTCCCTTTTTTTTGTTATTTCCAAGGTGACATTTCTCTGTTAACGGGACGGGGGTAATAGCGCAGGGCAATGCACGGACCCCGCGCGTCCCCGCTGATTTAAAAGACGAGGTTCAAAGCCGTAGATTGATTTATGCAAATCGCCGCTACGCGTCGGCTCGGTTCCATGAAATAAACCAAGAAAAATACATGGGGGGGGGGGGGTGCTGAAACGCAACGGAAACTGCGTCGCCAAGGCAGTCGTCCCCTGGAGAGGCTCACACCCTCGGCCACAGGAACGTGGAATTTCCACCACTGACCCAGGGATGCAAATGGGAGCAGAAAATCACTTTCAACTTTAGTTTCCCTAAATGTAAAGTAATTAATGGTGCAGGCCAGCGTGGGAAATAACCACGTGATGAACGGCCACCAACCATGGGCAGGTGCGAGAGTGTGACAGATCGTTTGAGCGAATAACCTTCAAAATACAAAACACCTGTGGCCTTTTAAAAATTAATCTGGGGTGGGTTTTTTTTGCCACTTGATGGGGGGGAGGAGGGGGGATTCTCATTGTCTAATGCCAGCTTGTGAGACACTCACCCACTGCTGATTAGCAGCGGTGTGGTGGAACGATGCATCAACTCATCAGTTAATATCGAGTCCGTATGCTCACGGTGCCAACATCGAATTCCTGCCGTAAGACTTCAATTTTTTGCGTGCGCTTGCTATATCAAATGGGTTTTCACAGAATCCCTACAGCCACTAGAGGCCGCTAGATTCAACACGACGTAATATAAACAAATTATTGAACGGAACAGCAATCCTGAAGCACAAGGGTGACTTGATTCATAGGGGCAAATCGTTACGACCTCAAGCGGAATATTAGCAATAACCTAAAACCATTGCCAATCCACTGCTGGATGAATGCCTCTCCATACCGCGTGAGTATTGGGGGTTGTTTTGACTGTAATTCGCCAAATTGGTCAGCGCAGTTTGGTAAAAAGGGGGCAGTCAGGGTTGGTCCAGGTGTCACCTCGCCACTGATGCGAGCCGTGGGCCGGGAATCGAACTTGACTCGCCGGGTTCACAGTGCAGGTCTGCAGTGCACAAGTCACTCTGCCACTGCTCTACTCCCACTGTCATCATTATCATCAGCAGTTATCGCAATCGTGTCACTCCCCCGTCGTCTAAGAGCTTGCTACGACTGTGTATACATAATTTGGGCTCCGTGTGTAGAGGGAGAGCACGCTGAAGTCTTAGACAACGATCCTGGCACTCGCATCCAGCGCTCTAATTACCCAGGAAACTCTGAGCACCACAGCGGGCGCCAGGCAGGTCACTCGAACTAACTGCTCCATTCATCACATTCCACATCGTCAGCTTGGGATGCAAGGAAATGGAACACGCTGGTAATGCGAATCATCCGTCTTGTACCGTTCCGACACGCTCCGCCATAACGCAACACAGGGCACAAGCGTGCCGTGTGCATCAGATCCCACGCTAAAAAGGGCAACAGGCTTAAACGTCAAACCCAACACGTTCTGCGAAATGATGAGAGAACCCATCGCAACGGGACAATTCGTGCAGGCTGGAAGGTGCGCTCCCTACTCACAAACAGCAACAAGGCACGGCTCCCAGCATGCCTTGCGTGTATGTCACGTGACCACCAAATTGCATTTAACAACTCTTATGCATTGGTGGTTTAGACAAAAATGTGAGCATTGTACTTATGTATCTATGTTCAACTTATTTCGCACCGTACGAAGCCAACCGTGCGAATATGGTGGTAACATGCCATGCACCCAAAGCATGATGGGAGTCGTGCCTTCCTGCTGTTTATGAACACACCTTTGAGTGTTGTTATTTGCAAAGACCTAAGCGTGGTGTGACATTGACACCAAACTCCTTAATGTCCCATCAGGCGCACTGCTGGACTCGAAGCCAGACAATCATCATTATCAGCAGTGTTCTGTCCACTGCTGGATGAAGGCCTCCCCAAGTTGTCATCATCCCTCACTCGCGGTCCTGCGGTTGCCACGGTCCATCCCACTCCCGAGCACGAGCGGGGGGGAGGGGGGGATTGCCGTGGCCATCGCTGAATCTCAGAAAATCGGTAAAAAAATACAAAGTGGGTAAATAATTCCACTTTCGGTTAAGTACGCCCGTGTGTAATTGTAGAAAATAAAAAAATGGCACCATCTGAACAGCACTTGCTTTCAAACCAATCCGCAAGCAGACTTACCCTTGGGCTAAGCACTGTTGTTAATATAGCAATTACAGCGGTACAGCTTTACATGCAGCAATTTGTGCAAAACGATTGATATCAGAATTAGATTGTGTAATTATTAGTATTGAGGTGGGCCTCACCAAACCAGATTCCAACAATTTCGGCGGGTTCCTCTCCAATTGACCCTTTTCGACACCGCCCTGGTGCCAATTCACATTCTGAGCAAACCGTTAATTTCGAGGGCAGCGAGCGTCACCCGTTACTTACGAAGCAGCAGAGGCCCTAATGGGAGGACGGAGACAGGTCCCGCACACAGACACTGGGCCACCAAGCGCAAGCAACAACAACCGCCGCCACCTTTCGCCGACAGGTGACTATCGCCACAGCGACTGCGCCAGGCTAGGTGCGGCTTTGAGGCCATGTGAAGTGTCGCAGGCTCGCTGGCAGGTGATCACGGAATAGACCCAGGTGTAATGGGATAACAGGCGGAGATGACCGGCTGATCCAGTAACAGTGCTCCCCCAACTGTGCCAACTCGCTGTGTATTATTAGCCAGCCGGCACTCTGCCCGTTGTTGTGAGCATCACTCCTCCACCCTCCGTTGTTGTTGTCGTCGGAGGGGACTGCCCCTCCTCCTCTATCGGAGCCTACAGAGCGAAAAAGCGGTGCACGATGCGTACGAAGACCACAGATGGTGAGCACCCTTCATGTTTGTATTCGAGATATTTACAAAACTCGCACAGATTCACTTATTCGCCTTCATAATGGAAGTGTTTTTTTTTTGGGTTAGATCGCGTAACTATAAATGTGTCGTTAAACTCGCCATCATCCGACAGCGAATCAGTAAGGTTTGTCACGTAAACAAAACGTGCCAATTAGTTACGAGTTCAGCACACCGCTTGTGTGTTGGAGGGTAAATCACAACATTTACAATTCGAGTACGACGTTTCGTCGGTAATTACAAACCAGCCTCATCAGGCGACAGCCAAAAATGTGACAGACCACTAATTAGCTGTGTCGGATGGTGGTGGGTTTAACGACAAATTCATATTTACGCAATCTAACCTAAAAAAAAACTTATATTATGGATAATATTGGTCGCGAAACTCTTACCCTCTTACAACGAGGTGGCCAGCTAAAGTGCCAAGCTGGCACCGCTTAGATCCTGGGTTTGAATCCAGGCAGTCACCTGGGATGAAGCTATTTCAACACGTTCCTTCGGAGTGGGCAGGTAGGAACTTGGTTCCACAGCGCATTCGTGCATGACAGAAAGCTCACGGTCACGTGACGCACTTAAACCAATCCGGGAGCGTACATGTTTGGGAGGGGCTATGCACGACAGACAAATAATCCCTGGTGGGCAGTGTGGAACCTGTTGTTCCTACCTGTACTATTGCTATTTTAATTTTACCAGGTAAAGCCCAGAGCTACACAGCTCTTTTTCAGAAGCGACCTGGCCATCAGAAATCATAGCCCAACGAAGTGGCTTATCACGTGGAACTTTACAGCAGCCAACTTACTCGAAATAATGCCGAGGATATTGCGTCACCGATTTGAAGGGATTTTCTCAGAGGTAGTTCTGTGACAACCGCTTCCGTGGGCCCTTTCTCTAGCGCACAGGGCCGCACTTGCTTCGAGGGCGACCCGAACACGACTCTTAACGCCGATAGACACGACGCCAACGGCACCATCGCGATGAATTGGAGGTGAAAGAAAACGAATGAGGAGACGCTGCCTACGAAGCCCCCCCCCCTTCCTCCTCAAGTGGGCAGCGGGAGGTGAAATTGTTTGCACGACAAGGAACCTCACACTGCCGAGTTGGACTGTACCCTTCTCCAGATGATGAAACGTGCTTTTCCCCCTGTATTTAAAAATAATGTTGGGGTGCGCGTCTGAGAATCTGGTGTGTGCTTGTGACCAGATTTTGTTTAATATATTGACACTGGGCACAAGTTTGGGCTGCACCTTAATTTCCGGAACATGTTACACTGCAGAGAATACGGTAAATATTGTATCAGAAAGCGGTTAACCAGGCTTACAGAGAACAGCACACTCTGTAATGCTGTGCTGATACCCGCCTGCGATAGGGAAGATGGTTTGGAAACAGCCAGCGGTGCATTCTGGCAATATCTACAGTGGCTGTAACAGCACTCCTATAATGGTTCCTAAGAAAATATACTGGACAAGCAAAGTACGGCACACACTCTTGACACGCGGTCTGTGTCTCTTTCACACATTTTTAGAGGTGAAAATATATTTTTTGGTACCGTCAAAGCCTTGGCAAGCAGGTCACAGCTGAGTATGACGCACTTGCAAGTGTAATATTGTGCTCACGTTCATTTATGCAGTAAACATGTATCAGTGCTGTGCAGTGCTGAAGCCATCGGAAGCCGCCACTCGGAGGGACGACGGGCAACAGAGCGGCAGTCGAAGAATGGACCGCGATCGCGAGTACGTCCAGCGGGGAGACGGAGCAATCAAATCCGTGCGTGCGCAGACGTTGGGTGGATTGTCAAGTCGCAGGATCGTGAGAGGTGCGGTCGCCTTGGGATGTGGCTTTACCATGGCTGTACGTTGAACTTCTTTCGCACCGTACGTAGCCAACCGTGCTCATCGAAGGTGCGGGGGAAGGACAACAAACTCAACACAAAAAGCAGTTCTGAAGAAATTAGTTTTCTATATAGATTTTAAAGTGCATAGCTCCAGTGGCTTCCTAAAATCGGAAGGAAGAGCGTTTCAAATGGCCGCAGAAACGCATCTGAAAGCGCCGCGCGATGCGGTGACCACCGTGTTTGTTCGATGGCCAGCAGCCAAAAGCCGCCGCCGCTGCTGCTGCGAGGGTGACCGGAGTTCACGTCATGGTTTATGCTCCTTGACGACATCAGCAGCAAAGGTGCCGCGGTTTTTACTTGCGGCAAGCGCTTTGTGTGTGTGTGTGTGCGAACGAGCGGCGAGGTGTGGCGAACGAAGAGTGGAGGAGCGCAGGCGACCGACCGCACAAAGCAACAGACCCGGCGGACGCGATGCGCCGTGCGGAGAGAGTCGCAACGCAAGCCTCGGGCTTCTCTAACCCCCCCCCCCC
>CM025660.2:6852714-6875983 GCA_014621495.2 Entosphenus tridentatus | reverse complement strand
GTGGATCTGCTCGCACTAATTGCTTCTTCACGAGATGTTCCAATCTTTGTACTTAATTTGTATTCGATTGTTCAGCACCTTGGGGGGGGTGGGGAACAGCTAGTTGCAAAAGGTACGACTAAATAAGCTTTACGTTGCTGACATTATTACGATGACCTAATTACGGAGGAATTGTTTCTGGAACCGCCTCTGCTGGTAACACACAATTAAAAACGTTCCTACGTCCAGCAGCCTACCGAATTTCCAGACCAACATCATCAAGCGGTGTTTATTTAAGCAAGCAAGCAAGCAAACTCTGGACTTGTTTGCAAGATGATGGGTCTCAGCAGCAGAGCCGTGTTTGTGAACCAAATGCTGCCAGATTACCAGACGTTATTGGCAAGAGTATTACATTTAAAGACAAATAAAGCACTGATGTACGGGGTGGTGGGGTCCGCACCGGTAATGAACACGAGACGGATGATACAACGTACTGGAGAAACAATATATATACAAACAAATAACAATTAAAATCACGTGACACACACGAGCAGTTTCATCCAAACTGAACTCACCAGCCTCTTCTTCTCGTCCAATTTCTCTTGCAATTTCAGATTTGCGGAGACCTGCGATGAAGAGATGAGGAGCAGAGAATTAGTCGTTGGCTAAAAAAATCGGTAAAGCGGCGCAGATTTGAGAGCATTCCATTTCAGGATTTACACTCGACGAGGGCAGAATGTGTCCGAGAGGGCGGCCCGCCAAGGAGATGGAACTATGAAAATCGCCTCGTGTGCAGGGGGCGATTGTTACATCGCAAGATCGTGAGAGATGGCAAGGGACTTGGGAAGGCTTTCATCCAGCAGGGGATCGACCAGGGCCAATGATCATGCTAATGAAGAAGGGAATTTCTGCGAGTGGTTAAAATGTAAACAGACTCCAGAGGGCCTCTGTAGGGCTCTCTCTAGTGGAGGCCCTTCCGCCAGCAATGGCCATGAGCTGGAAATTACAGGGCTGCACCTCTACCCTGTTATGTAATATATATTTTTGATCATCATTGTTACAATAAAAAAATGGTTCCATCAACAACCTAATTAGCAACTGTCTTTACATACTCTTTGGTTCTTTTGGTAAAGTCACGTAGGTGAAAATACAAATAAAAAATATTATTTTATTAAAATAATAAAAAAACAAATATAACGTATTTAATTATTTTTATTTTCACCTACGTGACTTTACCGAAAAGACCAAAGAGATTGGATCCTAGCAGTCACGACATCTTCAAATCTAGTATCAACTGTCTTCCCCCATGTTAACACTGGGGGTGGCATTGAAGCGATAATGGAACAAGAACCTCACTCTTAAGATTCCTACCACCTTGACTGGGAAATCGGTAACCGGAGCCTTGTGTCTCCCCTCACCGGATGCCAGGCGTGCAAACCCCCAACGCCACAGCGGCCTCCGCAAACGTCACAACGACGCCGTTCGCAAACTCCACGGTCTAAGTGCCATCGCTGCGTGGTGCGAACCCCCCAATTAGAATTATTGCACCGCAACTAACGAGGCGGTCACACGGCTTTGCCGCTTTGGCGCTTTGTTGCCGGATGCGCGCAGTCGCGACCGCTTTTGTGTACCGGCGGCATATTGATCCAGGATGGGGTTACGGGCTAACGTTATTTGTCGGCTTCTGTCGATGGAAATAGCAGCAGGACAGGAGCAGGTTGCAGCGAAGGCAAAAGGTGAACGGGTTCTTTGGAAGCGCCACACAGGAATTGAAGATTTGCCATCCATCCGATAATCATTTTATTTTATGCATATATTTTTAATATATTTTTTACAATGCTAGCTTCACTATGGTACAAATAAAGTAAATGGAATGAACCAGGAGTGGAATTTCCATCAGATGCCATCTCAAGAACATGGGTCTGATCCCAGCAGTGTGAACATGGTTACCACTACTACTGATGTACAAAAAAAAATATTACGGGAAAAATAATCTCTAAATACCAGGCAGCCGGGAGAACTACACGTAAAGTCACTGTCTTGAGTGGTGTATCAATAACATTTTTACAAAAACCAGGACTATAAAAACCTGAAGAGCTACCTGGGAAAGAGGACACCCTGGGGAAACCAGGACAGGTGGCAACCCAATTTGTGGCTCTATATCACCGAACAAGATGAATTAGCGCAATTGCCGAATGCCTCCGCTGGGCCCACTAAGCCTGAAATTAATGCCGAGTGACAGCTTTTCCTCCACTGATGTCGGCAAACGAAGCGACACCCTCCAAGTTGAAGGCAATAGAGGGGCCTCCACTAGAAGACGCTTGAGACAGCCCCCTCCAGAGCGTGTCTTGGCCTACTCTTCCAAGTCTGGCCAGCCCGTCAAAGGGTGGGAGCACCCACACTTTACAATACCACGTGCGACCTGCCAGTCGATTAAACTCTGGTGAACCCGTTGAGATTTCTGCGTCCAGAGAGACTGGGTGGGGGGGGCGGTGGAGGGTTGAGGGGGGGGCACAGAGTCAAGAAACTTGCTCCATTGTTTAAAATGCCACGCTGGGTGATCGAATACAAAACTGTCAAACTGTGGATTGCATGTCACAGTGTGTTGAACCGTTACACCACAACAGCAGCAGCAGCAGCATCCCCTGTGCCTACAAGACTCGCGGTACGACTGCCATGGGGCACTCTCAAATGGCGAAGGAAGGAAAGCGCGAATCTCGCACACCGAGGGAGACTAACGCCACTCACCATCATGGCCTCCTGCACTGTGAGGTGTGGCAGGAGGACATCGTCCTGCATGATGTAGCAGGACATCTTCCTGAAGGTGCGCGGGTCGCGTGGATTCCCATTCACCAGGATCTGTCCCTTCATCCCCGTCTTCCTGCACCGCACACAGCAGCAGCAGCAGCACTTGGTTCTCTCTCGGCCACGACCAGGCAAGCGTGAGCACACGTTTTCGCAGTCCATCACGAATGCGCCGCGCCTGATCGCACCGCGGTAAGCTCTTAGGAACACCACGGCTTTTAATCCCGATACAAAACTGGCTCAGACTCGGGGATGGATCCCGAACATCATCAGCTCGCAAGTGACTGGTTCCAGGTTTTCGGGCCGGAGAACTCCAAAACTGCGCCGGCCATAGTGCTCCACAAGCTATGCGCAGGGGGGGGTACAGCAGCAGCTCATCGTGGGCTGCGGATCGCAGACGGCGTCGATTGGGGTCCGTCGAGGCTTCTACACCACCACCACTACCGACAATAACAGCAACAATAATTATGTACTATATAGCCATTAATCAATCTAATGCTGGATGAAGGCCTCACCCAAGCCATTTCGACGATAATAGGGCACGCATTGGCGAGATGTTAACTACCTCGCCTGGTATACAGGAGGTCGTGGATTCAATCCTGACCCTGACGCCTGTATATTTGGAGTTCGCATGTTCTCCCCGTGGATGTGTGGATTTTTCTCCGGATCCTCCGGATTTTCCCTCCACATTTAGAATAGACACACGTTTAGAGTATTTGGCCACTATAAACTTCCACGCGATAAGCCACTCCGTTGATCCATCATTTGCGGCCAGGTCGCTTCTGAAAAAGAGCTACATAGCTCAGTGGGCCTTCCCTCGTAAAATAAAAAAAATTAAAAAATAAAAAATAATTTTAGTTAGCACCCGGTCAGTGCGGACCGGTGAATTGGGGGGCGAGCCAAGGATCGGTTCAGACATCGCTCGCCACGGATGTTAATCGTGAATCCAGGTTGCTGGGTTCATAGCGCAGGGTGCCAACTAAACCCCCGGAGCACACATTGCTTCACCCCCACCGCGATCGTCACAATGAACAATTCACAACGCGGGAAAGACAACGACCGTCTTCAAAGCAATGCATGCCGAGGCCGGGAGCCAATGTAGTTTTTCTCCATCGGACGAGTAGCGCGATAAAGCGGTGTGTGCGTGCTCCCAAGCAGCATTCTGTTAATGCATTAAGATGATTATGTCAACTTGCCAGGCCACAGCCTAGATCAACCAAGTATTGCAATATCCACGCCTTGAAGGTATTAGGAGATCAATCAATGAATTCAAGATAGTTTTGTCTCAATAGTAGATTGCTCAAGTGATTGTTACTCAAGGCGGGGCACGGTAGAAAACAGCGGTAAGCGTACTGCGCTATAAACCCGATAACCTGAAATCAATTCCCCCATCACGGCCAACATCGGTTACGGGTGACATCTAAAAAACAGTAAACAGACACCGCCCTTCACCAACCCGCAATGGCCAGCAGGGTGACAGCACGGTGATTTAAACCCCATAACTGACCGACACAGCACTGGGAGGCCCTCACAACAATTGGGAGAACAGATAGCGATCATGGCCCCCTACGGAGCGCGTACTGCACACCACGCCTGTGAAAAACACAGGCGCTGCGTCAGAAACGGGCGCGCGTACCCAGGTGCGGGACTTCGTTTGATGCGAGGACGCCACTCACCGATATCCGGCCAGGATGTTCATGAGCGACGATTTCCCCGCGCCCGATGGTCCCATGATGCCCACGAGCTCTCGGCTGCAGAATTTACCCGAGAGACACTTGAGCACCGTCTTGTAGCCTGTGGGGGTCAAGACGCAGGTCAAACGTCGCTCACACTGTAGACTGTGGGGGTCAAGATGGAGGTCAAGGGTCGCTCACACTGCAGCCTGTGGGGGTCAAGACAGAGGTCAAGTGTCGCTCACACTGTAGCCTGTGGGGGTCAAGATGAAGGTCAAGTGTCGCTCACACTGTAGACTGTGGGGGTCAAGACAGAGGTCAAGCGTCGCTCACACTGCAGCCTGTGGGGGTCAAGGGTCGCTCACACTGCAGCCTGTGGGGGTCAAGGCGGAGGTCAAGCGTCGCTCACACTGCAGACTGTGGGGGTCAAGATGGAGGTCAAGCGTCGCTCACACTGTAGCCTGTGGGGGTGAAGATGGAGGTCAAGCGTCGCTCACACTGTAGACTGTGGGGGTCAAGACACAGGTCAAGTGTCGCTCACACTGCAGCCTGTGGGGATCAAGACGGAGGTCAAGGGTCGTTCACACTGTAGCCTGTGGGGGTCAAGACAGAGGTCAAGGGTCGCTCACACTGCAGCCTGTGGGGGTCAAGACGGAGGCTGGGTGGGGAGGGGAGGGGAGGGTGGGGAGGGGCTGGGTGGGGAGGGTGGGGAGGGGCTGGGTGGGGAGGGTGGGGCTGGGTGGGGGGTGGGAGGGGTGGGGCTGGGTGGGGAGGCGCTGGTCACCCCGTGGTGCCCTTATAAAACTCAACGTTTAACCTACTCACGCCGGCTTGTGCCCACCCTCACAGTCGGGCATATTTGCGGAATACACCACGCCGCCGTTGACCCTGGCCATTGACCGAGCAACCCAACGTTCCTCTACCAGCTCCCTCCGCAGGACAATGTGTTTAAGCATTTCGTTCGAAAGATTTTACATATAAAGAACCTATAATACGAAACATATTTGATAAACCTATATCTAAATAGATTATTCTACGCATGCCATTTCAATGTAAGTGTGCCATAGCCGATGTTCCCAAAGCAATACCAACTATTAAAAAAGGTCCTTAGTCAAGTCATTTTAAAACTCAATGGATTTTCTCAGAAAATGTGACTTCTTTCATAAGGACTGCAAAGCTTTGGACAAAAAAATCAGCAATGAGTTTGCTCGCATAGGCATTATCCTATTTCTAGGCAGAATTCAATGTAGGCTCCACCAAGCTGGCAGTTCAATACAACTTGAAATCCAATCCTTTTCCACATGCCTGTGCGGCCGCCATACAGCTGCGCAAGCATTTATTCTTTTTAAATCCTTTATATTAAGTTCACTTGCTTGCGCGCTTACGACCGTGCAAATCTTTCGGTCGTTTTTTAACCCACTTTCCGTGATCCAATCGAGCTGACATTTTGCACACAGACTCGTTGTGCGTGACAATGCATTTTCGTGAAAAAAAATTCCAAAATGTTACACTTTTTAGGCAATTTTTTTTTCTATTTAATTACCAATTGCTTAATGGTGGCAGGCAATCATCTGACCCATAGGTGGCAGCCATCTCAAGCCAGAGGACGAGAGGACTCTAGCCGCCACGCATATAAAGGATTTATAGTGAAAAACTTTGTTTTTACGGGTAAATTTTTCCTCATCCATTATTGTTGTGCCACTTAACCCAAACGTCGTCCCCGACTGTGCCGTCGGCATCACGTCGTCGCGTGACGGAGCATCCATTCGGATCTCTCGCAGAGCGGAGACGCCCTTCGTGTCGGAGAACGGCCCACAGAAGTGGGCATCACAGAGCTACCTCTGAGATCTCTTCCAGCGATATACAGCCTGCAGGCAGTAGATGGCAGCACTTGCCACTTACGATGCACACAACAGTCAAGAGCGAGATTCTTTTTTCAAAATCGAGTGCAGAAAAAAATTGTGCGATGGCTTTTTTGTGCAGGCATTGGTGACCATCAACTCACTACGATCGGGGACCCGGTCGCAATCACAGGCGCCACGGTGGTGAGATGTTAACTACCTTGCCTGGTATGCAGGAGGAACGTGGGTTCAATCCCTACCCCGATGCCTGTATATTTGGAGTTTGCATGTTCTCTCCCCATGGTTGCATGGATTCATCTCCTGGCCCTCTGGTATTTCCCTCCACATTTAGAAACATGCTTTTAGAGTATTTGGCTGATGAACATTTCCACGTGATAAAGCCACATTGTTGGGCTATCATTTGTGGCCAGGTCGCTTCTGAAAAAGAGCCATATAGCGCCGTGGGCCTTACCTGGTAAAATAAATTTAAAAAATCGTGTTAGTTATTTACAGGCGGCTGCCTAGATTCAAACCAATGCATGCATCAGTGCCAGCTCAGCACTTTGACTTTGGAGTCACCTGCCCACCTCCACGCACAAGCGAACTTAGTCCATAACCCACAACGGTGCTCCGCTGCCCACAACAATGCAACCTGCTGCAGGAGTCAGTAGAGAAAGTAGGTTGTTTGCAGGCCATCTGTATGACAGCTTGAATATCATCTCCTCTTAGGCAAAAGTCTTTTTTTCTTTATGGTGTTCTGGTTAACTCCAATTCGTACAGAAAATATTCAAGGATCTGGCCAAACAATTACCAAAGTAGTACGCTCGTGAAGAAATAATAGTCTTGAGACTCGGTGAAAATGTTCTAGTTGAATCAAGAAAAAATTATGATGCTGTGAAAGACAAACAGTGATAATAAAATCTGACTCACACATCGCTCAATAACACTTCCCGAAAGATGAACACATTTGTGCGTTTGGGAAATGGTTCTTCTGGGACAACAGCCAGACAGACCACTTGACGAAAGTAATGACATATAAACCATTCGAGGAATCGGGAACACAGCTATGCTCCCACCAAGATAATTCACAACTATGAATACAATGTGTTATTTTAATCAACTGATATGGACATTCAATTGAATGTCGTTTGCAAGGCTGCTCACAAAAAACACCGACACAAAAGCAGCGTTATTTTCTACTGTACAGACAAAAGGGAGGCAGGCCCAAAGTCAAACGACAACAACAGTGCACTCGCTCTACTGAATAAAAGATGATCGTCTCGTCGTTGTAAAAATAAACTATAATATACAGTATTGGCAAATATAGAAACGAAGGAGCGGCCTTAATGGCAAGCAGGGTAAGAAACGTATCGGATTTCACGGGAAGAAAAAAAAAGCCACCCAGATAATGTTCTTGTGGTCTAGCCCAGGGATGTATTTGGATAATGTATCGAGCTACCTGTGTAAGAAAAATGATAACCAGAGATGGTTTCTTTGCAGGTTGAGAGATTGGGGTCACCTATCACAGGCACGAGACCAGGGCACAATTTATGGGGCAAGGGCAAATGACGCACCGCTTCGGTGGATAACCAGTCAAAAGATAATTGCTATTATGATGCTCGTCAAAGTCACGACTATTTGAATTCGTGCAATAATAAAAGTCAGGCGTTACTACACGCTATGGTAATTCAATGATTACGACGGTGATTATGATGACATTTTTACAATGATGGCAGTCGCTAATTATACATGCATTATAATCATTCACAGCGATTTTGCAATCCACTGATATCACTTGTTCGTCTATCATCATCAGCCATGGTCAATCCACTACCGGATGGAGCTCCTCAAGCCGTCACCAACTCTTGCGATGTAATAATCCACATGGCAACTGCAACGGCCACCGATTTCATCGTTCCATCTCCTCCGTTGCCATGGCCCCCGGGACAATTACCATTCCTTGACTGCCAGTCCATTATTGGAGTCTTTTTGTGTTCACTTTGTTCTCCTTCCCCCGCACCACCGATTAGCACGGTTGGCTATGTATGGTGCGAAAGAAATTCAACATACATACAGACAGAGCCATCCATCGCATATGGCGACTCAATGTATGGAATGTCTGTTTCACATAAATTATAAATTAAGGCACAAATTCAAAACATGTCGTGTTAAATTCGCATTTTACAGAATTTCGAATCTCTACATTATAAATCGACATTATAAATCTTGTGGGGGGAAAAAATGGTGCCGCCCTTGCCGCCTGGTACTGCAGCGTACAGCGCGCAGTGCAGGAGATTCCCAGGGCTGGTACTTTACTCCACGTGAACTCCCGTCAATCGCTGCCAGTGGCAACGGCGGCGGTGTCGCTCATTCTTCCTCCTCCTCCTCCCTCAAACCGGCACGGAAATGCTGCCGAGGGTTTACTGGAGGGCATTGCCTCAAGGTAACCCGGCCTATCTTGCCGCGAGCAGCAGCCAGCACGTAAACCGCATTTTGGGCAAGCGCTATTTGCGCAAAAAACGGAGATCCATAAGGCGATGCCGAAGGTGTTGTTCGGAAATCAATAGGTAATGCCGAGACGAAGCGCTTGTGGTCATTTATTATTTTTGTGTGAATGCCCCGATGGCGTAGTGAACAGCACTGTGCACGCAGGGAAATCGCAAATGTGAGACACGCAGGGCGAGCGGTGTGGGGAGAACCGAATTTCTCCTGATTATAATAAAACATTATCCTTTTTTTCAATTATTTGAAAGCAAAAATACCAGGCGTGCACCCAATCACCTCATGCGACAATCACCACAGTTTTTAACCAGCACTGTACAGTATTTTTATTTTTTACAGACTTATTTTGAGTAGTATTCATATTTTATCATACAATTATCGATTTTCTATTCAATGTGATTTCAAAAAAAGTTTGCTGCATTCTAGAGTGTGATTCAATTATGCCTCGGGGCCGGATTTTTACCGCCTAAGAACGCATCTCCAATTATAAAATGGGAGGGCAATGGGAATTTCGCTTTTAGGGGCCACTTCTCAGGAGCATATCTGCTCGTGAAGCCAAGCAGATGCCCATATTTATACCGACGATCGAATGCAAAGTTCCTGAATAACATCGTGGACACGGCTAAATGTAAGGCCACGATTGCTGACGGCTTTGAGAGAGGATATGACGCACAGAGAGAGAGATGACGATGATGATCAAGTTAGCAAACAAACATAACAATAACCAAACCAAGTTGCCACACTTGGGCCAGAAGACAATAACACGACCAAAAGTCAAACGGGTTCGACGCTCATCAACATCCCATATCATAATAAAAAGGAACGGCAACGCAGGCGCCTTCAATGCCAGCCACGAGCACCCTGAGAACGACGCTAGCCTGACCCAGATTACCCAAAACGCCACGAGCCGGGCAACGCGTTCATTCCGCGTGCTGGGGGAGCCAATCACCGCCCCCCCCCCCGCATCTCGCGCACACACACAGCGCTCCCGTCAATCGCTGCCAGTGGCAACGGCGGCGGTGTCACTCATTCTTCCTCCTCCTTCTCCCGGAAACCGGCACGGAAATGCTGCCGAGGGTTTACTGGAGGGCATTGGCTCAAGGTAACCCGGCCTATCTTGCCGCGAGCAGCAGCCAGCACGTAAACCGCATTTTGGGCAAGCGCGCTATTTGCGCACAAAACGGAGATCCATAAGGCGATGCCGAAGGTGTTGTTCGGAAATCGATAGGCAATGCCGAGATGAAGCGCTTGCGAGTGTGAAAAACGAGTGGTAAATTGTTATTTTTGTGTGAATGTCCCGATTGCGTAGGTGAACAGCACCGTGCACGCAGGGCAATCGTAAATGTGAGACACGCAGGGCGAGCGGTGTGTGGGGAACCGTATTTCTCCTGATTATAAAACAGTACCCTTCTTGATTCATTATATTTGAAAGCAAAAGTTGGGGATTCGTCTTATAATCTGCTACTTGGCCTGAAACCTGGCATCTGGACACGCAAACACCGACTAGCACGGTTGGCTACGTACGGTGCGATAGAAGTTCAACGTGCAAACTAAAATTGCGCAAAGGCGTCCACAATCTGTATTTCACTCAGTCGACGTCACACACATCGACATGAACTCAGTCTACGTGTCAATCGTGCGTACATATGAGCTCAGCTCTCTCTGAAAACTGCTTGCGGCTCTGGTCTGTTTTTCAACAAGGAATATTAGCCGATGGAAATCGGAGGGGGTGGGGGGGGAATCATCCAGCCAATTAGAATTGGTTCGATCTCGATGACTTGCCAACTTGTTACTTCAGCTCATGAAATTTCAGCTCGTTAAATAACAATGCCCTCGCGGGTACGTTATGAAGGTTTACCCGCGATGTTCTATTGTCCGTGTGCAGGTGCTCTGTAGATTCTAATCATCATCATATAGCAGGAGCATGGAAAAATGGTCCCCATGCTCTCCCTTGAGATCTCCGAGTGAATTGTGTTGTGTAAATTCCATATTCCTATGGTGGGGACCAGTCTCCGTATAAGACCACCACCGCGTGGTCGAGCCTCAGCAGGCGATGCTCAATTCCATCGCTCCACCACCTCAGTGGATGTCATATTGGACGCATACAATTCCTTGGGCTGCCACGTTTTTATTATTATTATTGTTAATCTTGACCGTCGGCCACTGGCTAACGCTGACGATGACAAACGACGATTCTGGAATCTTAAAAGGAAAGCATTGGGGCACAGTTGGACTTATAAATGTAATAACAGATGTCCCAGTTTCATCGTACGAATACTGTGTTCTGTGCACCACTTAAATCCATTAATATGAATAATAAACGTGTGTAGACGGTCCGGCTACGCGGAGCTGGAGATCCAGGGTGCGCGCGTGCATCGGGGCTGTATTCTGTTGCCCTACATTCTGATATGATCCATCTCACGACTGATCTCTGCACCACTTCCAACTGCCCCCAGAGAAACCAACCGACCAAGCAAATCAGCTACGATTCACTGGAGCCAGGGAAACTGCTCCATTGCCTCTTGACGGGAGAATTCAGTGAGCACAAATGAATTGTTCACAGAATGCGGCGGTAAGAAGGCAGCATTTCTGATTTGAGCTTTTAAAAAGGGCCGTCATGTTGATCTGTTTATAGCTCACAGATCACAGATGCATGGCCTTCAGAAGTGGCAAGGGTCGATGCTCAAAATCCGTCACCGTTTTTTGTCGTGGAAAATTGTGCCACAAATGAGCCAATTTAGCTGTAAGGGAACTGCCATTTATCTTTAAGCAGAGGCCACAGACACCATTTGGTGAGCTTGAAACTATTCACCTCCTGTGCATTTTGATGAATTGTCACAATTCAGGGGTCTCAATTTAGATTTTTTTTCTGCTATTCTCACGCATTTAGAATCTGCACTCGCTGTCGGGCAAGCGCTGGGTCATGTAAAAATGACATTCAACCGCCTATTGCTGCTCTGGTGTAAAAGGTGCAGCCCTGCAATTGCCTGTTAACGCCAGTGCTGGCAGAAGGGCCTCCTCCACTAGAAGAAGATCTGGAGAGCCCCATGGGGAGGGCATGTTGGCCTACTCTTCAACGCTGGCCAAACATGTTGGAAAAAGTGGGAGTACCCACACTTTACCCCACCACACAGACGACCTGCAGATGGACTGCAGTGTCCCCATTTGTACTGCTGAGGTGGACAAGAGAAGGGGGCGAGAGCCCAAACGAGCCGGCGACCTCCGGAATGCCGCCGCAGCTGCACCACCGTGGCAGCATCCGAAGGCTCAAGCAGCTAGAGCTACACAACAACAGCCGAGCGCACGGCGTCATGATGCGGATCTCTCTTTAAAGCTTTCACCTTCCTAGGGTATTCCAATCGAGCACTTTGGCCTTCCCGGCGTCTTTTAATTCTCCACTTTGACCTCCGCGGGGCGATTGAAATCAGATGGCGTGTTTTTTTTCTTGTTCTTGTTTGTCCCATAGCGGGCTAATTTAATGGTTGCTTTTTTCTGACTCCCACCTCTCATTACCTAAGTGGCCACTCTGCTGCAGCAGCAGCAATTGTATCAAAGCACACCGCAACATCAACATCACGAGCAATACTGATAATAAGCTCCTTTCTCAACTCAGCCAGGGGTCAACACGATGGTTGGAGTGTGCGACGATCAACATGAAGCCTGCGAGTTCAAATCCCATTTGGGGGGCAGGAGGGGTGGGGTCAACTCATCCCCCCCTTTCATCTCTCCCCATATTCCACACTCTCGTGGCGCAGGGATGGGTTCATCCGTCATTGTGAACGACTGTTGAATTATCGCTAAATGTTGCGTTCGATATAATGATGCCCCACAGTGGGATAAAGTGGTTAGGGGCTCACCGCTGCCATAGGAATGTGGAATTTGCACCACTGGTTCAGGGCTACAGCGGGCGTGCAACCGTCCCCGCAATCGAGGGCGTAAGAAAACTTTGAAATTTGGATTTAAACGGCACGATTTTGGTAGCAATACCACGACGATGCGGTGGTGGTGGTCCTAATCAATCCCTATGCAGTACAACGCGCACTGAGTGCAAAGTTGCGCGTTACTTTAATGTCAGGGCCCCCCAGAAGGTGGGGGCAGAGGTGGGGGGTGCAAAAAGGGTCATTTTATCTTGGGCTTCACACCTCCGATTAGCACGGTTGGCTATGTACGGCGCGAAATAAGTTCGACATACATAGAAAAGAGGGCTCTGCAACGAACCCGTTGTTGTTGTTGTTATAATAAATAAGGGGGCCCCACGTGGACATAGAAACTAAAACTATATTTTATTTTACGAGGTAAGGCCCACTGAGCTGTATAGCTGTCAGAAGTGACCTGGCCACAAATCAGAGGTCGCAATCGGGTACCCGATACCCGTACCCCTACCCGATACCCGGCTACCTGTACCCGGCCCGGTATCGGGTACGGGTAGGGTACGGATATCGGGTACGGGTACCCGTTTGCGACCCTGGTGCGGCCGGGTACGGGTAAGGAATCAAAACCCGTTTGCGACCTCTGCCACAAATGAAAGCTCAACGAAGTGGCTTATCGTGTGGAAATTTATAGCAGCCAAATGCTCTGAAAGCACGTTACTAAATGTGGAGGGAAAACCAGAGGAACCCGGAGAAAAATCCACGTGACCACGGGGAGAGAGACATGCAAACTCCCAAACATACAGCAGGCGTCAGGGTCGGGATCGAACCCACGACCACCTGCATACCAGGCGAGGTAGTTAACATCTCCTAGCTACTGCGGTGGCACACGTGGCAACAGGTGGTGGCGATGGTGCCTCCAGGAACCGCTGGGCAGTCTCTCTTAAGGATAATTACATTTACAAATTGCACGTAGCCTTTGTCTTCTCGTGGATGGCACCAAACGTGAAACAGGACCGGCTATCGCCGGCTACGGTTACCGGATACGGCCAGAGATGCCGTGTGTGCTTACAAAACAAACACGGAGGACGACAAGAAACAAGCGACAGCCATCGTTCGCGCAACACCGACGAAAGGTTCACGGTTGCATCGGTGAGCGTGACGAGGGAAGGGTTGTGTGTGGCATGCCAGCATTATCTGTGCTCTCAAAGAACGACGGTACAAGTGTGATGCTGTGCCTTGCTCTGCATAACAACAAATTAGCCAGGGTAGTGGCACAGTGGTAATGCTCATGCCTCACAGCAAGAAGGCCCTGGCTTCGATTCCCAAAGTGGGTGCCTCTCCGTGTTGAGTTTGGATGCTCTACCCCTGTTCTGCATGGTTTTCCTACAGATTCTCCAAAATTGCCTCCCATAGCAAAAAATAAACACATTCAGTGGAGCCGGTATTGGCCAAAACATCCCAATGCTGAAAAGTTACGTGACAAATTACTCAATTAGGAATACGCACAGCAGCAACATAACCCTCCCCCCCCTTCTGCTGCGAACACGAAGCAGGACCTCCCTGAAAAAGAGTCTTGAGACTCGGTGAGGCTCTCTGTGGGTAAACAAGAAAAAAAACGGAGATCGCACGCAGATTTGCGGAGGCCCTTCCACCTGCAGGAGCAAGCAACTGCCGGGCTAAACCTGTACACACAGCTCAGATTTCACAACCTACTTGGAGCAATACAGTACCGCGTGACTTTCCCTGCATCCTGTAGTTGGTGGATGATGATCAAACCCACAGTGAACGCAAGTAATATATAGATATGGCCGTGGTAGAATATTGAGCATGGGCAACTGTGGTGCAGCAAGGATCGCGCTCGTGCTACGAACCTGCCCACCCAAGTTAAATTCCTAACACTTGTGGCATGCGATACCCGAACCAGTACTGGCGCCCACCCCTCTTCCCTCAACCAGCTGACAATCGTGGTGAAGTAACGTAAATCAACGCCCATGACTGACAAGACACAAGGAGGCCTATATCCGGCATTGCAATGACAAAGCGCCAAAAACAACAACAGTATTGTGAATTCTGTGACCAGAGTTCAAGTCCCGGCCACGGCTAACGCCGGTGGTGAGCAATCCCCGAGCTGGTCTTGGTGCCCACAGTTGAACAGTGTGGTAAAAATACGGTCAAGCAAGGCCTTCGTCTGATTGACGAAGGGAAGTAATTTAGATAAACATTCGTTATAAATTAGTTGCCTTTGTGCTCACTGCCCAAGACTCTCAAACAAACACGATAATGATGCTCTTCTCACCTCACTGGAAGAAAAAAAACAATTGCTTACTTCCAATGCAGAAGTCCGTGTTTAATCTCCAGCCGAAATCGATGTCACTTACAGCGCTTACAAATTGTGACGAAAGCGGAGTTTGAATTATGCGGCACGTCTCAATTCGCCGAGCATCTCTTCCTTCCCTTTGGACAAAACCAAAGTTATTTCAAAGAAAATAACAAAAAACTACGACGTTTCGATTGCAACACAAGCGGTCATCAGGAAAAGGGGGTTCGACCACCCCCCCTATTGCGATCGAAATGTCGTAGTTTTTTGTCCTTTTCTTTGAACCTATCTACATGACTTTACCGAAAGACGCAAAGAGAATTAATTCCTGCAGTCACGAAAGCTTTAAGTCAAGATCAAAGCTGTATCAATACGAATGAAAATGTAAGACATCGAATGCAACTGAAATTGTGATATTACCTTTTTGTGCCTTTTTAACTTCGAATAAAATCAAGGTCAACGGATGCACCGTTAACGCCAGCAAATAGGAAATTCAATTGATGATTGTAACCGATAACAATTGATTTGGCTTCATCCAGAGAATCCGTGTGGTTGCAGACAACTAATCCATTATCTCTAGATGACCATTCGGGCTGTGACCTTAAGTGTTGACTTTGGTTAAGCGCATTGAAGACTTTGGTCTGTGCTTTGCTGCTCCAATGAACAAACCCAAACGATAAAACTAAACTATTTTTATTTTACCAGGTAAGGCCCACTGAGCTATACAGCTCTTT
The DNA here is from genome assembly GCA_014621495.2 of Entosphenus tridentatus. Taxonomy (NCBI): domain Eukaryota; kingdom Metazoa; phylum Chordata; class Hyperoartia; order Petromyzontiformes; family Petromyzontidae; genus Entosphenus; species Entosphenus tridentatus. Next base: position 6,860,260 of record CM025660.2, on the reverse strand, counting down.
TTTAGAAGCGACCTCACCACAAATGAGAGCTCAACAAAATGGCTTATCGCGTGGAAATGTATAGCAGTCATATACTCCAAACGCATGAAGATTCTAAAATGTGGAGGGCAAAAAACCGGAAGACCCGGGGAGAATAATCCACACGACCATGGGGAGAGACATGCAAAATCAAAATATATATCAGGCATCGTCACGGTCGGGATCAAACCCATAACCTCCTGTATACCAGGCGAGGTAGTTAACATCTCGCCACCGTGGCACCTCTGATGCGGCGGTGCTCATGTCCTGTTAGCAGCCCTGAGACAGTGGGGGGGGGCGGTACCCTTCCATTGTCGTAACGATCCTCTTGCAAACCCCCCACATTTTGCGAGCCGCTCGCTCTACGGCCGAGACAGCTGGCGATCCCTGGAGGAGGCGCAAAGCTGCAACCCTCGCTCTGCTAGGGCACCCCGAGTTGATTAGCAAAGCCGTGACCGAGCCTTCGTTAGTCTCGCAAACGATCGGGTGGAGGGGGGGGTATGAGGGGCATTGACGAACGCCGATTGCAGCCGGCACCCCACGCAGGGTTCACCTTTCCGCTGTCTGGCTTCGACGCACCCAACCAGACGCGGCGTGACAACAACAGAAGGCACAGGCCGGGGTGGGATTCCTACTTCAACTCCAAACTTGACCGCGGTTCAAATGATGCCGTCACATCTGGGGCGAAGCATCCAGTTCCTACCCCACTGCGCATGATATAATGGAACGTAAAGCAGTCAGATTGATTGATGATCCGTCTCAAATATTCACTCCAGCCACCCGCTCACCAGCAATCGGCCGCCTCCCTGTTACTCTTTCATCGCTACTGCCATGAACTTGCATGTTCTCGTCGTGGTTGCGTCGATTTTGTTTTGCCACCAGGTCCTCCGGTTTCTCCCTCCACATTTAGAAACACACGTTTAGATTATCCGACTGCAATAAATGTCCACATTATTAGCCACTTCGTTGAGCTATAATCTGTGGACAGGACGTTTCTGAAAAAATAACTAACAGTACAGTGGAATTTTCCATGTAAAATTAAAACAGTTTAGTTTCCATTTATTTATTGTTGATTTTCTTACCTTTCCTATACTTTGAATTCCTATCGTGGTTTTTGTATTGTTTGTTGTTGTAACTTACTGACCCGCCCCTACCGGGCATCTGTCAAAAAGAGCTTCATAGCTCATGGGATTTCTCCAGGATAAATATTCTGATTCTGAACTGAACTCATTGATTCCTCTACCCATGTTGAGGTCTCGATCAGCCAGACACTGACTCTTTTTGTCTCATCCTGCGCACCACGTTCAACCACCAATGCCACAATGCTTCTCTTTCTGCTTCTTCCCTCTCATCGCTTCCTCCACGCTGGAATTCGAGGCCACCATCTCTTTCGCAAAACTCGTCAAATTTTCCCCATGCAACGAATTCACTCTGTCTATTACAAACTTGAGTGTTGTTTGCTGCTGGCGGCTTGGCCATTGCACCTGCGCTCAGCAACCGCGATACAAAATAATAATAATGATGATAATGATACGAGGCCGCTGCACGAGCAGCAGCGGAATATAGCGCAGGCAACCACAAGCACACAAGGAAGTCCCCGTCTGCACATGCACGAGCCTCACTCCACGAAAATACATCTAGCTGTAAGCCGAACAAATAAAAATTCATTATAATTTGTTTCAAGTTAACTGGACACGTGCACACTGCTGATACGTTCTACGCAGCCATCGCTCAGACACAAAATTGTGATTGTAGTGAGCCGACGGACCTTTTTCAAAAATTCCACAGAGTCCATTTCCTTAAATCCAATCTGTAGCTCGTTGGCGATCATGTGAAGTGACTGGCGCTCGCAAGAGCACGAGAGAGTCAATACCAATCAGCTGTCGTTCAACGGTGCCTCTCCTGGCACAGCGTATGCGCCATTGTCATATGCATGACCCACGAGCTTATGACAGGAACGAGGCTGTAGAGACGATGATTGGAGGCAGCGGTAAATGGCACGAACACACACACAGAAGCAAATCGCTGTCAGGTAAAGGTGCAGCCCTGCAACAACAATAGTAATAGAGCAAGTGCAGAATCACCGAAGTGGAATTGATAGCTCGAAAACATTTAGCGCGGTGCCCTTGAAAGTGCGGGGCCTGTAGCATATGCTACTTTGGCTACAAGGATAATCCGGCACTGGGTGTATGTTATAGGTGGGAGCACCCCCAACACTTAACCACACCACAAGACCTGCGGTGAACTCATTTAGAGAGTACTGCTTGGTAGACACAGGTGGGGGGTGTTTACGAAGCCTGCCCATTGTGTCAACTCGGCTGCCACGCCACGAGATGGAACTGGCAACCTCTGCATTGCAAGCCCAGCCCGCCTCACCATTACACCAGAGGTCGCAACCGGGTACCCAATACCCGTAACCCTACCCGATACCCGGCCACCCGTACCCGGCCGGGTACGGGTACCCGTTTGCGACCCTGGTGCGGCCGGGTACGGGTAGGCCGTGAGTCACTGGTGAGTAACTGTTTGTCACTCATTTCCCAACATCTTGTCTCTTCTCACAATTCAAGTTCCTAGAATCAACCCACCCGCGCCTGCAACGTGGCTTCATCCCAGAGGTCGCAATCATGTACCCGATACCCGTACCCTACCCTTACCCGGCCGGGTACGGGTAGGGTACGGATACGGCCGGGTACGGGTACGGGTACCCGTTTTCGACCCTGGTGCGGCCGGGTACGGGTACGGGTAAGGAATCAAAACCCGTTTGCGACCTCTGCATTACACCCACGACGGCATCCCTTTAAAGTTGCAATATCATTCAACCTTTTGAGGCCGTCGCTGTTGTGTTTCTGGACGAGCCTGAGTAAACGGTTTACAAACCGTGATCGTCATCGTGAGTAATGATGGCTATGATTTAACTCGGTTTTCTCCGCAGATGGCACGTCGAATCTGAGCCGGCTTGCACAGATCGTACGCAACCTTCGCGCGCGCACGCAACTGAATATCCGCGTAACATTTTCAGGACATTTTCCCCCGTCATAGGCAACTCTTCATTTCGTGATGTTTTTTTGTGGCCACACAGCACACGTACTTGGGCAGACAAAACTACTGACATTGTTACCACTGCTGAGCAGTTCTCACGCTCAGCGGTGGCGAGATGTTAACTACCTCGCCTGATATTCAGGAGGTCGTGGGTTCGATCCAGAACCTGACGCCTGCTGTATATTTGGAGTTTGCATGTTCTCTCCGTGGTCACGTGGATTTTTCTCCGGGTGCTCCAGTCTTTAACCTCCACATTTAGAATCGTTCGTTTAGGATTATTTGGTTGCTATAAATTTCGACGTGAAGAGCCACTTCGTTGAGCTATCTTTTGTGGCCAAGTCGCTTCTGAAAAAGAGCTGCATAGCTCAGTGGACCTCACCTGGTAAGATAAAACATTGTTGAGTTTAAACTAAAACTATTATAAATAGCTTATCGTGTGGAAACGAATAGCAACCAAATACTCTAAACGCATGTTGATTCTACATGTGGAGGGAAAAACCGTAGGACCCGGAGAAATATCCATACAACATGGGGGATCTAACCCACGACCTGCCGTATACCAGGCGAGGTAGTTAACATCTTTCCACCGAGACGGATGGAGTTGCGCTTTATCTCAACATGTGCACCCGATACGACTCTCACAGCAGACAAGTGACCCGCAGCTGAAAAGCTGTACAATTTTGCAGCGCGAGCAGTCGAGGCAGGTGAACGGGAACAATCCTAAAAAAAAATAACATCCCTCCGTTTATAAAAAAAAAATCGTCCCCCCCACCCCTCCCCCCGTTCCCCTCAGGGTCGGAGATGACAGAGGGGCACGCCGGAGACACGACGCCGGCGTTGGTTACGTCTGGCTCGCGCTGAAGGGAGATTCCACGTATTGGGAGCGTGCACCTGCTGCTGCCAACCGCTTCCATGCGGCACACCGCACTCGGCATCACCACCGCAGGCCCGAGCGGCAACCGCCGTTGTCGCTTGTCGGGGTATGTCGCTCCGAGAGGTCACTGGGCGGCGGCGTCACCTCGCAACGACGACGACGCGCAACGAAAATTGAAACGCGTGTGCGCGCGTCTACGCAGAGAATGTAGGAAACAGATTTATCTGCACTGGGGGAATCCGATGAGCTATGAAGCTCTTTTTAACAGACGTCTCGGTGAAGAGAAGGCGAACCCGTAGGCCGCAGCATTGGAATTGCAGCTTGTATATTTGTCTGGCGTTTCTCTTTAGTTAAGCCGTCAGAGGCATTCACCATCGTCATCGTCAGCCATGGTCAATCGACTGCTGGATGAAGACCTCCCAAAGCCGCCGCCGCCGCCACCTCTCGCGATTCCGAGATGCAAAAATACACCCTGCAGCTGAAACCGATTTTATCACTCCATCTCCCCGGTGGACGTCCTCTCTGACCCGTTCCGTTCCTCGGCTACCACTCCGTTGTCATTGTTCTTCTACTTAGCCACCGGCCATCATCCCTCCTAGCAAAGTGTCCTGCCCAAGACCCACTCACTGTCCTTAACAGTGTAAACGATCTCATTAACAACCGGGGTGTGTTGAGGGTTACTGGAAGACGGGCTGGCAGTGGTCGCAAACGGGTTTTGATTCCTTACCCGTACCCGACCGCACCAGGGTCGCAAACGGGTACCCGATTGCGACCTCTGGGATGAAGCCATGTTGCAGGCGCGGGTGGGCTGATTCTAGGAACTTGAATTGTGAGAAGAGACAAGACGTTGGGAAATGAGTGACAAACGGTGACTCACCAGTGACTCACGGCCTACACATACCCAGCCGCACCAGGGTCGCAAATGGGTACTCGTACCCGGCCGGGTACGGGTAGCCGGGTAACGGGTATCGGGTACCCGATTGCGACCTCTGTGGGCTGGTCATTTTTTTCCGTGTGTTTTCAGCGGGTCACTATTACGAGTGTTGTTTTTTTTTACGTGCGACTGGGTTGTCCTTGCAACAAGGGTGCTCCAACTACTCCTCTGCTCAAGCTGAATAAATATAAAAAGGAGGCAATATTGAGATGATGATAACAATAATAGCTGCACTGTTACAAAAAAACCTTGAAAACTGAGCACTTCAGACCAAGGATTGATGAAGACAGTGGCGTGCGCTGTTTCGCTATAAAATGTAAGGGCAGTTTTAACGGCTTAAAAACTCTTTGTACGTAAAACATCACGGTGACCTTTCTTTCTGCTTTCCACTAAGCGTGACGTAGAGTCGGCAACTATCCATCACCGCCCGTTAGCATTACACTTCATTGTTTTTTAAAGTTCTCATTTGTTAATGCACATGATAACACAAAATAATTCACATCGATTAGTGCAATGCCATGGCACGTCTCTTATTTCAATCCAGGGAGACCGTTAAGTTCATTTGAATTCCTCCGGAAGATTGTTTCTCCCGATGGCAGCTCATATGCACCATCAACAGCCACGATCTATCCGCTGCTGAATAAAGGCCTGCCCAAGCCATCGTCAACTCTCACGGTTCTGTGAAGCAACAATCCATGCAAGCTCCTGAACTTGAGACAATTTTATCACTCAATCTCCGTTTGATCTGCAAATTGCTTACGGATAAGACGAGCTGATTGGACAAATTAGTACTACTACTACGCAATGATTTGATTTTTTTCAGATATGAGCAGAGTATAATTGCTGCTATTATCCATGAAGTTCATCCCCTAGGTTGTTGCGGATAAGCTGAAATGTTTCTGTCCTGCATTGCTACCACAACCAATCCCCAAAACTGTATTCAGCATTCGCATACCACATTTTATACTTGTGATTTAATCGAAACAGAAATATTGTTGATGCCCAGATAAAGGGCTGCATAAAGTGTGGCTTACTTTCTCAAATTGTACTCAGCTATGTGGATCGAGCAGAGATCTTCAAATGTGACACCCACCTGCAAGGGCAGTGAGACCACCTATAGGCATCAGTACAGCAAGTAGGTTGATGATCTACTGTACGCGAGACTACAACATAGCCTTACGACTGTTTAGACGTCTAAATCTGGCTCCCCACCACCGCCCTGATGCATACACGAACACCTAATTTTGAAAAGCCGTTCAATCGTTCAACGGCAAACATTTATCTCGAGTGTGCAGCGACCACAGCACCAGTGATTAGCACAGAAATGCGAAGGACTAAGCAGTGCCTTCTCACTCGCGCTGCAGACAAAAATAGAACTAAACCTAACCCGGCGGTCTGTCTCCCCATTACCCGCTCTGCTATAACTCCTACACCATTGTTATTGTTTTCCCGTGAACTTGAGTCATTGATTCCCGTCGAAGTTCGGTCTGCCGGACCGTGTCGTCTCGTGCGCACAGTGTCCACCCACCGTGCCCCGCTGCACGTAATAAAAACACTCCTTAAATCTTGATTTAAAGCTTTCGTGACTGCAGGGATTCATATTCTTGGTTCTTTCGGTAAAGTCACGTAGAAGAGAAATAATAAAAGAAGAAAAATGTAAATTTGTATTCTATTCGAAATTTTTATTTATTTATAATTTTATTGTTCTTATTTTTTTATTTCCCTTCTACGTGACTTACCGAAAGAACCAAGAAAATAAAAACACTCCTCTTTCCGCTTCTTCCCTCGTACTGCTCAACTTTGGAATTCCCTCCCATTGTCTCTTTCCTTCCCCCAGCTCGCCACCCCCCAACCACTCCAAGGTTCGTATAAACGACCCTTGCTCGATTCAAGATGCATTATTCATCTAACACGAGGTTCATAAGCGTAAAAAAGTGTGCTGTTAATTGCTGGCCGTGTGGTATTTTTGGGTCTTCGGGGCCTGCGCTCAGCAACCGTGGAGGAGAGAACGGACCCCGATTACCGGGGCAAATTGAACGTCACGTTGTGCCCCTCGCCGCGTGGCTGCGGTGGTCACTTTGGCTTGAAGATTAAATGCTTCCCTAAAACAAGACACTGCATGGTTTCCTAAACTATCACGCGAACTTCGGTTATCCTCGCAGCAGCAGCTTTCGGCTGGCCATCGAGCAAAGACGGCCACCGCATCGCGCGCTTTCAGTTGCACTTCTGTGGCCGTCTAGAACGCTCTTCCTTACAATGTTAGCAAGGCACTGGAGCTATGCACTTGAAAATCTAGATTTAAAACTAATTTATTTAAAACTTATTTTCGTGTTGAGTTTGTTGTCCTTCCCCTGCACCTCTGACTAGTGCGGTTGGCTACGTACGGTGAGAAAGCAGTTCAACAAACATACATGCAGCAGTATGTGCAACAGTGATTACATGAACATGCTTATGAAAAAATGTTGTGACTAAATTACTGTGGGGGCAAGCCGAGACATCGCAAGTGTATCCCGTGCCATCTCCCAATTAAATCTTACGCGTCTTCCTTTTGGTATCTCATTTACTGATAGAACAGTTGGTTATGGTGTGAAAGAATTTCGATTTAAAGCTTTCGTGACTGCAGGGATTCATCTTCTTTGTTCTTTCGGTAAAGTCACGTAGAAGGGAAATAATAAAATAAT
>CM025660.2:6829989-6842714 GCA_014621495.2 Entosphenus tridentatus | reverse complement strand
TTCTGTCTCCTTGACAGACCTGTTCTTCACCTGAAGACGGCTACTTGCGTTGTGGCCGAAACGTCGTGAGAATTATTTTATTATGTTTTATTTTTATTATTTTATTAATTTCTTTCTACGTGACTTTACCGAAAGAACCAAGAAGATTAAACCAAAATGCGATAACTTATTCGGAATTATCATCCGCATGCAACACTGTTGCATTAAGAAAAACATGCACGCCCACACACAGGCAGGCACACCTTTCCCTGAGTGACAAGTGCACATTTAACTTATTTCGCACAGTACGTAGCTAACCGTGCTAATCGAAGGTGCAGCAGCAGTGGTGGTGAGCGGAGGGAACAACACACAAAAGTGTGTGAGTTTACAGAGCGTTGTAACCAAAGCTCCGGCATTATACCGTTGCACCGACTAATAAATGTTACTATGCACACTCACCTCTACAGGTGCGAGTCTCGGTCCAATTACAGCACCTGGAGGGCACCGTGTGGCTGGAGACTGCTCACACACACACAGCAAACCCTGTCGTCTCACGCTGTCTGCAACACACTGTATACTACTACCGCGACTTCTACGTGAGCACCGTTTGGGGACCGAGTTTGCTGGGATGACCTTGACGTCAACATTCAGACGCACAGCTTTCTTCGTGGGACAATCACATGAAGCCAAGCCTTCAACATCCAACGCACCAACAATCAACACAAAGCTAATTAGCGTATACTCTTGCGTCGTCTCCAAATGCGCTAAATAAGGAATACGTTGCGGCTGGTAGCGTGTGTGTGTGCCTGCCTGCCTGCGTGCGTGCGCGCAAGCTGTGAGTCGATATTAAATATTCATGCCTGCCTCAAGGCTCAAGGCTGGCTGGATGGATTGCTGGTGCTTGGTGGGGGTGGGAGAGATGCAGAGGACTGGAAGAGGCGCTCGTGACATCATCTGCTGGGGAGTGCGCAGTGGCAGAGCGGCTGTTTGCCTTGTGATGTCAGATTTGAAAATGCAGCCTCCCTCTCGCCAAAGCTCCTCGCGAATGCCCACACGGCAACCCACAACCACGCTCGTCCGTCGCCTGCAGGCACAAAAGACGACAAAGATTCCCACCCGTGTAGCCTTAGCAGACTTTTTGGGGGCAAGTGCTGTTTCGCGAGTGGCACCCATTAAGGCTCGGCACGTCACACGAGCGGGTTGGGTGGGTGGGTGGCCGAAAACCACGCCCGGCCACCGTTGTCTCCCTAGTGGTGATATTCACACATCGCACCAAGGTACTCATTTAAGGCCGAGTCGACCTAGGGGAGGTCCAGGACCGGCTCAGATAATCGTCACTGGTGTTGGCCGTAGAGTGGGAATGGAACCCAGGTGGGGAGGTTCGTAGTGCAGCGTGCTAACCGCTACACTACCGCTCCCCCCACCTGCAAGCACACACACCTCTGCCATCCTCAGCGCGCCGCTCTCTGACTAAAGGCTGTAGAGGGTAGGAGGAGGTCTCACTAATGTCTATAAAAAAATATTTGAGCCGAAAGCCTGCGTGTGGGCCTTTTTCCAGATTAATACAGGGTGCTTAAAAAAAATGTGAACACTTCTGAGAATTTGCAACAACACCACAGGAAATGTGCCTCCGGGCTCTGGACACGTTTTGACAATGGTGGCGAAAAAGTGAAGACTGACTTTTTGACGTTATTAACATACATTTGTTATCATAATCTGTTATTTTTCTATTAAAACCGATAGTCCCACGTAAGTGTTAACATTTTTTTGAAGCACCCTGTATTTGCAAGTGGAATTAGTTTGTACGACAAGGGGAAAAGCTTGGACCGGTTAACACTGCTACAAATTATGGAATGGCCAGCAAGGGCTGCTTTTTGGAAACGTGATGCCACTACATGCGCCGATTGTCGGTGGCAGGAGACGGATTAAACGGTACGTCCACTCTTTTCTGTGATCAACGAATAAAAACAAGTAAGACAAATCGTGCACATGAAATGGCTTTTAGTAGCGCTTTCCAACGTGCATTTTGTCCTCGGAAGTACACACAGTTGTTTAATTGGCATTCGCAGTTTAATTAGCAACAATAACGGCAGCGCTCGAGTCTGCAGTGTCAGAAGCAGTGTGGAGGGAGTGCACCTCTATCGGCAAAGGGTCGACTAGTGAAGGGGAGGAGCACGTGGAATCGATTCGTAATTTGCCCTTGTTGTTAAGGCAGTGTGCCGAATTTAGCTCAATTACATGAGCGAGATGAATGGTGGCATCGCAAGGCTGAGCAATGCCGCATACGTGGTTTGGTCTCTCCAACAGTGCCATAGACGACTGATAGTGTTATATAGCAGCCTTTTAGCGCTGGTTTTTATCTCTCTTCTCTCCCTCTCAATATTTTGTCCACATAGGAGGGGGGGGTTGTGTAAGGTCGGTCTCCCATAGCAACAAAACATTAACGTTTTTTTAAATCAAATTTTATCATTGTTAGGAAATTTTGCATGCCCCCCCCCCCCCCAAGAATTAGTTGAAAATTGTACATGCCAAAAGGTATTGTTATTCATACTCTTATGTTTTTTCGCTAAAGTCACGTAGGTAAAAATAAATAATAAATAAAACATTATTATACATCAATAATAATAAAAATTATTATATTATATTATTAATAATATTATTAGTAATGTATTACAAATAAGAGTCTTTTTTCAAAAGGGTCCTGACAAGTTTTCGCAGTTGACGTCAATGTTTTCTGGTTAGATTCCAATTTAGTATTTTGCGGATTATTTTCCAAATGCGGACCATGACGCCGACACACAGAGGCCCACTCTTGTGAACGACGTCACAGGATCTTTGACAATCCACTGCACAGCAGAAGGGCGTGTATTTTTGTGTGGTTAAAATAACTGCAGTATTAATCAGGGTGGCCATTAGATTAGAACCGTGGACATCTGCAACAAGCGGTGAGTGCGCTACCGCCATGTCATGTTTCTAGTCACCCTTCCCCGTTCCGATGACGTTCGTGTACGTTATCAGCATTTCTTCCGATTCTGTTCCGATTACGTACGTTTACGTCATCGAAATCGATTCTGAATGGAATCGGAAGTAAAACTGCCATGCGGGAGGGCGTGTGGCACAGTTGGGCGCCAGCTATCTTAGAGTGCGGTCGTGTCGCTACAGTTCTCTGCGGTGAGTACAGCACAATCTCTTTAAAAACAGCGTCGCTACACCTCTCTAAATAAAACTAACGCTAACCGCTTGCACGTTCCGAGATTCAGCGGTGAACGGGACCCACCCTGCAACTTACAGACGTCTCAGAATGGGAAAGGGTTAAAAACATGTGAAGTATTTGCCAGGTGTGCCCAAAGAGGGGGGGGGGGGGGCAAAGGGGGAATTTTGCCACAGGCACCACACAAGGAGGCCCCACAACTGACCTCATTTTTGCCGGCTTAATAAGGGGGCCCCCCCCCCGACGTGACATTCTACCCAGGCTCTATCCAGCCTGGGGCCACCAGCAACCTCTGGGCGGTCCTGGTCATTACAGTCACAAACATTTACACATTTCAACAATGGACATGTTAGGTCTTAATTACTGTAATTTAGTCCAGCATTGTATTATTTAGCTTCATTTAGCATATTATACCAAACACCTGCACTGTATATCTGCCAATGTAACCACAATGGTCTAATTCTAAACACTGTTATTTATGTTATTCCGTCAAAAAGTTTGAGATGTTTAATATTTCTGTACCCTATGGTCAGCGTAAATGTTGTGAAATATTAATTGTGAATAGGGCATGAGGCTAATAGTCACGTGCTACGCTTTCTTTTGCACCTCACCGCTTGGGTCATGTTCTCAGTATTTTCTGCTTTTGGGCGGGGGAGAACTGGAATATCTGGCGAAAACTCACACGTCTGACGGTAAAACAACCAAATTTAGCTCGCATATAAACGACCTTTCTGTATTCTTGGTTCTTTCGGTAAAGTCACGTAGAAGGGAAATAATCAAATAATAAAAATAAAACAATAAAATAATTCTCACAACGTTTCGGCCACAACGCAAGCAGCCGTCCTCAGGTGAAGAAACAGAGCTGTCAGAAAGACAGCGTCCTAATAAACACCGCTAAGCTTGGCAGCGTATTTTAAGCTGGGTAGGAGGAGGACGGCTGCTTGCGTTGTGGCCGAAACGTCGTGACAATTTTATTTTATTGGTTTATTTTATTATTTCCCTTCTACGTGACTTTACCGAAAGAACCAAGAATATGAATCCCTGCAGTCACGAAAGCTTTAAATCGAAATTTGACCTTTCTGTCCTTCCTGCCATCCCACAGGTACAGTTACTTGCTGCTATGTGGCTGCTATGCATACGGTGTATCGTAACCATCACAAGGCAGAGGTGAAGAGGAAGTCCTTGAGTCTACATCTTCCCTCTCGTCTCATTCAGGAGAGCAGAATGAGATGAGAGGGGAGCTGTAGATTGAGGCGAGTCCATGGAGGACCTTGAAGTTGGCGATTCATTTTCTCACAACTTTGTCATGTTAAATTCCTTCTTTATAGTCTTGTTTTTGAACCATTGTGCTTCTTGTACGAATGAAGAGTACTGTGGTTGCTCAGTTGCAGTTCACTCAACGTAAGCCAGCTGCCACTAGGGGAATAATCATGGTAACTGTACAATATATAACGCTCATAAAAAGCACACGCAAGTGCCAGTTAAAGAAATGATCAATTCATCTAATTAACTACGGAAATGACGATGACGTCTTAAAACTAGAGGAAACGTTTTAGAAAGCATTACTTTCATGAGTAGCGGCTACTTTATTTCACCATTTCATAATTGCCTCCGTGTTCCTGAACTATTGTTGATCCATAGACATTTTGTCAGGAAATCAAATCAAATGTTAACAACAAAACGAGCAATGCCAATCAACGATTCGACGATATTTCAGCAACACAGACGACGATACGACTATCGTGGACCTCATATCGTACGACGTTGCCGAATTTTCTCTTTGGGGGGGAAACGTTTCACTATCGCAGTGTATCCTTACCCCAACAGCGCCCATGTCAAATTCGGTGGGACCGGTGCTTCCCGCCCCGTTTTTGACTGCACGTTACAGCTTCGCCCGACTTCGCTTGTGCGACCAAGGGGGAGGTTGAGGGGGGCCTAGTACGAGGGCCGACGACTATCTAACACCTGCCGTACTGCGCGCTCGCACGGCCAATGTGGAGAGGGCTTCAGAGCGGGGAGGTGGTGGGTGGATCGGCCACTGAACGGCACGGAGGGAGTTTGTCCGTTCCCAGCAACTTGCGATTCTGAAAACACACCGGTTGAGAAGCACTGCTGTAGTAGACTGTAGAGCGGTGTTGTTAATAGCAAGGCCCACTGGACACTGCCGGGTCCTGGGTGGCCCTTTGGTGCGGCCCCCGACAACACACAAACATGTTCCTTCGGAGTGGGCAGGTAGGAACTTGGTTGGACAGCGTATTCGTGCACGACAGCCAGACAACTCATACCTGGTGGGCAGTGTGGAAGCTGTTACTACCTGTATAAGTGTAGTGTATCGTGTCGTGTATAGTGTAGTGTGTAGGTTAAACGTTGAGTTTTATAAGGGCACCACGGGGTGACCCACCCAGCCCCCTCCCCTTGCTTAGGCCCCTCCCCTGACCCTCCTCCCTTAGGCACCTCCCCTCTCCGTACCCGGCAGTAGGTCTCCACCAATCAAAAAGCTGTTTGTAAGGTCTACACCAATCAAAGAGCTGTGTGTATTATATATTTATTTATGCACGACAGACAGACAAACAGACCGTCAGACAGACAATTAATCCCTGGTGGGCAGTGTGGAACATTGTTCCTACCTGTAATATGAAAACACCCTGCCCCGATCATCGTGTTCCTGTTAAACACCTCCACCCCCTGCCCCCCCAATGGTTTCAAATGTGTGGTGGCCTTCACAGCGACGATGTCTTATCGGCGAAAGTGTGGCCTCTCCTCTGGAAACGAGTGAAGGACACCGACGTGGATGATTGCGCACTGGACAGGGAAATGTTTCCAAGGGGCATTTAATCAAACGTGGAAGAACGATATGTACATGCGGGCTACGTTTCCTCCCTTCACGCCCCCTACCACGTTTACAGCAGCGCCGGTTTCACAATAAATTAACACCGCAATTCTGCGATGTTATTTTAAAAAAAGTGTATAATGATGTTAAGTATTGTCAATATCAATGCAGTACTGGCACAGTGCCGAAACGTGGTACTGTACAGTATTACACTGGGACTTGGCAGTTGTGTGCAGGGCACCTATATGTGGATTAAACCACACGGATATCACCATGTTAGACAAATACTGAACAGCAATGCTTTGCTGTATTATTTATGAGGCCATCAATAACTGATGACCATCAATGAACTGTCATAATCCCACTGAGGAATGTGAGGCTTTAATAGCTCTCAATACAGGAAGCGCATTGCACTGCGGTACCGTCAGTCAAACGTGTCGTTAAAATAAAAACAATAAGCCAGTAATGATGATCAAAACGATGGCCACTCTCTTTCCAATATAATTCTACAAGGGAAATTATATTATCGTCCCGTATGCAAGCATCGATCTCAATGTATTGTTCTGCATATTTAAGGCACTGTATTGTCACTGTAATCCACAATTGCCTCGTGAAAATGTACACATCATCCTGATAGATGAGTACATGACCGATGACTATCCATGTCATTGGTTACGGCTTCACAATAAATGCGCACACTATGACTGCGATATCGGCATACAGTTTTACCGAACGAGCAATTGGTGTTATTAATCTATTACTTCTGCATTGCAGGTTTTTTTTCAACGTGTTAATAAGTGAACACTGACGATTTACTCCGTGAGGTGTTGTTTCATTGCCCTTCGTACGGAGTTTGTGCGCTTTTGTTGCTATACCAAAATGTCAAATGGGTTTTGCGATACGCGGCTGGGGGTTACTATCGGTCACACGGGGAGGTTACTGGCAGTCAGCAGGAATCGATTCTTGGCAACGATAGTGAATCGATTCTCTTCCATTGAACAACGCTGTTGCGGCAAGTCGATTTCAGTTGGACGCGACGAATCGGAATCGCTTCCGTTTGTAAGGTTGGCCATATCAATGATAACCGAATTTAATCAGAAATTTGATATTTCGGGGAAATGGAACAACATTTTTTTGGGGCCGGTTTAATAACTTTACTCCGCTCCTATCCGTCCACCCAATCACTACAACTGGCCTTGTTTATATGAATATTTGTTGGGTGGGTGATTAATTTCAAATCAAGGATAATATTGACCGATGCACAAGAAAACGCATCGATTCGTATCTCGCACTTTCATTTAATAAAGGGCCCTCGATCAAAACCTCAATCCTGACGTCGCGTCCCTGTTGTCGCCTGTCATTGCAAGATACAGTACGGCCTGACATCGACAATAACAGCAGAAGCCACGGGATGTCCAGCAAGGCTGCAGATTATATTTGACCATACTTCACCACGGCTGGTCAGTGCGCGTTTGTAAAGGCGGGGGAGCATAGAAGTACAGCACAACGTGGATTTTGCTGCACTGCCACCGACTGCCGACCACACAATACAGTCCAACAGAATACAATTCAGAAGTGGAAAAACTCAATCGTAACGTTTGTCTAAATGGAGACATCTGTGAAACTGCTGGAAGAACATTTTTTTAAAGAGCTTTATAGCTCATCGGATTCCCCGAGCTGAAATTAACATTTCGATTATGAGAACTCCTCTTATCCGCGACCCTATTACCTCCACCCTATATGGGAAGTGGTATATGTAGGGTCCCGCGAAGACGTCCTACTATCCGCATCCCCATTCTTCCTAGAAATCCGCGATGATCTTTCCACGATTATTTTGTATCGCAAATCAGTCACACGCCAAACAACTAACCCCACACCCACCCCATCATCCATCTCCCCAATTAGTGCGTACGCATGGAGGGGGGGGTTAACCCAAATGCGTGTGTATGGGGGGGGTCTACTGACAATCTTCGTACGCATAGGAAACGGGGGAGGTGGTGAAGCTTCGATAATAATTTGTCTACATTGGCCTTCAAATGAGTTATAGTCCGGCGGTGGACTGTTTGCTTAAACACGTGAAAAATAATTGATCCTTTATCGTTTCTGCGTGGATTAAATATTGGCCGTTCTATAGGATTCGGGGGGGGGGGTCAAATTGACAGATTGTTTGCGTACCTACTAAATGAATGGGCCCTTTAATCCCCGCGCACGTCCACGCAATAATATGATCCGTGAAGACGGTGCCATCATCACATCGCCGCGAATAATAAGAGAGCTCTGCGTAAGGTCGGGGTAAAGTTTCTTCGGAAGGAAGAAGCCTTCGAGCTGCGAGTGTGAACACGCAACAAATCCTCTATAGACGGCGGCACATTTGTTACCGAACAGCACGGTCGAGCAGGAGGAAGGGGGGTGATAACACAGAGCTCTTGGGGATAGCATCACCCATTAAAAATGACGCCGATGTCATAACCAGTGCAGTCACAACAACATCATCATCAACGTTCCTCCTGTGTTGCCAACGCGTTTCTGTGCGCGTACGATTCTTACAGGAGCTTAGCAAATCACATTCGCCCGCAGCAAAGCAAACAAACCACCAACGATTCTCGTGCGGATGTCGAGTTTGTCGCTTGCACGAGGCGATGTGCAAACATCGCTGGGGGCACGACACCGGCGGATGGATCGGCTGATGATGTCGAGACTGCCGCTTGGGCTGTCGCGATCGTGACAAGTTGTTTAATCCTTTATATTAAGTTCACTTGCTTGCTTGCTTACGACCGTGCAAATATTTCGGTCGTTTTTTAACCCACTTCCCGTGATCCAATCGAGCTGACATTTTCCACACAGACTCGTTGTGCGTGATAATTAATGTTCGTGAAATTTTTCTTCCAAAATTTTACACTTTTTAGGACAAAAATATTATATTTAATTACCAATTGCTTAATGCTGCCATGCAATCATCTGACCCATAGGTGGCAGCCATCTCAAGCCAGAGGACGAGAGGACTCTAGCCGCCACGCATATAAAGGATTTATAGTGAAAAACTTTGTTTTTACGGGTTAATTTTTTTGTTTTACACAATCGGAGCTCGCCTCCGTGCTTGCAACAACGTAGAGACTAAAGCCGCGAGAGAAGCTCAATGTGGTCTCGCACACCTATGCAGGATACACACACACAAGCACTGCATTGTATATACTGCATGCAGTCTACACACGCGCACTTGGAGAGATTTCCGCAAGGTGCTCCAATGCTGCGCAGTTTGATAAAAACCGGGCACGGTGCACCGCTTCGCTGCCGAATGGAAGCGATTTACACACACACAGATGTACATATGGATCATTGCATATATCTATTGCAAGGTGTATAGTGTGTATGTGTATGTACTGGGTGAATTGCAGGAGCACACCACGCCTGGTTTGTGTTGATTTGAGCAATGGGAAGGGATACAAACTTCCATGGTGGCAAAGAGTATAGCGAGTTGCACAAATATACTGAACGTGTAACTATATTACCGTGTACAGAGTGAACAAGACGATGATTAGCGTGTGTGTGTATCGCAATCATTGCACAGCACACATTAGAATATCACAGACTCGGCGATTAATCATAACCGGTTTGTATATTGCAGTACTGTACTCTATACATATTATACTAGACACACCTACATCAGATCACATGTCGATTGCAAGCTTACCCTTATAACATAAAGGGTTTTGTTTGTTGGCAGCAGTGGTGCATGAGCACAAATAACAACACACTCTACACATTCGTCATTAAATTACACTAGCGTATAGGCGAAACAACACACAAAATAGGCGACGTTTCAGGCAACGACCCTTCATTTTAGCACACTTTTATAAATTAACAAAAAAACACATCGTGTGCGTGCAGACATACAAACCACACGTGCATGTGTGTGTGTGTGTGCTATGTAGTAGTGGCATAAACGCACAGACAGACAACACACACCTTGGCTATCTTGGAGGAGAAGGCAGCAGTGAGGCAAGCCATACGTGGGAAGAGAGCCCACAGCCGCACCGAAACACGGGGAGTCGCTGCTGCTGCTGCTCTCAGCGACAACAGCCAGCAATGACACAGCCTCTAACAACAATGAATAGAGAGAGAGAGTGTGTGTGTGTGGGAGGAGAGAGAATTAAATGATGATGATGGCATCTGCTGACCGGCTCGGATGCAGCAGCAGGACAGGTGGCAGCACAATGCGTGCTCGACCAGCAGCAAGAGCAGACGATGCTGATGCTGCTGCTGGTGGTGCTGCCCGCATCACGTGGCCACGCAGCGACTGCCCCCCCCATTCAGTGCTCGGGACAGAAGTTGTTTGTGCTGCTGCTGCTGTTGTTGTTGTTGATGGTGGTGGTGGTAAACAACCCAAGCAAAAAGCTTACACGGATCCGAGTAGTTCATTGGTGGGAAGTGGTGGTGGTGGTGGGTGGGGAATTCGTGACAAATATCAAATAGTGTACGGAGTGAAAAATAAACCCGTGTTGATTAACATAAGCTGCATTCGTTAACATAGAGACGATTCATATTTTGTATTTATTGTCATGTCTCCTGTTATCTCACCAGGATGTTATACATTCACATTGGGAGGATGGAGGGGTGGTGGGCCGTGGAGTGCGCAAATTATTTTTATGATTCGAGCCCCCCCCCAATGGGGTAATCCACAACCCCATTAACGGTGGTGCTTTTGGTGGTGGTAGTTGTGGTAAAGTTGTGAACTCCCCAAGCGAGTATAACTCGCCACAATTCGGGAAGCGTGTGGAGATCATTACAGAGCGCGTGAGAAGTGGTGATTGAGAGCGATTGTGCGTGTCAGAGAAGTTGCATCTGGTCTGGGGCTCATGCAAACGGTGTGAATGTGATTGACGATGATGACGGCGTGAAATAATTGATGAAAGCGTGAACGCTGTTCAGGGAATTGATGCCGGTGTGAAGTCAGGGTTATGTTATGAACGTGTAAGTGACGGTGTATATGGTAGCAGAGGTAATGATGAGTGGATGCTGCTGATATATTAAGGTGGTGCTAGTAGCAGTTTGCATCTTCTCGCCGTGCTTGCGTGGATTTTTCTCCGGGTCCTCTGGTTTTCCACATTTAGAAACAAGCGTTTAGATTATATTTGGCTGCTATACATTTCCACGTGATGAGCCACTTCGTTGAGCTATCATTTGTGATAGCCAGGTCGCTTGAGCTATATATCTCAATAGGCCTTCCCTAGTAAAAAATATATATATTACAAAAAATTAAGTTCAGGAGATAGGAGAACAGATGTAGAGTTGTGAGTTGGTGAGTGCCATTGTTCTCGATCTGATTAAGAGATGCTCACATCGGTGATCGTCGTGAGTCGGAGTAAGATGCACCCCCCCTCCCCAAACACGTGCCAATAAAGTTGTACAAATGTGGTCACACGAGCACCTACCGGATTCTAAGAAGGTAACCCCGAACTTTTGGTTTAAAAATACCGGGCGAAAATTCTGCTTCGTAAGGGGCCGTCCATAAGTGACGTCACGCGATTTTGGACGATTTTTGACCCCCCCCCTACATCACACGGCGTCACAAAAAATCAGACCCCCCCCCTCAAATATGACGTCACAAAGCACTGCCCCCCCCCCCCCAAATATATATATAACATGCTTCAAATCGCTTTAAACTATTGTCATTGTAGTGCATATTTAATGTGGCGCTGCACTCTGATGTTGTAGGAGAAAACATTTATTAAAAAGTATATTTAATTAAGTAGAACGTGTTGTCTATATTTATTTAAAGTTGTGCATTTTGATGTGACGTCACATTTCTCAACCCCCCCCGTCACACATCGTCACAAATGTCTGAACCCCCCCCAGGTACGTGACGTCATTTATGGACGGCCCCGAACCTGTAGAATATGGTATAATAGCTGTTTGTCGTCGCTACGTGACACTTTGTCTACTATACAGCGCAGTGTGACTCCAAACCAACAACACACACACACTGCACACCTTCATGTTACCCCGACGTAAGGTAGATAAAGGCACAGCCCCTGCAAGTGCTTGCTCGCGTAGCAGTTTGGGAAAGGTGGGACCTCCGGAGCAACGAATCGAGTTCTTCCACGCTGAAACACGTGGGGGTACCCACACTTCACCCCCACCACACGCGGGCCTGCCGATGGACTATGATTGTGCCCGTGTATGCGGTACTGCTGGTAGACAGAGGTGGGAGGTGGGGTCGTTTAAGGCACTTCCAGCATTGTTTAAAAAGCCGCATCGGGAAGCATCAAGTAAATTGTAGGTTACATGTTATATTCAAGACGAGACAGACACGCACTGAAGGCTCGTCAGAAGGCAATAGTAGTGTCATATGTACAGCATTTTATGTATCCACTGCTGGGTGAAATCCTACCCGCCCCTTTCGTTATGGAGTTTATTTGAACATACTTCGCCGTGCTGGTCAGTGCGGGTTGGTGAAGTGGGAGCCCAGGACGGGGTCAAATATCACTCGCCATGGCAGGGAATCGAACTTAGATCGTTAGATTTCGATTTAAAGCTTTCGTGACTGCAGGGGTTCATCTTCTTGGTTCTTTCGTAAAGTCACATAGAAGGGAAATAATAAAATAATAAAAAATACAACATTATAAAATACAATTCTCACGACGTTTCGGCCACAACGCAAGTAGCCGTCCTCAGGTGAAGAACAGGTCTGTCGGAAAGACAGCG
>CM025660.2:6751627-6804989 GCA_014621495.2 Entosphenus tridentatus | reverse complement strand
TATTATGTTTTATTATGTTTTATTATTTTTATTATTTTATTACTTCCCTTCTACGTGACTTTACCGAAAGAACCAAGAAGATGTTTACCGAAAGATCCAAGAATATGAATCCCTGCAGTCACGAAAGCTTTAAATCGAAATTTAACAACTTCCCAGTTAAATTTAGATTTTGAAACATCGTGAGAATTTTATTGTTTTATATTTTTATTTTATTGTTTCCCTTCTACGTGACTTCACCGAAAGAACCAAGAATATAAATTCCCAGTTATTCCTCGCTCCTTTTTTTTCCCTTGCAACATTTATATTACCATACGACGACGCTCTGCTAAAGGAATGTCATTGCGAGAAACACCGCACAAGCTGTTGGGTTAGGGAGGGGTATCGCAGGTGGGGAAGGTGGGGGGGGGGGGATCTGACGTCAGGACATCTCTCACATGAGCAGCGCGCTGAATCCGTCCAAACCGCCGTCGACGTTCTAAATACCGCCGCGTTTACCGCCTCGCGCGTCACCCGCAATCTCTCGCGAGATTCTTTCCTTCTAATTAACCTCGTTCCGGCGACTTCCTTCCACGCGACCGAAGCCCTTGACACGTGGCCTCATTATCTCTGCGAGGTGCAGCCTGGCTTCAGTCAGGCCGGGCGCTGTGTAATGGGCAACGGTTGAGCAGCGCTACGCACGCCCTTTGCCACGCAGATGTTCACGTCTTTGCGCGCCACCACGCAGCGATGCGTTAGAACTGCTGCGTTTAGTTTGCAGTCTCCCCACCCCCCGCACCTCCGATTAGCAAGGTTGGCTACAAACGGTGGAAAGGAAGCTCAGCATACGTACGGCAATCGCCGTTAACAAGAGAGGAAGCCAATCAACTGCACAGTGAACCATGATGAATAAATCTGCAGCTGTGAATAACAGGCAGCTGCCAGGTTGATTGGTGAACCAGCACTCACCGTGGTAGAGTCACCTGATCACTCCTCTGTCGCTACCACCACGGTTACTTTTCCCGTGAACTTTTCTCGCTGATTTCTCCACATGTGTTGAGGACTCGGGGTCAACCAGTCACTGGCTGTTCCACCACACCGTGTTCAACCACCATACTCTAGGTCACAACAAAGACAAAGATACCCCCTATAGCCTTAGCAGGCTGCTGTGGGCAAGTGCTGTTAGCAAGCACCTATGGCAGCCAGAACGGCACACGAGGGCATGGGTTGCCAGCACCACGCCCGGCCGTCTTTGTTTCCCCAGTGGCGATATCGACATACTGCAGCAGGTACTCATTTGAGGCCGAGTCGACCTAGGGGAGGCCCAGGACCAGTTTAGATAATAAGTCACTGGTGTTAGATGTGAGCGGGCATCGAACTCAGGTCGCCAGGTTCGTAGCGCAGTGGACTATCCACTACACTACAGTTTCCCACGAGGTCTATACCCACCCACCCACCCACCCACCCACTCACCACACTGCAGGTTTCCTCACCTCTCTTTCTGCTTCTTCCTTCGCACTGCTCCACTTCGGAATTCGCTCCCACAGTCTCTTTTCCCCCCAAGATCTCATTTCCTCGCTCAATTTAAAATACGCAAATAACTGTTACCTCTCACGATTTTAATAGTGCCATTTGTTGCTGGCTGCTTGGCGTTTTGGGGCTTTTTTTGGGACCTATGATGTATAACTGTGATTTAAACAACAACCAAAAGGCAAAAATATCCATCGTGTCGTTCCAGCACTGAACGTTCGTTGGCGTCGGTGCTTTTGAAAGATAGGGGTGGCTCTATAAAAGGTTAGTTCTAATCCTTTCCACAATGTTCACTGGATTAAGTCACCAGTTGTTGATCACACGGCGCTGTTCACGTCACATTCAGTAACACGAGCAATTGTAATAAAAAACATTTTTTATCCACTATGAACACAGGACAACGGGTGTCTGAATTGCACTCCGTGCCTTTTACCCAAGGACACAGGCAACAACATTGAACTGACGAAAACAATCAGCGACGAGACCAAACTGCTGCAAAGCAACTTTTAGTGCAAGTGGTTCGTATACGACGCGATGCATTCTAAACCATGTCATCCTTCCTTCATACATGCCTCCAAATGGATCGACGGGAAATCCTGCAACGTGCCCATCGCTTCTTCTGGCAATCCGTCCTTTTCCACTGATAAGAAGCCGTCGGAATTGGTCTCCTAGGAGCGCAGAAATTCATTCTATTATCCGCAGCTGTCCACCGATGAGATCAGTGACCCCTAAAGTGGTGGAAAATTCTTCTTATTTATCCACATTTACCCACCGATAACAGGGGTAATTTCCATAGACGAAAGTGGACAACTAAACTATGTTGTATTTACCTGGGTAAGGCTCCACTGAGCTGTATAGCTCTTTTTTAGAAGTGACCTGGCCACAAATTATAGATCAACGAAGTGGCTTATCACGTGGAAATATCTAGCAGCCAAATACTCTCAACGCTTGTCGATTAGAAATGTGGAGGGGAAAACCGGAGGACCCGGGGAAAGATCCACGTGACCACGGGGAGAACATGAAAACTCCAAATATGCAGGGGTCAGGGTCGGGATCGAACCCACGACCTCCTGTATAGCAGGCGAGGTAGTTAACATCTCGCCACTGTGGCAATAGCAGCCACACACATCACCGGGGATAAGAGGAGCTTCGCTCTCATCATAATCAGAATCATTCCGTAGTCAGCCAAGGCGTAGATCGCATCTCAGAGCACGTGCACTGGACAGATGGAGCGAAGGAATCAGTTTGTGTGCACGTGGCAGTCGGGTTATTACATCGCAGGACCGTGAGCGGTGGTGGCAGTTGTGGGAGGCCTTCATCCAGCAGTCGATTGACCATGGCTGATGATGATTATGATGATTACACAGCAATAAGAGCAGGAGAGTGGCTGAAGTACATCTTCGCATACAGCACCCAGAGCAAGTGACCATGGCTATGGTTCTGTATTGAAAGCTGTTCGGATTAACTGCTGCCATTCCCCACCGCTATGCAAGCCTTGCCACCAGATGGCAATGGGAACGCATCTCATCTATGCGTTGTAAACAAGCCACAATGAGCCACTGGCTCGTCAGTGCCACACAATCGTGTGAAGCCCAGCGCTTGGCCCAGAGCTTATCCTCCTAACCTACTGGACCAATGATAAACTAAACAATTTTTTTTACCAGGTCTTTTTCGGAAGCGACCCGGCCACAAATGATATCTCAGGGAAATCGCTTATCTTGTGGAAATTTCGAGCAGCCAAATATTCTAAAAGCATGTTGATTCTACACGTGGCGGGGAAAACCGGAAGATCCGGAGAAAAATCCACACGACTATGGGGAGAACATGGAAATTCCAAATATACAGGCGTCAGGTTCAGGATGAAACCCACCAACGACTTTTTTTCCAGGCGAAAGTACAGCTGTTATTCGCCTGCTCTCTGCCATGCTTAGTTTCTCGGCACAAGACCCGCACACAATTGTGAGATTCCAACGTCAATCGTGGCGAGATGACACTCAATGAGTTCTGAGGCCACTAACGGACCCGAGCAGGGAGAGCTAATGGAGGAAGATGGGGGAGCCCTTCACCCGTTCGTGATAAGTTATACTGACAATAACCAATCAGATAAGTCTATGGGTCTCTGTGCGAGTCTATGGGTCTCAGTGTGAGTCGATCGGTCTCTGTGTGTACATGCGTCTCTGTGCGTGTCGATGGGTCTCCGTGCGAGTAAATCGGCCTCTGTGTGAATCTATGGGTCCCTGTGTGAGTCTATGGACCTCTGTGCGAGTCTACGGGTCTCGATGAAAGTCTATGGCTAGGAAGGAATAGAAGAAAATGGAGGAGGCTTTCATCCAGCAGCGGGAATCACCAGGCTGATGACGTGTACAGCAAGCCGTCTTGTAGGGTGAATTTGCATTTGACGCCAGCATCGCATCTAAGATGCTTCACATCACGGCTTGAAGATAT
This sequence comes from Entosphenus tridentatus, assembly GCA_014621495.2. Taxonomy (NCBI): domain Eukaryota; kingdom Metazoa; phylum Chordata; class Hyperoartia; order Petromyzontiformes; family Petromyzontidae; genus Entosphenus; species Entosphenus tridentatus. The sequence goes on along the minus strand of CM025660.2, from coordinate 6,801,038 downwards.
ACTGCATTGATCACTGTGAATCTCACGATCCCTCGTGTGCCTCATGACTTCAACACGTGTGTGTACGGTGCGCACAATTTCACGTAAACTCATTGACATTCCAAGAGTTGTACTTCTCTTCACGGATTAATAAACCAGGCTTTAGTCCATCAGCAGCCTAAGTGCCTAGTGGGACAACATTTCCCAGAAAGCCTCAGGCAGGCAGCAAACCCTAGAACGGTTTCTACTTCCTGAGCCTCATCGGCAGCGTTAGGCCTGATCAACATGTTTCTTGGGCCGTGTCTTCATTTCAACCTTTCCTGTTCTGAGACATCTGCAAGTTACATGGTGGGTGTCCCGTTCACAACCTAATCTCGGAACACGCAAGCACCGCATGGCTAATTTTACTTAGAGAGGCGTAGCGCCGCAGTTTTTAAACACATTGTCCTAACTGCAGAGAACTGTAGCGACACGACCGCACTCTACAATAGCTGGCGCCAAGTTGTGCCATGCGCCCTCTCGCATGGCCTTGTTGGGGAGCCTCGGTACCAATGAAGTTATTTCATTTCTTCCCCGGGTTCCGGTCCAATAACATGTGTACACGTACATCATCAGAACAGAATCGGACAAAAAATATGATGACATACACATACATCATCGTAATTGTTTTGGTCCACGTACATCATCGGAAGGGGAAAAGGTTAATATGTTTAGCCTCGGGAAAGAGACCGATGAACAAGTGCTGCCCCCACTCTGTAAGTGCCCCCCCCCCACCACCGCCATCCCCCCAGTCTCTTACCAGTGGACGGCCCCATGTGCTTGCTGCCCATCATGTCTGGGGAGAGGCTGGGGCCTGGCGGAGGACCAGACATGCCCTCGCTGGTAAAGGGCAACCCGCCAGGTCCGGGCCCCCCGGGACCGGGGAAAGCGCCCCCCATGGGGATGCGAGGGGGATGCGGCGAGTGCAGGCCGCTGGCACCGGTGGGTGGCTGGCCGTGGTGCAGAGGGGGGCCCAGGCGAGTGGGGGGCAGAGACTGGGGGTGGCGGGCGGCCATCATGGCGTCAGCCAAGGCGGATCCTGTGGTTGATACACAGGAGGGGGAGCGGGCAGGCAAACGCGACGAGAGAGATAAACGTGTCAGCATTGTCAGAATCAAAATATGTATTTATACTGGAGGAATCCGATGAGCTATAAAGCTCTTCTTCACAGATGTCGGCGAGTCCTTCGCCCAGCGTGGTGGGCTCGGTGAGTTCAGCGCAAGCACGACCTTGTTACGTGACCTTGTTATGTGACACCACTCAAAGTCACCTGGATGGGGGGGGGGGGGATGATTCACCACCTTCACAGTTGTGCTGGTGAAGAACCATTGGCTGCAACGTCATCTGTTGTACCTACAATATATCTACATTTTTACAGATATTTGTTCAAAGGGATAAGTCTTCGTTTAATATGTTCAGCCCTACGAGCTGGTACAAAGCTACGTTTAAATGGAAAACCAACTCGTATTTCATGGCTTTTTGAGCGTTCAATGGAGCAGAACATGATGTTCATTACTGGTTGTTGTTACCGGTATTCTATTCGAGTTGGGTGGCAGCCATGAAGCCCCTTGATCCAACAGGTCATCTCCCAACACATCTGGGGAGGTGATTTCCATGGGAAAACAGCCACACAGTGAAGTGGGACTACCACTCCCATTCACACGTCGCATGAACGAAACACTTGGAGCTCAATGCTATGTACGTATGCATGTATCTTGAGCTTCTTTTACACCGTATGTAGCCAAGCGTTCCAGACGGCCTCAGAAGCATATCTCAAAGCGTGCAAGGCAAGTAACCGCCTTTGTTCGATGGCCGGCCAAAAGTGCTGGATATGTGAAAAGCACAATATATATTCAAAACACATTTTCCAATAACAGCCAAACGGGTGAACGAGGGTCAGTGCAAAGTAAACAGTAGGTTAGCGCTGACCTTCAATACCCCTGCCACTCTAAGCTCAAGAGAACATCTCATTTGGATTTCCTAAATCACAACTGCTGAGAGCGGCTGAACAATCCGTGAGGTGTGTAAAAACAAGCGCAGAGTGTAACAGGCTCCCTTACCAGTTTATTTCCAGAAAGTCTACAGCGGATGATATAGATTCCAACAGTGCTGGAGCACCAAGTGAGTTTATACAGCATCTACAAATGCCTCTACGTAAGCTGTACAACATAATGCTGAGAGGGAAGACCTTCATCTTCTCTGCCCAAGACTGACAGTCGATTATCCAAGAGAATAAAATTCATTACGCATACGCACGCTGTTTGCCCGCGATGCACACCTGGCCATTCTGTTTGGCGTCTTGAGATACGGTTGCGTTTAAACTCCGAAAAAATGAATCCAATTGCGTTGTATCGTAGAATCGTGCAAGCCAGGATGTCATTTTGCGCCAAATGGGCCAATGTGTTCGACCACCACACGCACACAGAGAGACTGCAGGGTCGCGACGTTGAATTCGTCCGCTTCTTCCCTCGCACTACTCGACCTTGGAATTCACTCCCGTCGGCACTTTTCCCAAGTTGTCGTGACCAATTGGTGGAGCGCGTAAGACGCGGCTCTCGAAATGTCACGCTTTTTAAGTAGGGGCCTACGTTAAAAACGTGAGCAATGTATTTCCTCTGGTGAATATCAATAAAGTACAAATACCAATATATATTCAGGGTCTCAGGGGTGGGGGTTGCAATCGCTCGGCCCCAATGCCCCCCCATGCCCCTAAGATCCACCAGTGGCGTATTCACTACTTTAAGAATGCTCAAGTCACGTAGAAGGGAAACAATAAAATAATAAAAATATAACACAATACAATTATCACGACGTTTCCATTACAACACAAGCAATCACCATCAGGTATGAAAATCACAACAAGAAAATTAGAAAAAAGTGGCGGTCTTTTTAACATAAAAAACGCCACTTTTTTCAAATTTTCTTGCTGTGGTTTCACGAAAGCTTTAAATCGAAATTTAAGAACGCTGTTTGTTGCTGGCTGAGAGCGGCTGATCTTTGCGTTCAGCGATCGTGATAAAAAAAAATTGCACCCAAACCATAAACTATCCCCCCTGCCACCGCCCGCCCAATACCCTCTCAGTCCACCCTTTTCTGTAAGTGCTGGACAAGTGAAAATCCAAATAAATATTAAAGACACATTGTATGGAACGTGGTAGAGCACTAAAACTATGAACTAAACGATTTTTTTTTTGTTTACCAGGTGAAGCCTACTGAGCTATGTAGCTCTTTTTCAGAAGCGACCTGGCCACAAATGATAGTTCAACGAAGTGGCTTATCACGTGGAAATGTAGCGCTCTCAAATACTTCAAAAGCATGCTTATAAACATTGGAGGGAAACGCCGGAAGATCTGGAGAAAAATCCACATGACCATAAGGAGAGCATGCAAACTCCAAATATACAGCAGGCGTCAGGGTCAGGAACGAACCTGCGACTTCCTGTACACTGGGCGAGGCATTTAACATCTCACCACCGAGACGTAAGACAACACTAGATTAACTCTCCCTTAGAGTTTCAGATGGGCTTCCTAGGCAACTGTCTCCTAAACCTCCATCCGTTGAGCGCCAAAGTGACCTCCAATCAGCATCTGCGGCTGCTCCATTATTAATTTATCCCAACCGGGGGGAGCGCGTATGGTGGTGTGACGAGACGTAACGACGTTTAAAAGCTAATGCGGGGAACATGACAATCTCTTTTACACACTTGTAATGGGGGCTTATGTTTGCAGGAAAATAATTTCATTAAAACTGGCAAAGGAGGAAAAAAAATCCAATTAACCGTCATCTTATTAAACAAGTAATTAAAATTTCCAACTCTTTTTCTCTCTCCCCCTAGCGTCTCTACCAGCTGAGTGGATGTATCACCTCCTAATTAGATTCTAAATAATTGCTGCTCGCGTGTTGTTCAGCAGGAAACGGGATGTAATGGTAAAGAGACCGAAAATAGACAGTAACACCCCTGAGGGTGCGGATAAGTAGGAGACGATTTACATTGCCAGCGATTGCACTTTAGCGGAAGAGTGAACGGAGAGGTGCGCATGTGAGAGCTTGAATTATTACGACCGCGGCGGCAATGCAGTCGTCGGTACTGCATCGTGATCAGCCAGCAGTGGATGGAAATTGCCCGATAATCGTGATGGTCGTCATTGCAGTGACAGTGGGCTCAGCGGTTCACGATCGGAATGATGCGAGTTAAAATCCTGGGTGGGGGTTTGACTCGGCCCATCATCCCCCCAGGTCGTGGGCAAGTCAACAGTGGATGTCGTCCTATGGATAGACTTGCCCCTGCCATAGGATGATGGAGTTTTCACCACTGGCTCAGAGCTGTAAACGGGAGATGAGCGCCAATGCCTCAATGCTCATTCGAGGAGGAATTCAATTTGACTGTTTTTATCATAATAATTGAAGTTGAGCTTACACAGGAATTGAACAATATATTCATCTATTTGACTGTGTGATGCATTCATTTAATTTAGAAGGATGTCTAGCCCCTGCAGGGCTTCATAAATTAGTTTTCCAAATTAGCTGTGTATTTGAAAATAGGCTGAGCCAAATAATGTACCGTTAGTGAAACTCCAGCTGGGACACAGGCATTAAAACAAACATTGATTTGAAAAAATAGTCAAAGCATTGAAAGAATGTTACCTCCTTTTGTTCATTGTCTCTAGACCACTGGAGAATGACGATGTAGAGGAGGGGATGTGTTCCAGATTTTTTTGATAAATTTGTAAAATAAAAACAAATCAGGCCAAGACACGTAAATTGTGGATAAAAAATTGTTTCTGATGATCTGAAAATATGACGTCAGAAGAAGTGACGTCACTTATAAAGTGTCACATCCACGCTCTTCCCGGCAAATGTCGCATTCATGGTTCATGTCACTTGTTACCACGTGAAACTATTGCATAACGTAAACGCCCATCACTTCTGAAAATTTCAGACTTTTCCCCATAAAATATTAAATCAGAAATGTCTGATTCCAATACTCATCCCTGGCATAGAGGTATGCAGATAAGAATGTTTCCTGCTGAGCGTGTGGTGCCATGCATATAATGCCATGCTCATGATGACCTGATGTCGGATCCAAAAAGCTCGCAGTGCGCCGTGCTGGAGGTGCATGGGTTACGAATACATTATTAACAGGGCGGGAAGTCTCTTTTGAATACGCAACAGACGGACAGGATATCCGTTTCAAAATGCCCAAAGATCCATAGCCAAAAAGGAAATTTTATTTTTACATGCAGAAACGGACTCCTTGTATTGCATACACCTTAAACTGACTTTCTGAGTTCTGACCCTAGGCTTCTAAACCTGTTGACACGATCAAGCTGCTTGCTGGCTGCACAAATGCATATACTCTTCTTTATTTTTCTCTCCAATGCCGCGTTGATAAGATACGCGGCAATTCTTTTGGAACGGCAACAAACGGTCAAAATGAACGGCTGCCTTTGGCCGTGAGCTGGCGGATCGCTCTGGCACTGCCGTGCCACACGCAAGTGGGGTTGGCCACGCGATCCATCGTTCGTTCCGCGGACGCGCACGCTTTCACCGGCGGCACTCGTGTCGGTTTTCGGTTGAACAAAAAAAAACGCGGCGGCAGCTTTGGCTGTGCAAGTTTGCGAGCATGCCAATCAAGCGGCTGGCAAGCTCTAACACGCACATACATACACACACACGTGGTGGGGCTGGGCGGGGTTTAACGGCGACGTTAGTCCCAGTCACGCAAGGCGCTCTCACGTTTGCCAACGCTGGTGCGAGACGTGGCATTGAGATCGGAACGTCGTCAGCAAGGTGCCACGGTTGAGAGATGTTACCTACTTCGCCTGGTATACAGGAGGTCATGGGTTCGATCCCAACCCTGACGATGCCTGTATATTTGGAGTTTGCATGTCTCTCTTCCCTTGGTCGCGTGGATTTTTCTCCGGGTCCTCCGGTTTTTCCCTCCACATTTAGAATCAACATGATGCGTTTAGAGTATTTGGCTGCTATCAATGTCCACACGATAAGCCACTTGGTTGGGCTATCATTTGTGGCCAGGTCGCTTCTGAAAAAGAGCTACATAGCTCAGTGAGCCTTACCTAGTAAAGAAGAATGAAATAAATATAGTGGCTCGCTCAAGATTGTAATTGGACACGGAGCACGATTAGACATACACCCAAAAATCCTGGTTCAGAACAAACGTTTAAATGAGTAAGGGTCATAGGGGTTGATGTATTACTGCAATGACCCAACTCAATACAAAGCGACTGCTTAAGCGCAGCTTAATTACCATAACCTACCTTTTTTGCGGATACCTAAATAAGCACACAACTCTATTCTCCAGATCAAGATGCACTATTTATTGTATTTAAATGTAAAAGTTGTGGGAGGTGTCTTATCATCCGTTAGGTGTGTGCGTGTGACCAGGTGTGTTTAACCTTATTGACACCGGGCACAAGCGTTGGGGGTGCGTCTTAAACTTTCCGAAGCGTCTCATATAACCCGCAGAATACGGCAAAATACATCTCACATTTCTACTAGTTCTGCACGCCCACGCACAGCAGCCGACCATTCGAGCCAATGGAAATTGCATTACGATGCTGTCATCCCCTGCTTAACGGGCAATCTGCACACCTTGAAGAAACGAAATCAAATATCTGCCGGCGTGCCTCTGCGAGCACGCGCGTCTCAGCGGACCGGGGGGAGACGGTGGCTCTGTTGGTGTGGCACGGCCATCGCTCCTTCTGTAGATAAAAGTGTCACGAGAGCGCTTATCGGTGAACCTGCCGCATGCACCTCCCCTTGCTCGTGCGGCACAATCGCAGCAGAGACGATTGCGTTGTCAGCAGAGACGGTGAAAACGGCGCGGCTATTACGGAACTCGGCCGCGTGACGGAAACACGGCAAAGTCCCTGTGCGCACGTCAACGGAAGGTGCGCTGCACAAGTCTAAATCATTGTTCGGAGTTAGCAAAAAAAACGATGTAGGTTTAACCGGATGACCTAACCAAGCGGGGCATCAAGTTCACGACAGAGGAGCTCAAGATCTTTCCGATTTGTACCAACGCACACGTTTCGGCATTCCCTGAAAGATGAGCCAATTCTTTATTGTGTGGACGGTTGATTTCACGCAATAGCTTGGGCAAATTTTACTGTTGGCCGATTTTGCACAAGCACATCACGAATGTTTATTCACGAGAGCTACTCCGAGTCTCAAAAATATTTTAGAACCGTCAGGTCAATTCATAGCGTGCATTGTTACAAAAGGGAGAACAGATCACCGAATTCCGCCTATGTATGTTGACATTCTTTCGCACCGTACGTAGCCAACTGTGCTAATCGGAGAGAGATTGTAGAGAGATATTATACAAAACAATTCTGTACGTATTGGTCAGCACTCGGGATGAGTTTCAGGATGAAACGTTTCAGATCTTCGCATTTAAGGGAAAGCTTTGGATCTGTTCCGGGATTTTCAGATCACTATCCGATAAAAACCCGACTTGACGCAACACCATATTTTATGGGGAAACAGCTGAAATGACATAAGATCACTTTCTTTTCGAAATAATATTTCACTGGGGTTTGTTTGGTTTTTTTTCCTCCTGGATTCTCCAAAAGGTAGTATCCCAGGCAGAATTATTTGACATTTTTCAGAATAACCTGAAAATCATGAGCACACCCCAAGTTAGTATCGCATATTCTGGACTGTGCTCTACTCGGCAGCATCGCAGACATAAGACGACGATGACAGCGATGATCTGTGCGCGACCGCTCAATAAATTAATTAATTTTGCCGACGGTGCATTGCATTCAAAGCGTGCACCAACCATTCGGCTTGGCGTGGAGCACCCGATAAGAGGGTAACATCCTTCACATGGGTCATCGTGCCTCTGAAGCCAAACAGAACTCCTCAGATAAGCGCGATCAAATTCAGATGGAGCGCTCTCGAAACGAACATCTGGAAAGCCAGCAACATTCGTTTAACAAGTCCCGCTTCTTGCAGACAGACCCGGAATGTCAAAAACCGGTCCAGAAGTTTGCTCGCTTAAACAACTGCTGCTGGATTATACTGGAAAGTCAATAGGCCGATGGATAAAAAAATATATATTTTTATTATATGTGGAGACAAAGAACAGAGGTCTGTTTATATACGTTATAACATGTTATGGGTTTGTGTACAAATCTAGGACATGTTTATTGGAATAGACACTGGCTGAAGGTTCAGTGTGTCTCTCCTGTGCTGTTCCCTGCCGGTACATGTCAGCGGAAGAAGATTGCCATTGAATTGTGGAATAGGAAATAGCAGAAGGAAGCTTAGCATGTGCGCATGATGCTTCTTCTCACTTAAAGGGACGGCTTGTACCAAGAGTAAGTGTTGACATACACTGATCATCAACCTCCGAACCTGGATCCTGGATGGATGGATCAAGCTGCCATTCAGGGGTTCCCCTCAGCTTAAACATAAAAAAGTGATGTTTCCTTACGCTATTGACACAGTAGAAATCAAGAATGAGATGTCATCAAGGCTAAAGCCAACGATGCGTATCAAGCAGATCCTGCAAATGCTGCACAGTGGTCAGGCCACCTCCAAGACTTAGGTGCAAGTATTATTATTATTCTACCATTATTATCGTGGACAACGCGGCAATGCATCAGACGGCACGGTAATGTACCTGGCCCAATCTCGGAGTGATGCATTTGGCCGCCCAGGCTCATGGGCCCACTTCCAGCCGGGCTGTGAGCGGACAGCATGGCTGCCCCGCCGGGCCCGTGGGCGAGGGCCTGCTGCCCCGCCAGGCTCATCCCCAGGGGGCTGCCTGCTGCCCCTGGCCCCAAGGTATTCTGGGAAGGGATCCTGCCAGGCCCCATGTGTCCTGTGTTCAGGCCGGGACCTTTGCAAGCAACACACATAAAAAAAACAAGACTTTATACCACATGCTGCTCCCGTATGCTCCGGATTATAATGCAGTTTTTTTCTGCCCTGTGTTTTTCAGCAAAAGTTATGGGGCCGTCTTATAATCCAGAGGATGGCTTTATCTTCTGAAGAACGTTATTTTGTCTCGTTGTTCAGTATCATATTCCACGATACGGTTTTCCATAGCAATAGATTACCACCCAGCACACATAAGGCCACTACCAACAGAGCTGCCACCCCTCCTGGTTTTCCCAGGATCATCCTCTTTTTGGCCGGAAGCTCGTCCTGGGGGAATGTGCAAGTCTTCTCGGGACAATCAAAGTTACGTTTTATTGTCAGTTGCATAAAAATAATAATACACAACTCCAGACAATAAATGCACACGTATTTCTCGCCTCTGCTGTCCGATAATATCGCAAGATAGTTTTCTTCTCACAGTATGTCCCGGAGGTGGCAAGCCCCCTAACTCACCGGCGAGGGGCGGCAATGCCGGGAGACCGGGCGATCGGTCCGGCCCCGGGGGGTCGTCCTCGGAGCTCGCGATGGTCTTGATGGCGTCGTGGTAGAGCGGCGTGGAGCTGGGCATCGCGAACTGCGACATCCGCGACATGAGCGACAGGGGATGCTGCGAAGAGCTGGGCGGCGGCGGCAGCGGCGGCTCCTTGGTTGTGCACGGAAAGTTGGCGGGGCCGGCCACGCTCACCAGCTGCCCCGACTGGCTGGTGCCTGCACTCGCCGGGGAACAGGCACTGGCGTTGTTGACGACGGGATGCGTGTGGCCCAGCCGTAGGCGTGTTTATCGCTCGTTGCCGGAATACGAGGGCACGGCGGCCGCCGCCCTGGTTAATACTGCAGGTGTAATAACTGTAAATGGCAAAACTAAAACACATTTTTTTCCATTTTACAAGGTAGTGTACCCACTGAGCAAATATAGCTTTCAGAAGCGACCAGGCCACAAATGATCGTCCAACGAAGTGGTTTATCACGTGAAAATTTATAGAAGTCAAATACCCTGAACGCTTCTTGATTCTAAATGTGGAGGGAAAAACCGGAGGGCCTGGAGAAAAATCCACACGACCACGGAAAGAGAGACATGCAAACTCCAAATATACAGCAGCAGGCGTCAGGGTCAGAATCGTACCCCTGGCCTCCTCTATACCAAGCGAGGTAGTTAACATCTCGCCACCGCGCCATCTCCTTCACAGTGGATGCTAATCAATGGGCAATCAACATGCATGCCAATTTGTTATAGGGGTCTGCAGGGCTATGCTATGCTATTAGCAGCAGAGGACTGCAGTAAAATCCATCGTTGTACTTTACTTCTATGCGACCACGTCTATGTTTCCCATAGAGGAAGGGGCCACTGCCTGAAACGTCGCCTATAAATCTTAAAAACACACAGACAATGGGGCACTTCAGATCTTGTGGACCGGACATTATTATCATGTGTCCGTACCACATGTACTGAATTCAATAATGAGTGCATGCACATAAAGACGATCGCTTGACGATTTGCTTGGGATATAGCGTTAAAGTGCATTTCAATAATGCCTACAGACACGGGATGAATGTCTGGGATAGTAAGTGAAAGGAATGCTATGTGTGGTTGTTAACTTCATCATTAAATTCCTGAGCGTACACAGAGATGATGCAACAGAAAACCTCCGCCCCACGCATTTCAGCACCGCCGTTCTCGACAAAGTAACTCTTTGACCTCTGAAATTGCACCGTAAAAAGTTATTACATTTCTGTCATCATTGTTTTCTTTCATCTGTTAATTAGGTCTGTGAGGATTTTATGTGTTTTTAACTTCCAGTTTTTTTTTGCCAACAGTTACTTTTTTCAAGATAATTTGCGTTCGTAACTTTAGCTCAAATATTGCCTTTTGAAACTCAGTTAAGTCATTCTCGCGCGATACATTTTAATATCTCGTAGACGTAAAAAATAATTAAATCCTCGAAATTGTATTACTGTGCTCGCATATCAGTGCATGCAGCCATACTCAAGGGGGCGAATTAAACACGATTCTTTTTATTTAATTTGTCGTATTTTCCACAATTTAATTACGATTGTGCTATCAGCGTAATGCCGGGATACGTAGAATTCTTTCGGATCTCTCGCAGAGCGACGCAATTGGTGCGTGTTGGAGAACGGCTGCGTAATATGTGCTCAACACACTTTCCCCATTCGCTTTGCATATGAGTGAGGTTCGAAGCATGACATTTAAACCGATATTTAAATTCTCAGAGCTGGATTCTAGCAAAGTTTAAAAAAACTAATTTAATTTGATGCGATTATTTTGGTGTGCAGTCCTTGCTGATGGGGGCTGAGACCATCAACTCAATGCACTCAAGAACCCAGTTTCATCACAGACACACTGACTGAATTCAAACTCAGGACGTTAGCTTTGCAGGCTCAGCGTCCTAACCTTATAGCTGCCCCGGCCTCCTCTAAACACAAATTTAATCAGCTGAATGAATCAACGTGCACCCTTGGAATCTTCCATCTCTACGTTTGTCCAAACTATTGACGAAAAAATTCACAACACACAGATGCTATTAAACATTAAACAGCCCACGTTAATATTACATGTGGTATTTCACGTGGCCGCAAAACAAGCAATGCACTTTTGAACTTGTGTGTGTGTGTGTTTTTTTTACAATGACGACTGAATTACAATCCAATTCTTCGAGTGAAACGTGTCATCTATTATTCAGCACAATAAGACCATTACTTGACCCGAAAATTCACTCAAAGAGGTAACATTTCTTTTTTCGTAATCAAATAAAAAAACTACTTAGATAAAAAAAAAATTCTAGGGGAATCCTGTGTAGATAATTCTTGTTAACAGTACAATAACAATGTAAGTGTGATCAAGTTGTGTTTTAATGTTACTCACTTGGGAAATGACTTTGGCACGCAGTACCATAAAGTCATGAAAAACACCGTATTGTCTCGATTATAAACGCACTGCGCTCATTCTATTTTAAAGCAAAAAATATTGGGAGTGCGTCTTGTAATCCGGTAGCATGTGTGTTCGAGTGTGACCAGATTTGGATAACTTCAGAGCAATCTTATAATCCGGAAAATACGGTATACACTCACTACGTTATGGTCAACCGATACCGGCTATAATCGTCACGTCGTGAAATCTGACGTTGCGTCGGAGACAAGTGTCATCGCTTTGCTGACTCTGCAGCGTGCGCACCTGCATCCATGCCGGTGTGCGGTGGTGGGGCCGGGGTCCCGCCGTGGCTCGCCGGGCCCTTGCCGTGCGTCGCCACGCCGCCCGGGCTCGGCAAGGGCGGCGGGGCCTTGGGAGAGGAGGCCCACCCGGGCGACGGTGCCGGCAGGGAGGAGGCTGGCGAGCGCAGGTGGGCAGGCGAGCCCGCCGGAGACCGCCCACTCAGAGCCGAGCCGACGCCGCCGCCGCCTCCACCTCCCACGCTCCCAGATGCAGAGGCCGCCAGTGCCGTTTGTGCCTGGGTCGAGGCATCAAACGCTGGTTAATGCCGCGTTCCCATGACGACCACCGAGAAGCGAGCTGGCTCAGTTCACGAAAACTTGGTCAAGTGGGCCTGGCACAGATTTCTACGGCAGACTCGCAAACATTATTGGTCACCTCGTGCCTTTATAAATCTCAACGTTCATCCTACAAAGTCCCATCACAAGGGAGAAAGACAATTGTTTTTTTGCCTGTACAGAAACGGCTGTACGCCATTTGGACCTATCCAAGAAGACGGGTAAACTGTATAGGTTGACAGGTATGAGTACGGTACTAAAGAAGTTAAACAAACATACTCCACACTGTGCAGGTTCACCAAAGTTAGTTGACCATACTTCTCCACACTGGTCATTGCGGGCCAGTGAAAACCTTAGCCGCCTGAGCCAATCGGCCACTTACAGTCATTCATTAATAAAAAAAAATACAGATATCCAATTATAATTCTGAATTAAATTAAACAGACCTGCGCGGGGGACTTCATGGAGGCGCTGGGTGGGGTGGCCATGGCGGTGCTGGGCGAGTTGACGGCGGGCGAGTGCACGGGCCCCAGGCTGGGCGACTTCATCGCCCCGATTCCCGGAGAAGCCGGCAACGGCAGCTTTGCCGGCCGTCGTCCCAGCGCCCTCTGCGGCGCCACGACGCTCGCGTTACCCATGGGCCCTGCGGGGCCCACTGGGCCGGGCCTCGCCAGGCTGTTGCCCATGATGGCCTGGTCAGGCCCAAACTGCTGCTCCAGCGCCTCCATGCCTTGCAGGATGTCCGGGAACGAGCCGGGCCCGCCGGGGAAGTCCTGCAGCGGCGACATGATCATGCCGTGCTGGCCCTGCTGCGCTGACATCAGCATTTTCTGCTGCTGCTGATGCTGGTGCTGCTGCGCCAGCATCAGGAGGTCTGCGCTCTCCGCCATCGGTCCCAGCAATATGTCCTCTTCTGGTATCTGCTGCAGGGAGTCTCGCAGCTTCTGGGATATCATCGCTTGCTGCTGCTGCTGTTGTTGCTGCTGCTGCTGCGGGGACATGAGATTGAGGTTTCTCGGGGCAGGACCGATCATCTCAAAGTCCGGCCCACCGAGTCCCGGCTGAGGGCCGCCCATATTGGGACTCATCAGCATGCCCCTCTGCAGGACACCGGGATCAATGCCCGGGTGCGGCACGGGCGAGTGGTCGCCGGGCAGGGGGGAAAAGAGCCCCGCGTTCATGGCCGGATCCAGGTGGCGCTGGGAGTGGAAGAGCCGCTCCATGTCCGGGTTTTGCGGCATGCCTCGCCCCGCCGGGATGCCCAAGCCTCTCATCCCACGCTTCTCCATGATCCGCTGGCGCAGCAGCTGCTCGGGCACCGGCATCCGCTCAGGCCCCAGGCCGCCCGGCATCACCGACATCAGCTCGTCCTGCCACGCGAGGCCTGGGTGCAGCTGCTGCTGCTGCATCGGGTTCATGGGGCCATCCATGTCAATGAGCCTCCGCCCGCCGCCGGGAAACCTCTGCATGGCATTCCCAGGGAACCTCGGTCCCATGTTGAAGCCGCCCATGCTCCTCGCCACCATGGGGCCCGGGAAGTCCAGTGGATCGCCAAACTGGTCCCGCATGCCGGGCATCATACCGTCGGGGAACCGCCCCCCGGGAACGTTCCGGTACGGAGGGGGCGGCGGCCTCGGCATCCCTCCCAGCGGATGCTGCTGCTGCTGCTGCAAGATCATCATCTCCTGGAAGCCCCTCTGGTGGACGGCCTGCTCCTGCTTTCGCCGCTTATCCTCGTAGAACTCCTGCTGCAGCCTGAGCCACGCCAGCTGCTCCGGCGTCATCTGCTCCTGCCCGCTGCCGGGCGACATCTGCATGGCCCGGCCAGCCTGGTGCTCCTGCATCGATAGCAGGGCCCCGGGGTGCAGCCCGGGCTGCTGCTCCTGCAGTGACAGCATCGAGTTGGGGTGCACGGCCGAGGGCTGCATGGCGCCGGGCTCCAGCGGCCCGCCGCCCAGGCTCTGCGTCTGAGACATCATCGCCTGCAGCGGGTCCTCGGGCCTCTTCATGCCCTGCGGCATCAGCTGCTCGTCGGGTGCCCTCTTCATGCCCACGCCGTCGTGGTTGGGCTTGTGGCCCCAGTTGGAAGTGCTAGTCCGCAGCGGGAAGTCCTGGTCGCTCTGCTCCGGGAACAGCATCCTCTGGATGTCGCGCAGCTTCTGCAGAGACATCTCGCGGTGCTCCAGCTGCTCCAGCGACAGCCCCTCCGTGTTCCCCACCAGCAGGTGGCCGCCGGGGCCGCATGGGCCGCAAGGGCCGCAAGGGCCGCACGGCCCGCCGGGGACGCAGGGGCCGCCGGGACCGCCGGGGCCGCCGGGACCGCCAGGACCGCCGGGGCCACGAGGGCCACCCGTCTGGTTTACCGGCACTCCACCGCCGTGCCCCGGCGTCGCGCAGCCGCCGCAGCCCCCGGTGGCCTGCGACGACGCAGCAGGCGCCGCCTCCGTGCCGTTGGTCGGGCCTTCCCCCGCCGGCGCCGGCGGTCTCGCAGCGGCCGGCCCCAGCAGCGGACTCTGGCGGTTGGAGGGCGTCTCGCGTCCCTGTGACCCGTTCTCCACGGCCGAGTCGTCGCCGCCACCGCCGCCGCCGCCGCCGCCGTCCTTGCCCGACGTTTCGGAAGCGGGGCCATTCTCCTGCGGCGGGAGAGGGTGGGGGCCCGGCTCGGAGGGCGGCTGCTGTTGCTGCTGCTGCTGCTGCTGCGGCTGTGGCGGGTGTGAGGGCGAGTGCTCCGCTTGCTGGTGGACACTTCCTGGTGGTGTCGCTCGGTGAGGCTGCTGCTGCTGCTGCTGCTGCAGCAACTGCGACAAGGTGCGGCTCACCGGGGGCTGGTTATTCTATGCACGCGACAGCAGCAGGTATACACACATCATCAGCATCGTCATCATCAACATCGTTACCACCATAATTACCACCACCTCCATCGTTGCCTTAATCCCCAAGTGCTGTCATTGTATCCCGCATTCAATGTGTGATCGTATGTTAGTGTGGGCAAAAATCTACCTTCTGCAGGAAGCCTTTCTCTTGCTTGTGGAAGGAGAGAATGGAGTCGGACCTTCCCTGCGTTACTGCCTCCGCTGCCCTGCAATGGGTAGTGGACACGCGTAATGCAGGGTTATATCCCGCACAAAGTTCACAGCATGAGCAAACGACTGGGAACTCCATAACCAGACACATTCCCAGGCACAACGTGTCACTGATGAACATTTAAGTGGCACCGAACGTGACATCGGTTTGTGCGTTTTTGCGCATATGCGGCTAACCTATTTCTAACCAAAATGTTCTATGTGAGGTTTGTATTCCATCATATGCGGCGATGCGGTCGGACGTGGGACAACATTGTTTGTGTACGGTACTGTGTGCACTACTCGGCAGGCAACTCTCGCGCGTGGCTTTGCTTCGCGCCATCTGTGAGATAAACCTGTAAATGCATCACATAGACAAAGACCCCCCATGTAGCCTTAACAGACTGTTGGGGCAAGTGCTGTTAGCGAGCACCTATGAAGGCCGGAACAGCACACGATGGGGTGGGTGGCCAGCACCACGCCCGGCCACCTTTGTCTCCCCAGTGGCGATGTTTACAAATGTTGCCAGGTACTCATTTTAGGCTGAGTCGACCTAGGGGAGGCCCAGGACCGGTTCAGATAATCGTCACTGATGTTGGCCGTGAGCGGGAATCGAACCTGGGTCGCCAGGTTTGTAGCGCAGCGCGCTAACCGCTACACTACCGCTCCCCATATACACACACACGAGACACACTGCATACACTATACACAACCACCACACACCGTGTACACCATATGATACACGGCTGACAGACTACATATCATAACCAGTCAAGATCAATCCAATGCTGGATGAAAGCCTCCCCAAGCCACCATTATTCAGTTTACCGACTGAGGGAATATGGGCTGAGTCAACATCCAATCAGGAATTGAACTTGTAACTTTCAGATTGTGTGCGACTGACTCTACCACTGAGCCACTGGTTCCCATGAGGGTCAGCATGAGCATTAAGTTAATTTAGAAAAGATTAGGCCACACGTGCCAGCGTCATAATCCAAATGTTTGAATTACCCGCAAGTTATACAAGCGGGAACGCACACCCTGCGCGGTGCTCGGTCGCCCAACAGCACCTCCGATTGGCACGGTCGGCTACGTACAATGCGAGTGAAGTTCAACGTACATCCACGCGCCTCTGATTGGCACGGTCGGCTACGTACGTAGGGTGCGACAGAAGTTCAACGTACGCACAGCAGCGGCGCGGAGGCAGCGCCGGCTCAACCGCTCACACGACAAGTCGATGGGAAAGGCCGAGCAACGACGCGTGTTATTACAGTGGGTGGGAAGGGAATTAGCGTGCACGGGCAACACGCGCATTCGCAACACAAGCACGTGTGTGTGTGTGTGTGGGGAGCAGTAGTGTAGCAGTTAGCGCTACGCTGCGCTACGAACCTGGCGACGCGAGTTCAATTCCCGCTCACACCCAACATCGGTGATGATTATCTGAACCGGTCATGGGCCTCCCCGAGGTTGACTCAGCCTCAAATGAGAACATGGTGCGGTGTGTAAAAATATCACCACTGTGGAGACAAAGGCGGCTGGGCGTGGTGCTGGCCACCCACCCCCTCGTGTGCCGTTCTGGCCTTCATAGGTGCTCGCGAACAGCACTTGCCCCGACAATCTGTTAAGGCTATAGGGGGATCTTTGTCTTTGTTTTGTGTGAACACACGCACACACGCACGCGCGCACGCGGGCACGTGTGGAAACACGCGCGGGGCGCGCGCTAAACCTTTCACCTGCAGATTCATCGCTCTAAGAAGCGAGGATGAAGCTCTAGACATTTCCTTCGTTGATGACCTCATTAAATTGTAGTATTAATTACGCGCTCCACATGCACGCTGGGTTAAAGCGGCCGACGTCCTTTGGTTAACATCTGATGACTGTGTGCAAGGGGCCGTGATACGAAAAGGAACGATTTATAAACCAATTATTTAACAACAGGCAACTCACGAACTCGCAGATTTGGACGCGTTCATCGAAGCAAGGCACTCCTAACGCGTAAGACGACTATTATTGCCGGCTCGCATTCTTGAACGCGCTTGAATCCGCACTGAAACCTTGCTCCGATAGAGATGTGCAAACGCGCGCGAGCGCACGCACGCAGCAGGCATTTGCCAACATCGTCGTTGTCATCATCATCGTCCGTGTGCCACCCTAACGTAGCTCTACACTAATAGTCACATTCACCACGGAATTAGTATGACGTAGAGGAGAATGCATTACTTAACGTTTGAACGGTAGTATTTGTACAAGTAGCTAACTGTTAAAATTTCAACGACCTGTTACGACAACGTGACACGTAGTCTTAAATCGCCCACTTTTTTACTTTTTTTAGTCACAATACTTGTGTTTAACTGCAAACAATGAAAAAGTCTACGATTGTGTTTCAGATGCTCAAATTAAATTCCAAAATTCCCCTCCAAAACATGTATTTCAGTACGAACGTTAAACCAGTGTTTAATAGTTGCTCACCTACACGTTCCGATTCGGTGGTGATTAGGGCAATGAATTGAACAACCGTCCAATGCCAGGGCCCAGGACGGTGTTCAATTACTTGTGAATGGGAACGTGTTGGTGACCAACGTATGAATAATCGGGATCTGCGAATGAAATTTCGGGCGATCTGAAAGGAAAAAAAACGTGTTTTGGATTGATCCGAAAATGTGTTGTCACGGGAAATGACGTCACTTCTTAGCGTTACTTCCGTCCGTGTTTTCCTTGCTAACAGTGGTTGTCATGCAACGTCAGGTGACGTCGCTTTTGCTCGAGCGAAGACACGTTAAATGACTACGTCAACGATCTGAAAATTTAAAATAATATCACTAGTTTTTCTTAAAATACCAACATCCAACATCAAGGCAAATTTGCGGAAAAAAAAGAATCCAATTGACTCTTTCTAGATTTGAAGCTTTCGTGACTGCAAGGATTCATATTCTTAGGTTTTTTTTCGGTAAAGTCATGTAGGTAAAAAATGTTAATTAATAAAAGTAAAATAAAAAATAAAATAAAAATCACGACGTTTCGGAGGCAACACAAGCTTCCGTCTTCAGGTGGAACCGTCACAGCACGATAGCTGTATCAAGTACCGAAAAAACCTAAGAATATGAATCCAATTGACCTTAACATCCCACGACACGATGAGGAGCGTGGAGCGTTCGACTCTCACGCTATGACGGCGGAGAGTGCTGCGGCAACGTGAGAGCATCGAGCCAAAGGTCACGGCCTCACCTATTGGCCAGCTCCGTGGAGAAGATGAGCACAGATGAGGGCCGGGCCTTCACTGGTCCTGGAGGGGGGCGGGCACCCGTTGGGGCATGGGGCATGCTTGGAAGGCCTGCGGGAACCGCTGGGAAGGCCGCAGGGCAGGCGAGAGGAGGGGCCGCCACCTCTGAAGGTTTCATGACCTCCCGGCCACCCCCTGTGCAGTCTTTTCAGTTGCGTTGAATAAAAACAAACATGCATGGATTACTGCAATTATTATTTTGTTTAAAATTCAGGGTACATGCGATTAAAGACAGATGCTTTGTGCCAGGGTGCTCAAAACCCCACTGTGCCAACATCAACCACACGAGTCAAAATTTCCATGTTAATCAATATCCTCCAATCACATGCAATTTGTATAACGATTTATCAGTCGCATCAATAGGCTGCTGATCACGGAGAAACCTGCAAGGTTGATGAATTGAGGCACCCGTGTCGAACTCGACTCAAAGTTCATGTATGGATTTACATCGTAATCGATTGAGATTATAATTTTCCTTTAACATTTCTAGGATCATCTCTCTCCACCGATATGGCCCGTGGCATTGCGTGCAGCCCATTTCACTGCGACCCGCATCCTCATCCACTCGCTCTGCCGAAAACAATTCATCACAAAAGGTCCCCCCCCCCCGCAGTAGGCGTTACGTACCCCCCATACCACATAGCACATCCACTGCCATTTGTCAAGCCACTGCCGAATGACGGCCTATAAATGGCGAGCGGGCCGTGGGCGTTTTTTTTTACCATACTTTACCACGTGATCGGTGCGGGTTCGGCGCAGGCGGTGAACATGCTGGGAGCACAGAACAACAGCGGAATGTTGGGGTGTTTCTGCACTGCCCTCGGTTGACCAGCAGGTAGCTCTGCAAGCTTACGAAAACCTCTGTGCAGGGTGGGTCACCCCATCCAGGCTCCGTGATGCTTAGCTTTGGAGAGCTATTTAATTACACTAATTATGCAGTGATCGTGCATTGATGAATGTGATGAGTTGTTTTTTTTATATGGACACTCATAGAAATATAAAATAGCATTTTAGACGCAATCATCGGTACCACGTTACAATTACAGTAGCTGAGGATCTGACAGTCCCATGGAGGCCGACTGACCAATGAGGTTTCAGCGACAATGCCCAGAAATCTCTCCGATGTGTTTCCGAGTTGCATCGCATGCTGTTTCCGCTTGATGTCCGATGAGAGTGAACTAAATGTTTGACACCTTTAGTCAGCTAAACCAAGAGAATGACTAAAAAATTGGCATGATTGGCTATGTATGGTGCGAAAGAAGTTTAAAAATACTTACATACATACAGACTGAGATTTGACTAAGATTCGACAGGTTGTCGTCGAATACACTAAGATTAAAATAACAAAAAATTTCCGAGGAAATTCAGCCGCTGCTACACATAGAACGTGGGTTGCTAAAATCAGTTCCTGAAGAAGCTCCCAGCACGTGGAGCGAAACGTCGGGCATCAAGCCGAGCAACACGCGGTGCGACCCAGAAACACATCGGAGCTCCGCAAAGCATCATCATCATCATTATCGTGAGCCATGGTCAATCCACTGCTGGACGGTGGCCTCGCCAAACCACCGCCGCCACCTCTCACGATCCAGCGATGTAATAATGATCCGAGCAGCTGCACACGAACCGATTTCATCGCTCCATCTCCTCCTCGGGGGACGTCCTCTCGGACGCGTTCCGTTCCTTGGGTGCCGCTCGGGTTGAGCTATACAGCACAAGCGCGAAAACCCCACGCAGTAGTAGCAGTAGTAGCGATGCCCAGCGAGAACAAGGGGAGGAAAGGTTTCATTGGTGTTTACGACCAGTTCCATCGGGCGATTTGCCAAAACAGTCTTCCTGTTTTAGTCTTAAACAGAGCAAAGGCTATGTCATCGCAATTCTGGAAAAGCGTCCGATGTAGCTGGTTGTAATCACCAGCGAAATGCCGTACTCAAAGCGTACATGTTGTGCGTTTACTCCCCAACACACACAGGGGTATGCTGAAGTAGTAATTCTTTGGTCACGTTTTATTTACGTGGCAAACTTTACCAATTCGCTGCGTCTCGGGTGGCGGCGGGTTTAACGACACATTTATATTTAAGCGGCGTATCCAAGCCGAAAAACAAACAAAAAAACCTTTGTTAAGGATAATATCGGTCGCGAAAGCTCGACCACGCGTGAAACATAACGGCGAAGAGGGGGGCGAGGCGACGTGTGGTGACTGGGCGCTCACTGGGGACGGCGCTGGCGGCGAGGAAGGGCTTGTCGTCGGCATCGCTGTCTGGCCCCGAGCACCACTCGTCTCCGCTGTACGGGGTCTTCTTCTCCAGCACGCACTTCCGCTTGCCGCGTGACACCATGTCTGCACGCGCGTGCGACACGTTACAGACGGCAGAGCGCGCGCGTGAAAACGGCGTAGGTGCAGCGCTGCGACTTCTTCGACCACGCCGCTGCCCGGCGGAAGGGTCTCCCCAACCGTTATGGGCGCCAGGGTGGAGAGATGTTAACTACCTCGCCTGGTATGCAGGAGGCCGTGGGTTCCATTCAGACCCTGACTCCTGTATATTTGGTGTTTGCATGTTCTCTCCGTGGTCACGTGGATTTTTCTCCATGACCTCTGGTTTTTCCCTCTGCATTTAGAAACAACATGCGTTTAGAGTATTTGGCTGCTATACATTTCAATTCGTTGGGCTATCATTTGTGGCCAGGTCACTTCTTGAAAAAGAGTTATACAGCTCAGTGGGCCTTACCCGGTAAAATAACAAATAATTATTTTAGTTTTATGAGTTTTCCCCCAATTAAGTAATATGCGAGTCATTTTCACATTTTGAAAACTTTGCACCTTTGACACCGGCACACGTGGCCCGACTCTTATGTTGAATAATATCGCGTGGTTTTTAACGTCCACCGTGAAACACAAGGGTGCATATGTGTGGTTAAAACACATGCAGTATTCTATCTATTTCTCTATTTTCTATTTGACCAGGTAAGGCCCACCGAGCTACACAGCTCTTTTTTCAGAAGCGGCCTGACTGCAAATGGTAGCTCACTATCGTGGCTTTTGTACACATCTATAGCAGCCAAATACTCGAAATGCGCAATGTCGATTCTAAATGTGGCAGGAAAAATCGGAGGACCCGGAGAAAAATCCACGCGACCACGGAGAGAGAGACACGCATACGTCAGGGTCGGGACCGAACCCACAAACTCCTGCAAACTAGGCGAAGGAATTAACATCTCGTCCCCTCTAGAACGAAAAAACAAATACGCTGCCGCTGGGTCGTGTCACCATCCCACGTGTATTTCTCGGGGCACCTCGCAAGAAGAAAAAAAATACTTGCAGAGGAAATAAACTAAAATCTCAAACAAGACTTTCCAAGAGTGCGGCTCTCCTAGGTAAATATTAACAAGTCCCAGCATTCAAACAAAGGACAATCCAATTAACAGTCGGCCTGGTACTTGGTCTGGAGATGAATGCACAGGAATAGATTTCTCAAACTATCCGTGCGATGCTTTGTGTGCTATGCAGTTATGTGCCGGTAGTCTTAATTTTCTCCCAATTGCCAAACACTCATTAGGGTGATTGACCAAACATCCCAATGCAGAACATGCTTGAACATTTGTTTTCAGCCTCAATGAGGATTTCACTGACAAATTAAAAAAAAGCCAGCGTTATTATAATTTCGTGAAACAAGAAGAAAACGTTCAGACTTAACATTTGAAATTAGAATTCTCTCATCGCAGAGATGGGAGCATTGCAATCCGTTCGTGTGCAGGTGGAACATTCCACCGCGTGAAG
Source organism: Entosphenus tridentatus (assembly GCA_014621495.2). NCBI lineage: Eukaryota > Metazoa > Chordata > Hyperoartia > Petromyzontiformes > Petromyzontidae > Entosphenus > Entosphenus tridentatus. Next base: position 6,778,489 of record CM025660.2, on the reverse strand, counting down.
AAATCATCCCCACGTATGATGGTACACTCCACAATTAAAGTAAAAACGACTGCACAGCCGCGCAGAGGAATGGCCCCTGTGAGCAATGGTACACTCCATTAATTTTTTTTCCCCCCTTTATATTCCTCGCAAGGACGTCTTGAATAGCAATGCTCTATATTGTGCTCCCGGGCACGCATGCACTCCTGCCTGCCAAACACGGACATGCGCATCGCACAGTTGTTACGATTAACAAACCGCTGGCAGCAGTGGAATGGAGTTTCTGCTTGTTTATATCACTCCAGTACATATTTTTTCCCCAAGCTGAGCAGTAAAATGGAAAATAAGTGCAAACGGCCTGCTGTATTGATCTCAGGGAAATATACTGTCTCCTTGTGGCACATCAATAACCACCCTGGCACTAAGCCGAGAATAGCCTTTCCTCGGCAGCCTGGAGTTGTGGGGTGCGGGGGGGGTCGAGGGGGAGGGGGGGCGGGGGGGGTTCACGGACAGCAAAAAAGGTGCGGAAGCCAACGGCCGCGAGATCGGTGGTCGTTTCGTTTCGGAGTCAAACCCTCCGCCGATCCTGCAAAAAAAACTACCGAACGGCGGCGGGAAAAACGACGGGCCCGGCATCGTCAATCGCCGTCAAATACGCACAGCCAAGCGAGTTCCCGTTACGGGACGTATAAGATGACAAACTGAAATACGTAATAACCCACCGCACCTGCCGCCCCCCCCCCCCCCCCGCCTTACTGGCATCAACCTCTCTACCACACCCCGCCACCCGAGAGTCGCTTCTGGACCACGAGGCCGTGGCATTGCACGGCGCTGGGCCGAGGTTCGCCGTCCAAGTGGAATCGAAGGAGGCTCTGCACCCAAAGCTTGCGGCGTGACCTCCCGTGCAGGGGGCTGAGACAACAACTCGTGAGGTTTCCACAACGCAGTCAAAATAAAATGCTGGTCCACAACCAGATACATCTTCTTGGTTCTTTTGGTAAAGTCACGTAGAAGGGAAATAATAAAATAATAAAAATAAAAACTAATAAAATAAAACAAACATAATAAAATGTTATCATGTTTGATTTTTATTACTTTATTATTTCCCTTCTACGTGACTTTACCAAAAGAACCAAGCAGATGAATCCCTGCAGTCACGAAAGTTTTAAACCGAAATTTAACCAGACACATTTCACCGGAATCGTGTATATCTGGACGCTTCTGCAACTGAGTTGCGAGTAGTTACGCGAGCAGGTTGCTCACAGGAAACTCAGACGCAACTTTCAAGCTTCGACCTGCCCGTCCATTTGTAGCGACGCGTTCCATCACGTGCACGCATTTGCGAGCTATGACTGGTCGTTGGAATCCTGAAAGCGTCGTGTAATTTCCTTGTTGGGAAAATATTTTGCCAGATGTGGAAATAGCAGTTGCAGGCAATTTGAGTTGCACGATTAATTCGAGAGTGATTTGGTCACCCGTGTGGAACCCGACATTGATTAAACTACACCCTTAACAAAAATTTCCATCTTCATCAATATCCTCTGATCAAATGTTATTCGTCTAAGGATGAATCAGACGCATACATAGGCTGATCATCACGGACAGGCCTGGATCCGTGTCTAACTGACATCAAAGTTCAGCAATACATTTTCCAATTCTAGATTTGAAGCTTTCGTGACTGCAAGTAAATTTAGCTGTGACGGTCCCACCTGATGACAGAGACTTATGTTGCCTCCGAAACGTCGTGATTTATTATTTTATTATTATTATTTATTGTATTTCTTTTTATTTTCACCTACGTGACTTTATCGAAAAAACCTAAGAGTATACATTTTCCAAATAAGTGACTTAGAATGATCTCATTTCACATTTATAGGCGGTCTCCTGTTTGCGATGGTCCGATTTACGGCGATCCATATTCACGACATTTATATAACGTCACCATGGATCGATTTACGGCGCAGAAACTTGATTTACAATGCAACTCCCAAAACATTTTAACAGAGTCTATCTGGTTTCCGATGTGACTTGGCATGGATCTTTTTCTTATTCTCAAGTGTTTTTTGTGGAATTTTACCTATTAAACCCTGCTAAATATGGCTCATTGGAAGGAGAAACACAACGGCAGGTGATGTTTCTACGGTTTCTACTGTCCATGGGGAAAACCGGGGGAGGGGGAGGGAGATGCTGGGAGAAGGGCAGTGGTGGGTGGGTCACTGAGCCTTCAGTCCGTTCCAACCCCACCAACGCCACGGGGCTGGCACCCCCCCCCCCCCCCCCCCGCCACGCAACCCCCCGGGGTACGCCCCCATGCAGTCGGACTCCGCATTGGAGGCGTTGGTCTCGCGCTGGTCCCGCGATTCCAGCGACTCGCTGCGCTCCCGCTTGCCGCGACCCTTGCCGACCCTCATGGCACCCGGCGCCGCCGCCCCCTTGGTCGTCAGGTGGCCGCCGGGGCCCATGCCCTTTGGGCCCAGGGTGCCTGCCATACCCGGGCTGCTGCCTTGCAGCTGCTGCTGCTGCTGCTGGGAGCTGGTCTTCACTGCCGCCTTGCCCTGGTTCATCATTGCCCGGCCGCTGGCGATGGACGAGAACAAACAAAAAATGGTAAAAAGGTGCGGCCCTGCCAATTTGCTAGCGGAAGGGCCTCCAGTGACAGCGAAGCAGACAGGGTGTTTGGCCTATTCTTCCACGTTGGTCAGTCACATTCGAGGCCGTGGGAGTGCCCACGATTTACCCCAACCACACACGACCTGCCGATTGACTAACTGTGGCTTAGCCATTTATTTTGTTGGGTGGACAGAGGCTGCAGGGGGCTCGGGGGGCAGGGGACAATTTGATATACTTGCCACTGTTGTTTCAACTGCCGCGCCGGGAAATTGAATGGAGCCAGTGGACCTCTGGATTGCAAGTCCAGTGAGCTCACCATTGCACCACAGCAAATCCTGATGACGAATATAAAATCATTGAATTGGGATAGAAATGTTGATGTTTTCAATGAAGGGATCTGTTTTATTCCCCAAAATAATTCGAAAACAATGTAGCTTCCACTGACGTTGATGTAACACCTTGACCTTATGAAGCATAGGGCTTGGAATGCATTGGCATCTCGAAACAGTATCTCCCACATGGCCCATTAGAACACATTAATTGAATATTAGCTGCGGAAATTTCTATGCACGCAACATGATACATGATTATGGAAACATCTTTTCCAAGGTTTATCATCAAAACCGCACGGAGACCACGAAAACTCAACGTGTTAACTGAACAGCAGCCGCAAAATCAATATCTTTGTAGACAATATTTGGGTGTGTTAGTCAATTGCCAAGGAATTGCTTATTTTGAGGTGGCCGGGTGACTATGATGTCAGAACGCTGAGCTGCCACTGCTGAAATCCTGGGTTTGAAGCCAGGTCGCAGCTGCATGTGTCAACCTGGATCCTCTAGGATAGCAAATAGATGGTCTTGGCCCCATTAATGACGACTATTTAAAAAAATCCATTCAATTAAATTTGGTTTTGTATTCTTTGGGTCTTTCGGTAAAGTCACGTAGATAGGTTCAAAGAAAATAACAAAAAATTACAAAAAACTACGAGGTTTCGATCGCAACACAAGCGTTCGAAACGTGGTAGTTTTTTTATTCTTTTCTTTGAACCTATCTACGTGACTTTACTGAAAGACCCAAAGAATAAGAATTCCTGCAGTCACGGAAGCTTTAAGTCAAGATTTGGTTCTGTACTTAATTTGGTTCACTTGTACCTCTGAGTATTAAAAACATCGCTCTGACCGTCACGCGACATCACTCTCTGCACAGCACTGGGAGGGAAAATTCTGCCTCCCTCATGTGCAGAAACAGAAGCTCAGGAGAAGTTATCTGATGTCCGCTTCTCGTGAGCCATTCTCAGTAACAGAGGGTTACACTGCTCGACGAAAGATGCCGATAAATTCTAAGTCTCGTGACGCGACACTCATCGGGCAACTGAGATCAAATCGGGGAGGGGGGGGGGGGAGAAATAATGATAGATTTTAAGAAATTAATCGAGAAAACCATTACTTATCTATCTAAGTATGTTGAGATTCTTTCGCACCATACGTAGCCAAACGCGCTAATTGGAGATGCGAAATCGAGATAATCGAGGGAATCATTACTTGTCTACTAAATCGAGAGAATCATGACTTGTCTATCGATGCCGATTCACCGGAAAACTTACCTCTCACTTTGCCCCACGGCATGAGCCGGGCCGAAGCGGTCGTCTCGGCGCTCACATGCGGCGGGCGAGCGTCGCTGACAAACGAGCCGCTTCAGGGTACCCACGCGGCTCGGCCTCGACGCTGCGGCGGCGGCGGCGGCTGAGAGAAGCACAACGCAGGGACGCACAATGGTCACCATCGCAGAGGCGAAGTGGCGAGAGAATCTCGATTCATCGTAACATTGTTTCAGTTAAGTTCCACGCAACCGTCCGGCCAATTTCATGTTGCAAGTGCCCTCCCCGCTCACCCGCCGCAGCGAAACAAATGAAATTGTCACGCGTTGCCAGCGTTTTGACAAAGCGTCGCTCATTATCGTTTCAGCTTGGCGGCGAGTATGGGAACAATTCTCACAACCGAATGTACAGGATCCAATGACAAACTAACCCTTTCCCATTCCGAAATGTCTGCAAGTTGCAGGGTGGGAGTCCCGTTGACCGCCGAATATCGGAACGCGCAAGCGGTCAGCGTTAATTTTACTTAGAGAGGCATAGCGCTGTTGTTTTTAAAGACATTGTACTCACCACAGAGAAAAGTACTGACACGACCGCACTCTATGATAGCTGGCATCAAACTGTTCCACACGCCCTCCCGCACGGCTTTGTGGGAGCTTCGGTAGGTATTCAGGTCAGAAAACGTACCGATAAAATTATTTTATTTTAGCTTTTCTTCTGATTCCATTCCGATGACATACGTACACGTACGTACGTGCACGTCATCGGAATGGGAAAGGGCTAAGTGAAGAACCGAATGTAATGCGATGGATCCGAACGCAGGATCTCGGCGATACGAGCTCAGCGCTTAACCCCCACCAACCATAGCCACCAGGCCGCCTTGCCACGGAGCAAACGAGCACAGATCCACCAACAGGTCAAATTCCATCGCTACCACTCAACCGCTAATCTGGGAGATCACAAACGCACACGGCTCCAGATTCTCATCAATCCACTACTCCTGCCTGACGCAATCATCTGGCTCGACCACCTCGATGTAAAATTATCGTTGCTGCCCGACATCAACATCGGCCGTACATAAGAGGAAGATTCCCATCTTGACGAATGTGAAAGCGAAAAACTTGCCGCGTCGCCGTCGTCAATAATGGGGGGGGGGGGGGGTAAACCGCCGCTGCTGTTGTCGTTTGGCCATTTTGTCTACATTGGAATTTTGCCCCTAGTCCCTGATGCGGTAGATACGAAAAAGTAAAAAAAACACCGGCGCAGCATTATCCAGAGCACGCTGACGTACTGTGCATCGATGTCAAGGCCAAAACGCCAGATTTAAAAATGATTCATCGGTTAGAAAAATACACGGGGGATCGCGCCTTCCCATTTTCTTTTCAGGACGAGAGGCCCGTGAGCCGAGCTGCGTGTGCTCTGCCATTGGCCACGGCGTGTGACGGGGGCACTAATTTGGGTCGGAGACGATGAGGTTTATTATTCGTACGATCCGCACAGCTGCCGCTGCGGTACGGCGGCACGCGATGTGGCCAGCGCCGACATGGTCAGTCTGTTCCGTTGAACCTGATGAGAACTCAGAGACCAGGATGAGTCTCGTTTGCCAGGGTGCCTTGGAGGATTAGTCCCGCCAGTAGGGGAGCTATGGCTTGCTGCGTATATCGCCCATTCAGCAAATTCGCACAGTGCAATTTTTGAATTTGCCGAATTTGGACACCGACGCCAGCACACAACGGCCTTACATCTTGCGAGCGATGCCAAGGTAACCTTAACGTCATATGTGCGTTGAACCTCTTTCGCACCTTAAGTAGATAACTTTGGTAATCGAAGGCGCATCGTGAACCAGTCGGCGCGCGTAGTATTTTTATGACTATTATTACACGCCGCAGTAATAACCGTGGCGGCCGCTGGATTCGAACCGTGAGCGGTGAGCTCCCTACCGCGAGGCCACGTCACACCCCCCAAGAGATACGTTTTTACGTTCTTACCCACCCCATCGGATTCCTCCAGTATGAATAAATATTCTGATTCTGATACACGAATCGCTCGACAATCAAATCGATATATTTAACAGCGTAAACGTATTCCCACTTTGGCCAAGCATTGCCACCACAGCGTTCTCAACGTGCAGACCTATACACTCCTACGATGTCATTCTTGGTTTAAAACGGGCAGAGATTGGGGGGCGGGGGGGGGTGAAAGGTTGAGGTGATGGGAATTGCTGCTGAGAAGATGCCCGCTCATTCACTCCAGTTCCCAAACAGGAGTGCGCTGAAGAGTTTGCCTCTCATCACCACCTATTGCGCGCTGCGCGTAATGGATGTAATGCCAAGTGAACTTTACTTACACGGGAATACGAAGAACTCCTTTTCGGGAAGTTTGGCCATTTGCTTCTTTATTAATGTATTCCATAATTTGTTTTTCCCGTGCTATCTGGTGCTCCAACTGTGCGAAAGTCACGTGTAAAAGCATTCGCCGAGGAAAAAAGACTGAGAACGTGCCAGTTACCGGCACACCTTATGGATAGCTCAAGATATTATAAGAATGGGAAGGTGCGCATAATACATTATATAACCCCCATTAAAAACGATGCTCAAACTATTGTCAATCCACTGATGGATGAAAGCTTCCACATGCTACAATTGTTTACGAGTGGGACAGAGAAATAAATCCTTTGATTCATCGCAGCAAAGCAGGGGTGGAGAACATACACACTCCACACAGAGAATGCAAGCGAATCAGGAATCGAACCCAGGTCCCTTCTTGCTCTAAGAAGGCACAAACATTACCACTGGCGTACCCTGCTGCCCCATATTCTACGATCAATGTCACGTGTGAAACAAACTGTCGAGGATATATGGCTAATGTGGGGCACAGCGTTAGCGAGATGTCAACTACCTCGCCTGGTATATAGGAGTTTGTGGGTTCGATCCCGACCCTGATGCCTGTAGTATATTCTCCCCGTGGTCGTGTGGATTTTTCCCCTCCACATTTAGCATACGTTTTAGAGTATTTGGCTGCTGTAACTTTCCACACGATAAGCCACGTGTCGTTGAGCTTTCATTACGTATGGCCAGATCACTTCTGAAAAAGACCGATATTATAGCTCAGTGGGCCTTGCCTGGTAAAATAAAAAATAAATAGTTTAATAGTTATTGGCAATGATGCCCCTTCTGAGCAATTGCCTCTCTGCACGTACTTACGTGACCGTGTAACTTTCGAGACACGCGACCCGCTGAAAAACCTAAAGAGAATGCAGCGGGGCGCATTTGAATGCAGCTGTAAATCACTCCGAACCATCGTAGAGGAAAAGCAATTGTGAATTCAGCTCCCCTTTTTTCACAAAAACCGAGCGCTTTTTAGCTTGACGAGGACTCCCACGGGGTCACGGTGCTCGCCGCCGCCAGGTGGGCAGGGTGGTAGCAAAATAAATTCGCAAATTTGCAAATAAAACAAAAAATATATATATACCACACTTACACGCGCACACGGGGCTGCAGCCGCGGGTGTTTCGGAGGTGAAAGCTGTCGCTTAAATCGGACGGGGTGGGAGGTGGGGGAGGGGAGTGGGGAGTAAGCGTGCGGGAGGTCCCTGGGTAATTTTTTTGAAAACTCGAGTCGAATGTGAATGAGAATGCTCCCCTTGTGGCCCCCCCAAGATACGAGCGGGCCAGGTGCACCGCGTCAACGGAGGCTGACCCTAACGCGCCGGCGTACGGATCGTATCCCCCACCCCCGCTCCCCTCCACCCAATTGTTTTGCCCGCTCACCGTCCGCTCACCCCCCCCACCACCAACCCTTCCCATCTCTCCGCCAACCCCGCCACCTCATCCCGCCAGCCTGCCCAATGGCAAGAACAGCAATTATTATTCGTGACAAAAGTGGTTTCACGGCCGCGCGTCAACGGTGGCGGCGCCCGTGTGAACCTTGCAACGGCAAACGCTGCCATAAAGAGTCCAGGTAATGTCCGGCTCGACTGGGCATTTCGGCACACTGGTGCTCATCTCCCCTTTACGGCCCCGAAGCCATTGGTGGAAATTCAACATTCCTATGGCGGGGTCGAGTCTCTCCACAAGACGATCGCTGTTGCCTTCCCACGAAGCGGTATTATTTTGGCCAGCCCACGGTTTTGAACGCGCACATTCTCGCACGTCAGTCATGCGCGCTAAGCGAAGCGCCACCAGCCCCACATCACACACCGCACGTGCAACCGCAGGGCACAGCCAGTCAGAGCACCTGAGGTATCATTTGTGATGCATCACGGGTTCACACGTGCGCATGGACTTATCTGGTTTGACTGACGCCGTGGCCCTGATTACACTGGGAATACTGCTGGCAAACACGCCTTGGAGACAGATGTTTTCAACGTTTCCGATCAGATCGCCACGGGGACTTGTCTACATCGGTATCTTGCCATTTCAACAGTCGTTGACCAATGATCCCAATGACAGGCATTATAGGCGGTGCTACTCTGGTCTCAGACGGAAAACGAAGCTCAAAAGGGAACACACTGCCACCTTCCGAAACTCTGGTCATCCTCGCAGAATTTTTTGGCAAACAGTCGAACAAAGACGGTCACCGCATCGTGCGCTTTCAGGTGCGCTTCTGCGGCCGTCTGGAATGCTCTTCCCTCCGATAGTAGAAAGCCACTGGAGATATGCATTTTTACATTTAATTTGAAAACTCATTTCTTTAGATCTGCTTTTTGTATTTAGTTTGTTGTCCTTCCCCTGCACCTCCGATTTGCACGGTTGGCTACGTATGTTGCGAAAGTTCAACACACACATATTATTAGGCGACTTGAATAAAAAGTGACAAATGTGTTAGGTAACACACTTTTTAAAATGCGGATACAAATTATATATAACTGCGGTTGAGTGAATAGAAGGACGTCGCGAGAGTAGGAATAAGCGGTTGTGCGGATGCCTCGGTGTAGCGTCGCACAAGGCATTGGGATGCTGCTGGATGCTTCTAGATGCTACCCACGTGCCCTCAGTCTTTGTTCGGCCTGCGTACGCATCTCACGTGTTATCACGGACTGTGCCTTTAGCCCTGTATTATTGATTATAACACGGTGTCCTTCAGGAACGCAACTAGCGCGTTATAGGAGAACAGACGGCGTTCGGAAAGGCTACGACGCCCATTAATGAATTGACTAAGATTTAGAAGTGGGGGCTGAGCCTTCAGAAAGGGGGAGGTGGTGAGGGGAGGCTCATCCCTCCCCCCACCCCAACACTTCAGGGCTGCATGAGTGGGAATTAATCGGTCAGTCAATATTTATTTTACGTGTCAATATCGCCCCCTCAATAAAGTAAGGCACCAGTGCACACTAAAGCAGAAGGGGGCAGGGGGCACGGAGCAACAGGAATAAAAAAAAAAATCCGTCACGACCTCAGCGGCTAACACCGACTTATAAAAATATAAATTGTTTTGCAGTAATATTTAATCATTTGATAAATCTGTTTTAATAAAAGTGCAACCTGCAAGTCAGTCAAACTCTCTGCCCTCTCATTCTGCTCTAAAGGAGGACCACTTCCTGAAACATCAGCCAATTAAATTTTTTTTATTTCGGTAAAGGTGCAGCCTTGCAATTGCCAGCTCACGCCACTGCTAGCGGGAGGGCCTCGGCTAGAGGGCAGGGCGCTTGTAGGTTCTTTGGCCTACTCTTCCACGCTGTGACCAGATGCGTTGGGAGAGGTTGGAGTACCCATACTTGCCCCACCAAACGCGACCTGCCGATCGACTAAACTGCGGCCATCCGTTTCTGCAGCTGGATTGCAAGTCGAGTGCGCTGACCGTTGCACCACTGTGGCAGCATCCCTTGCTATGAAGGCAGTGATAAAGACGAATGCGGTAATTTTTTCTCAGATTTTCAATTTCGATAGCCAGATTCCTTTTCTCTTGCAGAACGAGCTAAGCCAGGTTCTCCAGAGGCCCGGTTCCGCCAAACTGAATGATCGATACACTTACCACCCATCACTCATTTCTTTTGCTTTCTCTTCTCTCTCCGCCTATTCTTCCCTTTCTCTCCCTTTCCTTTCAATTGGTAATATCGTATTTCCCTTTTACACCCCCCCCTCCCCCTAGATCACAGCTAGAGGCACTCACAGTTTCATACGTTTATCACAGTCGCCTCGATATCAGGTACTTTGATTCCGTCTCTCCCTCTGCACGTGTAGTTGCCGAACGTACAAATAAATCGTTAAAAACTGAACGACTGACGGGCCTGCGTGTAACTCACGCTGGGTGCAGACTCAGCTCTGTGGCTCGCTAGGATTTCTGGGACAAACGTGCTCGTTTGCAGGGCAGCTGCGTGCGCCGCTATCGATGTCCGTTCGTTGGCGGAATCAGAAAGGAACAGCTCGCCAATATTCGCGCGCACGCCTTGATTCGCCGTGGACAGTGCTGCTGCTGCTGTGTTGCGCTTTCACCAACGTAAACAAGAACCAAGCCGTTGACCGCGCATTCCCCGCACTCAATTCTCCGGCAAAAACCCGTGGACGCGGGGAAAGTCGGCGGAGGCGCGGACCGACGAACGTTCCCCTTTTGGAGGGACGACGTGCGCGCCCAAGGGGAGCGGCTGCAGGCAGCCGCAGAGGTTGAATCGGATTGACGAGGGGGGGGGGCAGGTCCCACGCTGGAAGGTCCTCGGGCCCTCTCGCAGGGTTCACCGACTCCTCGCGCTCGGTGTCAACCTTTCGTTGACCTGTCGCCGGCTCGATCGTTTCTCTCCCGCCATGCATCTACCACTCGTCCCACTCTCTTATCTCTTCACATCGTTGATGTAACGGGCACGGCGACGGCGTGTAACGCTGGTCCTGGTTATTTTTTTTACGATGGCTTTGTTGAAATTATAAATAACATTTTAAAAAGCGGCATACAGCATGTGCTCGGTATTAGCCGCAACGATACTTAATTAGATGTTTGTCGGGGCATTCCACACTCTGGGTAAATGTTAGCACTTTGTCTTTGGCAAGAGCGGTGGTTTAATTAAAAGAGGCCGTCATTGCTTATTCATGTTGCGTGTTTAAAATGTAATTTGGCTGTTGCAGGAGTCTATTAGCCCGTATTTGCAGGCCAGATGCTAGCTCTATCTTGTCGTAATTATAGTTCACATTAAAATGGATGGTTTTGAGAGTCAGTATTGATGTTCACCAAACTACCAAATTATATTTACTGGGAAGCCTTTGGATAGCGGTAATTGATAGGCACATTTATTGAGGGCTGCACGGTCCGGGCATTGCTCCCACCAGCCATTCCGCGTGCCCTTCAAGCGCCTCGTTTCGCTCGAGCACAACAGCATTTGGCAGCCCGTTGAGGCATTGCGCTTTAATGCGGTGGGAGTGGTGCAGCGGGCGGCGGTGGTTAACGGCACACAATGCCGCCGCAGCTCCGTCGGCCGAGGCGCTCATCATTGGCAATTGGCAATCCGCAGCAAGAGCGGCTCTCCCCCAGGTGCACGAGCCCTAAACGATTATGCGGTAACGGCATGATGGGAGCAAAACAGTAGTGCCGGGGAGACAAAGGCAGCCAAGTGCACGGGAGTCCTACCGCCCACACTCGTCCCGTTCAACAAAATATGGGCGCGCTCGCTCGCACGATAATCATCATCATCATCATCAGCCACGATGGATCTACTGCTGGATGAAGGTCTAGGCAAGCCCGTCACCATCTCTCACACGGTCACACGAGTATCAATCAATCTCACGCCGGCACACGAGCCGATTTAATTTAAGCGTCTTCGTGCCTGGAAAGCTCCTCCGGCGCTTTTCCCTCGTTTGGGCTTCCACTCCGTCGTTAGTCTCCACCACTGGCCTCTAGCGACGTCACGCGCTTTCCAGATTGGGAGACACGCAAGTGAGGGTGGGACGATTGAAGAGCTTTAAGGGGCCGTCCATAAATGACGTCACGCGATATTGGACGATTTTTAAACCCCCCCCACTCTCGTCACACGGCGTCACAAAAATTCCCAAGCTCTTGCCCCCCCCCCCCCAAAATAATATTTCCATTTTGAAAATAAAACATGCTTCAAATCGCTTTACACTATTGTCATTGTCGTGCGTATTTAATGTGGCGCTACACTCTGATGTTGTAGGAGTGTTGTTATAACAATTAGTGTTGTTATAACAATTCTATATTTATTTAAAGTTGCGCATTTTGATGTGACGTCACATTTCTCAACCCACCCCCTCGTCACAAATGTCTGACTCGCCCCCACCCCCCAGGTGCGTGACGTCATTTATGGACGGCCCCTAAAGCACGAGGGGTTGGTTTTTTTCTTCATTTTGGTGACTCAGGTCACTCTTCCAAATGGGACTCGGTAGCAGTCTCTGGAGTTCCCACACCCTGGTTAAACAGAATCAAGTTGAAACTCAGAAACTGATCCCCGAAGATTAAGCAACCACACGCAATTAGAAAATAATCGTCGTCACACGCCTAGTCAATCTGGCTCCATGGAAAAACAAATACACGGCTCCAGCACAAAGACTAAAAAGACAAAGATCCCCCGTATAGCCTGAACAGAGTGTTGAGGCAAGTGCTCGTAGCAGGCACCTATGAAGGCCGGCACGGCACACGAGGGGGTGGATGGCCAACACTACGCCCGGCCGCCTTTGTCTCCCTAGTGGTAATGTTTACACAGCGCATTTGAGGCCGAGTCGACCTAGGGGAGGAGGCCCAGAACCGGTTCAGATAATCGTCACCGGTGTTGGCCGTGAGCGGGAATCGAATTCGGGTCTCCGGGTTTGCAGCGCAGCGTAGCGCTAACCACTACGCCACCGCTCCCCACACACACACACAGACACAGTCATTCAATATCCACCCCAGTGTTTGGCAATGAACACCGAAGCACACGCCGAGCGATTATCCACCTGCGATCCTTAACGCGCCCTTAATTAGTTGAGTAAGTAACTACCTGCAGTCTTTAACGCGCCATTAATTAGGTTAGGAACCCCCGCGCCAATTGAAGCAATTTTCTCTCGGTATTGCCGGATTATGCCGCCACTGTGCGTGGTGGCCTCTCTGGTCCGTCTTTGTGTGAGATAACAATTGTTTAGGTATGCGTGACCTTTAGGCTTCATTAGGCGAACGCGGCGATGTTTGGGCGTAGCTTAATTTCACCGTGCATCGCGTTAATCCCGTTAGCGCGGGTGTAACCTACATCCCAGTGCTTCTTGACGTTGTTATTCGCAAGAAACAATTGTGCATCGGATTCTATGCGGTATTCATTAGACTGTCTATTATATATTCACTCTTCTGGGTTTTTTTACCCACTGATAAACGTACACTAACGTCAATAATTGCCAAGTCCAAGTGTTTCATGTCCACGGAAGGTTCTAAGCCAGAGGTGGAAATTCCACATTCCTTTGATCGGAGGAGCTGTCCCTATAAAATAAAAATAAACTTATTACATTGCAACAATCGTTGAAAAATGTATCATTCAACAATTGTAAGAATAAATAAGAATGTGCATATGTATGCACATAAAGCAAAGGTAAAGGTGCAGCCCTGCAATTTCTCACCCGCATCACTGCTAGCTCAAGTTCCGACTCTTGCAAGCTGGCCAGACCGTCCTAGAGCAAGTGGGAGCACCCACAGCTTACCCCACACAGTCTTCAAATGGACGTGTGTGTATCCATTCACATTCCTGGGTCTACAGACTCGGGAGGGTGGGGAGGAGGTGAGGAGGGATTTGAGAAACTTGGCCCCATTGTTTCCACTGCCGTGGGCACCGGAAAATTCAATCGAACCGGCGACCTCCGGATATCAAAGGCCACTGTGCCAACCACTGCCACCACAGGCAGCGCCCACGGTGTGAAGTCGTCTGGCAAGCGTGGAAGAGGCGACCAAAACAAATTCTCCCCTCGAGGGGGGTTCTGTAGAGGGGTATTTTTTGGGCCATGAGCGTTCTCTTGTTTGCTTTAAAAAAGCAATAAAAATGCAATTCACATTCTTTACTTGGCCTTGTTTCAATTCGCGTTAAGTTAATGCTACGTTTAGACGAGATTTGTGACGTTTAAATGTGTATTATTAAATTTTGATTAAAAACTTTCGTGACTGCAGGAATTCATATTCTTTGGTTCTTTCGGGAAAGTCACGGAGATGGAAAATAAAAAAATAAAAAAAATAAAAAAATACAAATTCCTAAAAAACAAAAACTCACGACGTTTCGATCGCAACACAAGCGGTCGTCAGGACACGTGTATTATTAGTGTGCATATTCTAAGTGACTTGATAGAACCCCGGCCACCATTACAAAAGAGGAAATCTTGTCTCAACGGGGCCCAACGAGTATTTAATTTCCCCGTTAAATAAAGGACACTTCCCTCAATCGCTTGCCCCGAGACAAGCGTTTTCAACATCACGCAGATATAGGACATCAACCGAGGACACGCTTCCCAGCTGAAATAAACAACAAGGACACTAAAGAGGCAGAGGTGCTGGTAAGGGCTGCTGCTGCCTCGCGCAATGACTCCGCGGCTAAGAACCCTCTCTCTCGGCAAACGTACCACAATCCAAACGATTTGGTGGTTAGATCGGCGGGGGATTGTCAAGAGCGATTGAGATGCTAGGGCGACGTGCTACTTGGGGGAGATTTCACTGAACAAACAAAAGCTTAGACCTGGCTCAGCAGCCATGAGCGACAGACACCAGGGGGATTGGGAGGGGGGCACGCGGGATTCTCTGGGGAGGTGGCATTGACGCAATGTGTTAAGCGACAGGTGAAGTCGCTCCCTTCTTTCTCAGCAGCAGCGGCAGCGGCAGTGGCGTTAATCTTCCTGCCAAGCCTAGCAGCGGAGCGAGCGGCGCTCGCAAGGCGATCCATCACAGTTGAGCCGAGACCACCGCACCGCGCGGTACAGCGACCGCTGTTGAGGGCCGCTTGGCCCTTCCTTGCGCGCCGATCAAAGGCCGTGCGGCCTGTCACGGTGGAGGGCGCAGCTCCCGCTAAGTGATACGGCGTGGCCAGGCAGCCACCCGTGGCTAAACTGGGTTCTCGAGTGCAGCGAGGTGATGGTCTCACAGCCCAGTCACCAATTAAGCGCAAAAAGCAAATGGCAAATTAAATTTGGGTTTCCACTTAATTTGGCTTTGAGCAGCTCGGAGAATCGAAAACGTTGGTCCGATTGAATTATAACAATAAAAAAAACACTCTTTGCAGGGCATATGCAATGTGTGTCTCCTGTGCGAATATAGAGGCCTACTGAAGTGACTTCATAAGTAGTTACGTGATGTCATCTTCCGCGGCCATTCTCTTCGCACACTGCGAGCACTCGCTGAGAGAGGCTGACGCAAGGCTAGCTGTGAGAACTCAAAAGTGGGGGGGAAAATATTTGTCTCGTGTCATTAAGCAAAATAGGAATATGTCTGCTCAGCTGTGAGTGTGGTGGGGCGTGACGATTTTACAGTTTGCATCCGATAACCACGGCGACCTGGGTTGTATACCTGACCGTGACACGTAACACCATTGCAAGTTGGCCGACTCGGCCTTGAATGGTCTAAACCCTTTCCCATTCCGAAGTAAACGGCCGTGCGGGAGGGCGTGCGGCACAGCTTGGCGCCAGCTATCGTAGAGTGCGGCGGTCGTGTCGCTACGGTTCCCTGCGGTGAGTAACAACGTCTTCAAAAACAGCGGCGCGCACCGCCTCTATAGAATAAAATTAACGACGAGCAGCTCGCGCGCTCCGGTTCGGCGGTCAACGGGGACCCCCAGACGTCTCGGCACGGGGGAAACGTCAGGTGGCAGGGTGGGGTCAATGTGAGCGGCTGGGCAGACAAGGTGGCTGGGAGTGGTTGTGACCATCACCCTCTCTGTGTGTGCGCTTTGCTTGGCCTTCACAGGCGCTTGCCAACGGCTCTCGCCACAAAGGTCGACGGAGAGAATCACGAGGACCTCGGCGCTCTGCGAGAGCGATGTCGCGCTTTGTTGTGAAAGTGCTCGTTATCCTGGCCTCTTGAGTTCTCGCCCGGTTAAACTAAATAAATGTGTAACTTAGAAACTTAAACCAACTTCAACTTTCAACGGTCTGTTATATATATATTAAACAGGATATAACTGTCCGGAATAATTTTAAGAACACTGAACAGAACCCACCACTACATACAACATGTTTTCGAAATTATCTGACAAATTTTATGATGCAATTCCAATTGGAAAAACATTACAACAGCCATGTAACACGAGAGGGCTATGACCAAATCACCAGAAATCCAACGAATTGCATTAGATATCAGAAGCTAAGCAGGTAGGAGCCTGCATAGCGCTTGGATGAGCCATCGCCATACCAGGCTGCTCTGAGGTTATGCCATCAGCAGAGTGCTGTGCAACAATATCCACTGTTGTACTGTACTATGCTCCGGCGTCTATGCCCCTCGACTTCGTCAACCCACATTAAAGAGCACCATGAAGTACGGTCAAATGAACCCCACGGACCGCACGCCATTGGGAAGCCCTCATCCAGCAGTGGACAAAGGGACAGCACACGCGCACATGGGGAATACCGACAAAATAAAACTGGCCTTCCGCAGATCTCCAACAGCACCGTTACAACGCACGCCAAGCTCCGGGCTCTCAAGTGCGGTCAGTCCCCGTAGTGCGGACAAAGGGAACGCTTTGTTTTTAATCAGACTCATGCCCAGGCTTGTTTGCCACGCATCCCCACAGCTACAGGTCCGGCATGGGTCCACCAAGGGGGGCGGATTCAACGAAATGCCCGACGCTGCAAAAGTGCGAGCGGCAGGGGGGTGTGTGGGTGGCAAGCCTCATTTGGCTTTGGCCGCCAGGCCTCGCTAAAGTGAACCAAGGGACACCTGGGTAGCTCTGTCCGACCTAATTATAGCACGGCCCCGGAGGACGCAGCGGCCAATTGGTGTCCGATCGTTTAAGATCGCGGTTCATTTTTGTCGCGTTCGTTCCCGCGGGGATAGATTCACCGGCGGCGGCGGCGGCGGCGGCGGCGCCCTCGCGACGCGACGGCCTCGTCAAGCCGGGTGCACACCTGGGCCGATCGATCGGCCGCCCGTTCAAACCGATCTCGAAATAATCACGGCTGCAACCTCAAACCACCGCCCCAGAGGACGGACCGCTTTGTCCCGCGTCCGAGACGGTGGTTGCGCCACGATGAAACTGCACGGCGCGCGCAGGACTGCGACGACCGACCGCTCAGACGAGTGCACGCGGTGAAGCCCGTGCGCTACAAATAGCCAAGCACATTCGGTGCTTAAAAGTCGAGTAGGCCTCTCGCGTGCGCAACCGGTTGCGCAACAGGTTGCCACCAGTTGCGCAACAGGTTGCCACCAGTTGCGCAACAGGTTGCGCAACGCCTCGACGTGCGAGCGGATACGCAACCGGTTGCGCCCCGCTCTTTACAACATTCGCGCAACTGCCTGGCACGGCGCAGGCACCCCGGGGCGCTGGCGGACGAGGCCGGCCGCACGGCAAGTCACTCGTCGCTTCCCCCCCCCCCCCCCAACTGGACAAGCCAGACTGGCCGAGGCTCCAAACCTTAGCCTCCCTCACATCAACGCTAAATGGCCAATCAACGGCATCAGCAAGACGGCCCACGCGGGACGAGGAATTCGCAGCGTAATTTCAATTTAAAGCACAATTTATCTCCCCATAAAAGCATTTGCATGGGCAGCAACAGCTCTGAACGAAGACAAAATCCTCAGAGCCTCCCTACCCCCCGTGCTGTCATGGGGGGGGGGAGGGGGGTGCAGGGTCTGCTGACGGTGGGGGGGAGGGGGAGTCAGGTGTTGGTGGAGCCCCCCCAAAAATAATAATATCGCGAAAAATTAAGCCCGGGTAAAAGCGCCTTCATTTCCGAGGCAGTGACGCTCACACAGAGGCCGTCCACTGTCCTTCCCCTCGACCCCCTCGCTCCGTCTCCGTGCCGTCACGGGGAGACGCCTGCAAGCGGGAAATCGCACCGTGAGATTTCTCAACAGGTGGCAGAGACGAGTGGCCTGGATTTGGCGACCGCAGGGAGGGTCAACGATGAGCAGCGTGGTTTTTGTTTCTCTACAAAACACGATGCTGCTTGGACCACCCCCCCCACCACCCCTACCACCCCCACCTTGTTGATTAGCTTTCAATCCGACTCTTTCTCCGTTGCGCAAATCCATCCGGACAGGCCTCCTCTCTCTCTCTCTTCCGCAAGTCCCTCGGTGGCGAGATGTTAACTCCCTCGCCTGGTATACAGGAGCTTGTGGGTATCCATCCCGACCCCGACGCCTGTATATTTTGAGTTTGCACGCTCTCCCCGTGGTCGCGTGGATTTTTCTCCGGTTCCTCCGGTTTTTCCCCCTCCACATTTAGAATCAACGTGTGTTTCCAGTATTTGGCCACGATAGATTTCCACATAATAAGCCACTTCGTTGAGCTATCATGTGGCCTAGTCGCTTCTGAAAAAGAGCTATACAGCTCAGTGGGCCTTTACTGGTAAAATAAAAAAAACTGTTTGAGTTTACTTTCATCATCTCCTACCCTTCCCCCTCGGCTCCCCTCCCATCCCTCCCTTAGCTACCGCTCTATTTGCTGAGTTTAGCCGGTGGAAAATACAGAGAAATACAATCAGACGTTTCCCAAACTCCCTTGATCAGGTTTATACAGTCCTGCATTGCTGTTGAAAAGCTTGCTCAATTAAAGACTCTTATCAATTAAAACCTTGACAGTACCGTTCTTTGCGAGACAAATTGGCATTTTTTGAGCTTTTAGGCACTGTGCTCAGCGTAGAAGAAAAAGGTTGCACATAGGAGAACTGATGATGCAGTCAAAAATGAGAAGGAAACTGGCACAATTTGGGACACATTATGTAGCATGGTCAACAGGAGAAAAGTGTGTTGTTCGGGAAAAATGGAAGGAACCGCAAAGAGAGGAAGACCAAACAGAGAACGGCCTGACGACGACATGAGAAGAGATCGGTGCCAATACGACGTGGCCACGACTTGAGCATATTGGCACAAGAGAGAGAGGAAAGTGGAGAATCAATGACGAAATGTGCAGTGGACACCTACGGGCTATCTGCCCATGGATCGTCATGATGATGAAGATGATGATGATGGTGCTGCTGCTCAACAATAAAGATGCTGCAGCGGTCACAGAGTGAGCAAGCAAGCACCAGACGCTGGGCCGAGCCGCTTTCAGCCGCACTCGTTCACCGCTCGCCAAGTGGCAGTGCGAGCCACGGGGGACGATCGCGGCTCGCGAAGGCACAGTGGAGGCTTCTCGCTCCGCGCTGCTTCTCGGCCAACGCATTGAAGGCAACGGCGCCAAGTCCCCTTTGCAATTGCTTGCTCGCATCGCGGCTGGTTTCCGGGCAGTCGCTAGAGGCAGCCCAACACGTAGGGTGTTTTGGCCTACTCTTCCAAACTGGCCACATGAAGGCACGTAAGTGCGTAAAGAAATATTAAGACTGTACTACACTGTTGTGCTGCACTGACCTTTAGGCTACCTTCGACGTAGCCCCAGAGCAGCAGCAGCAGCCTGTAGCACCTGTTTGTGTGCATGGTACTTTCCCATCCAAGCACTCTCCAGGCTCAACGCTGCTTAGCTTGTGAGATTTGACAAGACCGGGGGCATACTGAGCCATTTGGTCACAGGCAATGTCAGTGCCAGGCATGTGTCGATGCATCAATTCATAGATTAAAATTCAGAATCAGAATCTTTATTTATACCGGAGGAATCTGATGAGCTATAAAGCTCTTCATCACAGACATCCACTAGGGGCACGGGGTCAGACCGTTAGTAGGGGCAGGTCAGAAATGAATCCGTATGCACATTATACACGCACAGAAAATAATGTGCGTGGCGGAATTTCTCAATACCAATTTATGCTAATTACAAAAAAAAATATTAAGTCGTTACATTTCGGATAACGGATTGAAGCACACGGAGCAAACGTGACAAAAAAGACGATCGATCCTCGAATCCAATCGCAACCCACAAATCGTAACGATGAATCAATGCATCTAATCGGTGCGGTGCTGAATCGTCACTCGCACACAGTTGGCATCCTGGTTGGAGACCAGGCGCCAGTGATGGATGCCTCAAGGCGCTTGATAGCGGTGGTAGGAAGCTACCCAACACAACAGACGGCTCCGCTGTACAGACTGTAAACAGCCAGCAGGTGTCCCTTCCAAACTACAGCTGTGCCCGCACGTTTCTCCCCACTACTTGCACGGGCGCCTAGCACTCGTACATTGCATCGTCCCGCACCTTGCGAAAATCCCCAGTCCTGTCCGCCAAACGGGACGGCTGCCTGGGGCCGTCGTTGCGATGCACGTTTATCTTCCCCGATAGCACGGGCGAGAGCTGCTATCTGCGATGAGCTGCGTGTGGGCTGGGTGAACAAGGCCCCTGCAGGAGACTTGCACTACTCGCGCAATGTCCCTCCGCCCGTCCGCCCGTCCGCCACAGGAGTGAATACAAAAAGACGCGCGCGGAAACGCCACAGGGACGCCACACTGAGAAGGACCGCACGTCAGATAGGCGGCGGCTCGGCGAGACGCGGTGTCTGCACGCGAACGCACTGATAGATGGCTCTATCGGCTGGCTACACGCGCGCAAATGTAGCCGCTGTACTCACGGTCGACCACTTGGCACAATACGCGACGTGATCCATTCACCGTTCAATTTATTTTAGAAATGCAAGCGGCGATGGGAAGATGAAACGTTGTTGGGCGTGCGTGCACACACCCCCTGCGCACGCGCAAAACACAGGTGCGCGTGCTTATCACGGGCGGCACACGTGCATGTAAATGCATGCACATGCAAACATCAGAATCTTTATTTATCCTGGAGAAATCCGATGAGCTATGAAGCTCGTTTCCTGTTAGCGAGCACCTATGAGGGCTTAGCACGGCACACGGGGGGTGGGGGCGTCCAGCACCACGCCCGTCCGACTTTGTCTCCCCAGTGGCGATGTTTGCACATCGCACCAGGAACTCATTTGAGGCCGGGTCTACCTAGGGGAGGGAGAGCACCGGTTTAAATAATTGTCACTGGTGTTGGTCGTAAGCGGGAATCGAACTCGGCTCGCCGGGTTTGTAGCGCAGCGTGCTAACCACGACAACAACAACAACCGCCATTCGCCATTAAGTGGCGGTGACGTCACCACGACGCTTGTGCCAGGCCATGTGCAACTTGAGGCCACGTGGAGTGTCGAACGCCCGCTGGCAGGAGGTCACGGGGCAGACCCAGGTGCCACGGGTCGACTGACTGAAATGACTGAGATGACTGGTTGATGCACCACCTGTGCCCCCTACTGTGCCAACTTGCTGTGCTTTAGCCACCCGGTGCTCTACTCGTTGTTGTGAGCGTTGCTCCTCCGCCCTCCGTTGTTGTTGGAGGGCGACTGCCTCCAACTGCCCAGTAGCGTCCTTCACGAGCCTCCTCCACTGAGGCCGATCTTGACACCGCTGGTACCAGTCATCGGCAAGTCCACTCAGCTCTACGTCCTCCTGTACCACATCACTCCATCTCTTCTCTAGCCCGTGCCGCGCCCGTTTAGCCCCCTCGATCCGGCCGAACAAAAGCTGTTTAGGCATGCGGTGGCTGGGCATGCGGGCTACATGACCCAGCCAACGCAGCCTTGCCTGCCGGAGGAGCTCACCGATGGGACTTTGCCCAGATCTTTCAAGGATTTGTGAGCTCCTCACACAATCCAGCCTGGTTAAACCCAGGATGGATCGTAGGCAGGCCAGCCTAAATGTTTAACCACGACGCACACAGACACAAACACAACGTACAGACACGAATGCCACGCGGGCACGACTCAGACAGCCCAACATCGGCGCTGACCAATGAACACAGAGCTACGAAGCAGCACCTTCTCCACGATTACATTTCTCTCAGAGTGCTGCGAGAGCTGCCTCTGATATCCCCCCGCACCACCCTCTACCCCCCATGTTTGGAAGCAGCAGCAATGATATTAGTGAATGGCAACTGCGACCTAACAGCACCATCCCCCCCGTGTTCCTCTGAGCGGAGCGCACACACACACACACACACCTCGGGGGGGGGGGGGGGGGGGGTTCGGCTTCATGTTGAACATGAAAACTTCGCAATTAAAAATATCTGTGACTCCAGCTCATCCTGAGTACACGCACGCCAGCCCATGAAAAGAACAGCGAAAGAAGTTCAACATACATACTTTTGCCCGTCAAAGGACGGGTGTATTGCATCATAAAGGTTGTTGGGTTAGATTGCGTTATTTATAAATGTGTCGCAATCCTCCACCACCCGACACGGCCAGTCAGTCAACAAAAGTGTCACGCTGACAAAAGACAAATAGTTCACTACTTTAGCCCACCGGTGTGTTGAAGAGTGGATCCACAACATTTACAATTCGAGTACAACGTTTTGCTGGAAATTACCTCCAGCATCTTCGGGCAATTTGCCAGAAGAGTGAAGCCATCCACCTGCTTCCAGTCTTTTTTACTGATTGGCCGTGTCGGTTGGCGGAGGGTTGCGACACATTTATAAATAACGCGATCTAATCCAAAAACCTTTATTATGAATAATATTTGTCGCAAAAGCCTACGTGTTAAACTAGGTGTATTGCAGTAAATCTGAAACGTGCAAGCGAAAAGCAGACCGCGACGTGATATTCATTGCATCAATTCGTGTGCAATTTGTAAGGCCACGGTGACACAGACTTAATTCATTTTAAGGCTATAACCCCTTGTTCATCATGACGTCCTTTTTACTTCGAGGTATCAACAGTGTTACGGAGATCACGTGACGTGAGGGTTCTGCCTTTGTAGTGAGGGTTGTGAGTTGATGCCGAGGAGGGGGGAGGAGGCGCCTCGCCCCCCCCCCATGTGGAGTGACGTCAGCTGCTAATTATTATGAATGGTGGGGGGTGTCCATTTGGAGGACGTCACCTGCTCATGATTATTAATGAGGGGCGGATCCATGTGGAGTGACGTCACCTGCTCATGATTATTAATCAGGGGCGGGTCCATGTGGAGGACGTAACCTGTTCACGATTATTAATGAGGGGGGCTGGTCGACGTAGAGTGACGTCACGCGCGTTACACACTGACAATCTTGGGTAAATATAGCAGTGAATATACGTCTTCCTTGGCCGGTATTGAATTCACAAATAATCGTGAGCACATTTGACATGCAAGCCATTCTTGCAGCGCAAGGCTACCACAAAAGCACCATTCCACAGAGTGAGTCTGCAGTAGTTTCAGAGTAGGGGGCAACGTTGCTGTGCGTTTTTTCGATTAATTTGCGGGTAATTATGGCAACTTTGGACCACAATGTCGGCACACATGGCCCACTCTTTTTCAAAGAGTGAATGGCTAATGTTCATGTTGAAAGACGACCGCTCAGATGGCTCAGCGGTGGAGCATGCC
This sequence comes from Entosphenus tridentatus, assembly GCA_014621495.2. Taxonomy (NCBI): domain Eukaryota; kingdom Metazoa; phylum Chordata; class Hyperoartia; order Petromyzontiformes; family Petromyzontidae; genus Entosphenus; species Entosphenus tridentatus. The sequence continues at coordinate 6,754,942 of CM025660.2, read as the reverse complement.
GCTCGAAGTTCGAATCCTGGTCGAGGGGTTGGTTGACAAGTCCCAACACCCCTTCTCCAGGGTCGATAAAATAAGCACCACTTCATGGGGAAGTAAAGAGTGGTAGTTCTGTGGAGATAATGGAATTCCAGCACCGGCTCTATAAATGGAAGGCGAGCACAGCCTCAGGGGCTCATTTAAGCAGCAAATCACTTTGACTTTGAAAGTCTAAGAACACGAAGAGTCCCGCGGACGCAGACACCGACGTACAAATGCAACTTTGGCACAACGACAGAAAAGCTGCGGGCAGGGCCTCGTCACGATGACACGACTGTGGCCACGGCGCGCCGGAGGGGCAGACGGCGGCCGTGCGTTGGGCCGTCAGGCGCCCGTGTGTGTCACCCCGCCTTACCAAACGCGCACTCTACGCGGTGCCAGAGCCAACAGCGCGCACACGCCACTAAAATATCGATTGTACACTCGCCCGGCCACTCGCCCGCCTGCCCGCCCACGGCCACTGGTTAACAACATCTCGCCAAATTCCCGACATAGCTCACAAGAATCCGAATGTTTCTTTAGACAGGAAGAATCCGATGAGCTAAAAAGCTATTTTTCACAAATGTCCAGTAGCCACAGAGGTCAGAGTTCAGACCCAGCAAAGGTTACATATTGCCTTGATGCCAGTGGGGTCTGCAAAGACGATTGTACAATGCCAACATTTTAATTAGCTTAGGTTCTTACTTCGTGCCACATTTTAACACCTTTATTTCATTCCACTTTTTTGTCAAAAACTGTCTAGAATGTATTATTATTTTATTATTTCTTCTCATTTCAAAGCGTCAACAGTCATATATGGGATTATGTTGTAAAACCTTGTATTGGCAACATGTGCTCTCCGTGTTGGAGGTGCATTGCATGGGGCTGTAGTCCATGTATGTATGTTGAACTTTTTTCGCACCGTACATAGCCAACCGTGCTAATCGGAAGTGCGGGGGGATGGACAACAAACTAAACACAAAAAGCAGTTCTAAAGAGATTTATTTTCTATCTAGATTTAACAATGCATACCTCCAGCGGCTTCCTAATATAGGAAGGAAGAGCATTCCAGACGGCTGAAAGCGCGTGATGCGGTGACCAAAAACTGCTGCTGCTGCTGCTGCATGGATCACCGGATTTCGCGTGATGGTTTATGCTCCTTGATGAGATCAGCAAGGCATTATGGTTCATTTGTGTCCAACACTTTGTGTGTATCTTCTTGGTTCTTTCGGTAAAGTCACGTAGACAGACCTGGTCTTCACCTGAGGACGGCTGCTTGCGTTGTGGCCGAAACGTCGTGAGAATTATTTATTATGTTTAATTTTTATTATTTTATTATTTCCATTCTACGTGACTTTACCAAAAGAACCAAGAAGATGAATCCCTGCAGTCACGAAAGCTTTAAATCGAAACTTTGTGTGTAATGAATACGACATTATAAGGTCGCTAACACAGCAAGCAAATGCAAAGCTCTTTTGCCAATGACGAGGGCCTCCCCATGCTGCATGGGTCATGGGGCGCTATTTGACCATACTTCACCACACTGGTTGGTAAATACTGTTACTTGCCATCATCCCCATTTTTTTTTCCATAAACGAGGTGACGTGGGCATGATGTTATATTTATCCGATTATCCACGTCTATACCCGGCCAAACCACAAAGATGTCAGGAATTAATTTCACGGCCAGGCGTGGATATAAATAATTTGCCAATACGGTGCCTGATATCAAATCAAGAGGAGTACCGTGTGTATTAGTGACATCTTAAAATTGCACTAAAATACAACTACGCCTCCTCAAATCCTTCCGTTAACAATGTGTGGCCTGCTCAAGCAGCGGATTGGTGTGGTGTGACAAACAGGGCTGTTTCGCCAAGAGGATCCTTGCAGGCCCGGGGCAAAATGGCACGTGGGGGCCACGTGGCATTGGCGACAGAGAAATGGGGCTGGGAGTGGTGGTCCTCTTTGGTGCAGGGCTGGGGAAAAATGTCCCCTTCTTCCTTCTAGATTTGAAGTTTTCGTGACTGCAAGGATCCATTCTTTAGTTCTTTCGGTAAAGTCACGAAGGTGAAAATTAAAATAATAATAAAAATGAGAATAACTAAATTAAATCACGACGTTTCGGGCGCCCGAAACGTCGTGATTTAATTTAGTTATTTTTATTTTCACCAACGTGACTTTACCGAAAGAACCAAAGAGTATGTCCCCTTCCTGTCCCCCCCACTCTGGGTGGCCGATGTGACAAATGTTTTTTTTATTTTACCAGGTAAGGCCCATTGAGCTGCTAGACAGCTCTTTTCAGAAGCGACCTGGCCCACATGATAAGTCAATGAAGTGGCTTATCATGGGGGAATTTACGGCAGGCAGCCAGATACTCTTGACGGCCCAACGGAGGCAATGGGGTTTCGAGAACCTTGCCGGCACTGCCCCGACAAGCAAGCGAACCAGGTAACGTGGCGAGTATCTGCTTTTAGTTTTAGCAACAAGAAAAAACTGTTCCATTTAGTTGCTATATAAAACGTGCGCTTCAGCCAAAAAAAACGCAGATTATTTCCATCCACATTCATGGGTGAGGTAGTGTCCAAAATGAGTTAAAAAAAATTTTTGTTAGGCTTTTAACGAAAACTTGCTTTTTGACAGAACGGCGGGAATAAATGACAACGCTGACAGCTGGCGTGACCTTTAATCCCTCCGTCGCAAACGAAAGAAATAAGCCTCGCAGGTTTTTTTTTTAAGCATTGCATATTTTTTTTACCCAGAACACACACGTAGAGCCGTACAGGTTGTGCGTCCGCGCGGCATTAAACGTACGACCGCATATGTCAATAATCCCCCCCAAAGTGCTGTAAACTGTCACTGGCTGCCTTGTAAGTAATGCACCAAAAATTCAGAGCTATTAATAACGAGCCACTGCGATGGGATGCGCGCACGCGCTCTCGCTCCGCGAGCCGCCTCTGCGCTGCCCGCTGTCAATCAGCCGTTGCCTGGCGGAAAGGCACCCAAGCGAGCCGCCGGCTCAGCGTGGAGAACAGCTGAACCGCCGTAGAATGAGTCACGGGGTTCGGCGCGGTGCGGCCGTCGGGTGGTTGGGCAGTGGGGTGGTTTGGCGGTGAAGCGGTCGGGTGGTTGGGCGGTGAGGCAGTAGGGCGGTCAAGCGGTGGGGCGGTGGGATGGTTGAGCAGCGGGGTGGTTTAGCGGTGAAGTGGTGAAGTGGTGAAGTGGTCGGGTGGTTTGGCGGTTGGGCGGTGAGGAAGTAGGGCTGTCAAGCGGTGGGGCGGTGGGATGGTTGGGCAGTGGGGTG
>CM025660.2:6714375-6751617 GCA_014621495.2 Entosphenus tridentatus | reverse complement strand
GGGCGGTGGGATGGTTGGGCAGTGGGGTGGTTTAGCGGTGAAGCGGTCGGGCGGTTGGGCGGTGAGGCAGTAGGGCGGGTCAAGCGGTGGGATGGTTGGGCAGTGGGGTGGTTTGGCGGTAGGGCGGTGGGGCAGTCGGGCGGTGGGGCGATAAGGTGGTTGGGTGGTATTACAGTTGGGCATTTGAGCGTTTTGGTGGTGGGGTGGTTGGGTGGTATCACGGTGGGGCGGTTAGGAGGCGGGGCGGTGGGGCGTTGGAGTGGAGGGCACTCCGGTTTCCTCCCAAACGTAGCAAATTAACAACACGGGGTTAAATACCACTATCCAAATTCATAAAATTACTTGATTGGGAAAAACCACAGAAATATTGTCCCCCTTCTGACAGACTAATGCCCATCTGCAGGTAGGTGCCACGAACACTACGTGCTGCACAGAGAAACCTACCAATGGGGGAGCCCCTTGACTAGACTGCAGCTGGGTATTGCAATAATTGAGATGAGCTTAAGAAGCTCCCAGAACGTGAAGTGAAACCTTAGACATTGTGCCGAAGAACCAGCAGCAGTACAAACTGGAAACACATCGGGAGTGTATTGGAGGGTTGACGTCTTCTTCCATGTGAGCGTTCGCTCTCTCTCGTGCGCGCGCGTTTCACGTCCTGGATTTTGTTAAGTGCTCGATAAAAGAGGGTCGAAGGAGATTTTCTCAATAGCACCGATGTATCTGGGATTTATATTGAGTGGTACGGTGAGGTAAGAGAAATTAAGCAGGCAGAGTTAGGTGAGGGAGCCGGGGAGGCATTTGGGGTTGACCAACGTAGGCGGGACGGCACAGACATCCCCAAGCAATTCAAGGAAAACACAGCCGCCTAAAAATACGATTTCTGCCATCCTTACATCCTTTAAGGTACACCCAAGGTCTAACTTAGCCACCTGCACGCACAGGTGTTTCACTCATCGTCGCGGTTAACGCGCGGTTGTGTGCCAAATGTGACTGAAGAGTGGCGGCTACGACCAATGTGAAGTCCCCGTGTGCGCCTTGTGACGACGTGCAGCCCTTAGGTGGGTTATTAATGTTTCTGTTTTTTGTTATTCAGGCCGGGGAGGGCATTTCAGCAGCTCCTTGCCCGGGCGTTGCGCACGGCCAACAGATCTTTCCCTTTCAAGTCTCAGGGTCACGCGTTTGAGGTGCGACCCCAATAGATAGTGCACAGCTGCTGCTGCTGCTGCTGCTGCTCCTGTTGCGATATCATAAAACATTGATTTCCTTCCCCCTGCAAGTGCTGAATTGATATCGCTGGACGCTCAAGTGGCACGAGTGAACTGCCACACGGCAGGCAGGCAGCTTCGATGAGCAACACGTACAGAACAGAGCTGAGCCCTCCAACTGTCGAGGCAATCGACTACTCGGGTGCCTATCGGTTCGATAAATTCGACCAATCAGACGAGATAATTAGCAACACTGTCAACGACGAGAGTCAGTCACTCCGCTGCTGGACGAAGGCCTCGCAATGTTGCGTCGGATATGGAGGTCGTTGGTACCGTACTTCACCCACGCTGGTCAGTGTGGTTTGGCACGGCAGGGAATGCCACTCGGGTTTAGCGAGTTCAGAGCAGCGTGCACACCAACCACCACACGACTGCTTCACGGACCAACATTAAACATTAATTTCAAATATAATCTCACGCAATAAAATTAGGCCATATAAGGGCCCCTACCACCGTGATGCCTAAAGACCATGCCAAACGCCTGCGAGATTAGCACGGTTGGCTACGTACGCCACGAAAGAAGTTCAACGTACATCACACGAGATGGTCCACAATTTGCAGTGCCACCGTAGGCAAACAGAAACGATTGTGATAACAGCAGCAGCCGTCGCACCCCCACCCCGTAGGAGGCTGCTAGACGGCTGAACGGTGCAGAGACTGAAGCTAACTAAGCGGGCTTTTCGTGAAAATATAACGTGGCAGATAGACGTTTCCATGGCAGCGAGCTTCGGGGGAAAAATTCTAAATGTCTTTTTTCTCCCCCCTCTCCCTCGCCTTAACCTTTTCCCCAGGAGGACGGGAGGGTGTTAAAATGTACGTGCCCCAAACTTAACATTTAGTCACCTTAAGAATGCCGGTGAACTTGCAAGCTGAGTACAGTGCGAGCAAACTTAAACATTGTGTGGTGTTTGGCAGGAGGAAGGGGGGGGGGTTATTTTTTAAAATAAATTCCGAGCGAATGAGTGGGCAAGGCGGTCACGCTAACCCGCAAGTCGCCTGTAACGTTCTTGCCAAACGCTGCCAAACTAAACGGCGAAATTCAACGCTATGCGCTCGTGGCAAGGGATATTCACGAATCAGTCAATTAGACGTCTGTATTCCGACTCTTATATCATGTTAACGAATGTATTTTCTTAACCAGGTAAAAGGCATGAAAGGCATTCACCGCTGCGATTCTCAAGCAAATGAAAACACAAGTGACCCACAATTTCGTCGCGGGTTACACTGCAAAAGCTGGGATATGGAACGTAATTTGAAGGCAGATATAGTTACCGGTCTGTCAATTCCACTTACGATGATACTCTGCTTGCATTTATATTGCACCCATAACATAAATTAAACATCTCAGAGCGCATGTTTTTTTTTTAGCCAAGGGAACCCCCCCCATATCCACTATTGGCAAGCTACGGCAATGCCATGAAGAATCAAACCTTCTTCACCTGTTTGCAAATTGACCCGGGGTGAGGGGTGGGGGGGGTGTGCAGGCAAGGGGGGTATTCTAAATTAAACTATTTTTTATTTTTACCAGGTAAGCCCCACTGAGCTATGTAGCTCTTTTTCAGAAGCCATCCGGCTATCACAAATGCTAGCTCGACGAAGTGGCTTATCGCGTGGAAATGTAGAGCAGCCAAATACTCGAACACGCATGTCTCTAAATGTGGAGGGGAAAACCGGAGGACCTGGAGGAGAATCCAAACGACTACGGGGAGAACAGAACATGTGACCTCCAAATATACAGGAGTCAGGGTTCGGGATGGAGCCCACGACATCCTGTATACCGGGTGAGGTAGTTAACATCTCGCCACCATACAAGGTACTCATTTAAGGCTGAGTCGACCTAGCGGATACCCAGGACTGGTTCAGATCATCACCAGTAAGTAACTTGGATCCTAGCGCGCCACTCCCCACGCATCACCCACACACACATCCAAATACAATGGTAGCCTTAAGAGACTGGAGAGGGAGTAAACATCTTGGCCACTTTTCGATTTAAAGCTTTCGTGACTGCAGGGATTCATCTTCTTGGTTCTTTCGGTAAAGTCACGTAGAAGGGAAATAATAAAATAATAACAGACCTGTTCTTCACCTGAGGACGGCTGCTTGCGTTGTGGCCGAAACATCGTGAGAATTGTATTTTATTATGTTTTATTTTTATTATTTTATTATTTCCCTTCTACGTTACTTTACCGAAAAAACCAAGAAGATCTTGGCCACAGTCGTAGCTGCCCCTAAAGGCCATCTCACCATTGACGAGCACCGATGCATTGCTCGTTTCAGCCTGGAGTCAGTCGGACTGTTGATCTGCAAGGCAAGCAGGCTCGGTTCGTCCACTAGGGGCGTTGGGGGCACCGCCCCACCAAGAAGCTGAAGATGAGAAAATGATTTTGCAATAAAAAAAAATTCAAATTGTTTTCTTGAGTTTTATTTGTTTTTAAAATAATTATTCCTTCAACGGGAATTGCCTAATGAAGGTAACATTTTAAGCTGTTCATATTAGAAAGTGATGCAACACAGTCTCATTTGTGCCTCGGGGAGGTTTCGGGGCGTCTGTGAAGGCATCCGAGTGAGAGATTTCCCGGCGTTCATTGCGATGAGCTTCTAGCATTTTAGCCACGCCGTTTGAGACCCATTCAGGGCAGTGAAAAAGGCGCCCGTGGCTGTAACGACGATGTCACAACGCGAGGTTGCACCGTGCAAATGTAGCAGGTCACGGCCTACACGCTTTTGGCAGTGTCAAAGGGGTTGTGTAGTGTGGACTTGTGGGTAATCGGGACAGTGTTTGAGTGCTTTTTTGTTTTGTTTCGTATTGTTTATGTCTCCCGTTGGTATGTAAGACAGTTAAATCAGTTTCACGAGAAGGCGAATAACATGACGAGGTTTTTTCTTAATTAGAACACCATCATTTCAGAGGTCACTCACAACAGCCCCACCTAGGGGACATTCCATGTGCCCCCACTGAAGGCAAGTGAGAGTTGTTGACAATCGAAATGTGTTTACCTCGTTTTTCATAAGTACTATGTCAGTGCATGTCTGCGGGGTGTCTAACCGGTGTGGTTATCTGTGGATTCAATTTCATATTAAAAAATGTTTATTGTAAAATCACTAAAAGCCAGACTGGACTAAGTAATAAGACTTGCTGAGATAATTAAATAAATGGGGAACATTTGGAAAGCAAAACGTTTCAAACAGAATACTGTTCACGCACCAATTCACCAGTTGTGGTAGGTGACGATGCTACGGTGGTGAGATGTTAACCACCTCGCCTGGTATACAGGAGGTCGTGGGTTCAAATCCCAACCCTGACGCCTGTATATTTAGAGTTTGTTTGTCTCTCTCCCCGTAGTCGTGTGGATTTTTCCTCCAGGTCCTCCGGGTTTTCCATCCACATTTAGAAACAACGTGCGTTTCGAGTATTTGGCTGCTATAAATTTCCATATCACAATCGACTTTGTTGAGCTATTATTTGTGGCCGGGTCACTTGTGAAAAAGAGTTAGATAGCTGAGTGGGGCTTACATGGTAAAATAAAAATAGTTTTAGTTTATAAGTACACTACCAATTCTAATGCCACATGCTTATTTGCACATGGAATTTCGGTAAACCCATTCCAAAGGACACTGTGTGTTCTGTTCGTGCTCTCGCTCGTGTATTCAAAGTTATTTAAAGTTAGGTTTCGCAACAAAAAAAAAACACATGCTTTTGAGCCTTTGAAAAACATCTTCCCAAGCCTTCCACACATTCAGTGAACTCACCTCGTGACAGTAACCCAGATGAAACTGTATATTAAGTGATCTTTGCGATTAAATTGTGAATACTAATTTGTAAATATCTTGTTAATTTGTTATTAAGGATTGTTTAAATGGCTTGGAAGTTAACATATGAGTGTAATAAAAATGTCACATTTAATTTGATCAATTATTTAATTACATTATTTGCAATATGCTCTACCACCAATTAGTCCAACTTGAAAAGGTTTCTCACATTATTTAGACAAGACACACCAATCGTAAAATGTTATAATGCCTGCAATGCGTGCACAAGCTGAAAATAAGTAAGAGTAAATAAATATTCAACGTAGCACGCTTTCAAAACAAAAATAAACCACTTGGCGTTGCTCCGGAAAACGAGGCCTGCGGATATTTTGTTAAAAGCATACATATACGATGCATCCTCGCGAGGGCGCACCAGTGGGATCACAGCGTTAATTTGAGGCACAAATGTCACCGTAAATCCAACGAGCAATTCCGCGCGCACGCGTCCAAGTAAACGCGGAAGGCGACCGACCGTTCAAACGCCCGCGGTTTGTTTTCATATTCTTTAAACAGCCGACGGAACCAATGGGACAACTTGCAAACCAGATAGTCGCGTGTGTGTGAGTGGCAAACGGGCACAACTCTGAGTGCTACAGCTGTAAAAAAAAAGAGAGACAGTCACAATCGTGATTTCCTGCTCAAAATGAGCATTTGAGGCGGTGCTCATTTTCCCATGTACAGCCCTGAGCCAGTGTCCTGGAAATCCCACATTCCTATGGCCGAGACAAGGCTATGCATAGTAGAACACTGTTGACTTACCCACGAAAGTGGTATACAAATTATTGACCCCGGAGGGATGGATTGGCTAAATCAACCCCGAACCAGGATTCCAACTCTAAACCTTCTGATTACGTGTCGCACACCACCGCCGAGCCACCGGGCTGGAGCCAATTCCATCACTCTTCTTCACTTGATATTTGGGGGATTTACTGAGTGCAATCTCAGACTGACATTCCCAATGTGCACGTTGCAGAATGCAGTCAATTTCACCCACAGAACAAAAGGTCAATGGTAAATTTAGCCAATCATTTTCACTGGAGCAGCAGCAGAATAACTTAATGTGGAAATGTATCGACTGACTGTCTTCTGTTCGTCCAGGTGAGATCCTTTCGAGATTCGTCGTGTTCTTATCCGACTCTTGTCAATGATGACGACATCATAGCTTATTTACTATATAGCATACAATCCAGAGGTCGCCAGTTTAATTTTCAATCTCCCGGCGCAACAACTGAAACAATGGTGCAAATGTCTAAGAATCCTCCCTTCCGCCCACAACTGTCCACCCAGCAGTATACATGGAAGTACAACGCAGTAAGTCGTGTACTCCACACACTTCTTTCAAAGGCATTTGGCGAGTGTGGAAGAGTAGGCCAAAATTACCCTCCAAAGCTCACGATAATGGAGGTGATTCCAGGAGCAGTGGCATGAGCAAGCGATTGCAGGGCTGCCCCTTTACCCTCTCATACAGCAGATGGCACACTCTCACAAATACCCACGATATACAGGCTATTTAAAATAGCATGTGCATTATGTAACTTCAAAAACAAGACAACAACGCTGCCTTCCCAGGCATAAAACCTCCTGGGGCCACCGACAACGAATTTGACATCGCTGCGAGTGAAACGGAAGGGCAATTTAACTCACCCCGAGTAAGGCACAACACATGCGCGTTGTGACGTTTTAAAAGAGCAACTCAATTCTGGCTGCACAAAGACGATGTGGATGGTAAGTGAGTATCTCGGAATAAGAATGCTTATTTAAGACAGGAGGAATCCGACGAGCTATGAAGCTCTTGTTCGCAGATGTCCAGTATGGGCGGGTCAGCAAGTTACAACAGCAAACAAAACAAAAAAATATCAGAGTGCAAAATAGAAACAATGGTAAGCAAGCAACAGAATGTAAATAAATAATTTCGTTATGTAAGTCCGATTTATCAAGGTCGGTCATTGCATCGCGCGCATTCAGATGAGCTTCTGCGGCCGTCTGGACCACTCTTCCTTCCGACATTAGGAAGCCACTGGAGCTATGCACTTTTAAATCTAGATTAAAAACGAATTTCATTAGAACTGCTTTTTGTGTTGAGGCTGTTGACCTTCCTCCGCACCTCCGATTAGCATGGTGGGCTAGGTACGGCGCGAAAGAAGTTCACACATACATACAGCGCTGCGAAAACAACAAGAAAGCAGTCCCAGACCACATCAAGATAACACACAACGGATAGTCCCCCCAACAAAATGGCACATTCAACACGACGCACACGCATGCATTCTCTACGGCGTCCACAAACGGAGCAGCTCATGACCTTTAATATCTGAAAGCAGGTGGCTCCTCCACCCCACCAATCTTCCCCCTCCCCTCCTACTCCTATACTCAAACACCCTCCTCCCCCCCCACCCCCATGTGCCTGTCCACCAACTCACCATCGACTTTGACAAGTGGTGCACTCCTGGACAATGAACGCACAAACTCTCCGGACACGTGCCATGTACGCGTGGCCAGGCGCACGTGGAGATACGGTTACAAACCGTGCACTCGATAAAGTCACAAACAGTGCACTCGATAAAGTTAAAAACTGTGCATTCAATAAAGTTACGAACTGTGCACTCTACCTGGGTTAATGTGGCAGCAGAGGGTTGCAAACAATCAGAGTCTTCCCTTCCAACCACCTATGAGAGTGCAAGGTTGACCCCATACAGATGTGTGGAGTGGTGTCATGCTCACAAAAACCCGAACTCTGGGACCCCACTGTAAACCGGTTCACAGCCGATTGCAGGGTAAGTTACCTCTTTCTTTACCCGGGCATGTGTCAATGAGTCTCAACGAACACTCATTATTTTTTTTAACTCATGTACGCGTGGCCTGGCACACGCGGAGGTACGAATCAAACCAAAAAAGTAGATATTCTATGGGTCTTTCGGTAAAGCCACGTAAATAGAAAAATAATACAAATATCACGACGTTCCATCGCAACACAAGCAATCGTCTTCAGGTGAGAGAGAAAGCTGCTGAGACAAGGTCTTATATATGCCCGAGATGTGTGCATCAAGGTGGGTGGGTGGAGCTAGAGATGGTCCAACGACAAAGGCTGGGGCAGTGGCCTTTGTATTGTGAGAGATTAGCCTGTAAGGGCACCACCAAAGCTGTGGAGATTTGAATACTTTCGTTAAAGCTGGTTTTCATAAGTGGTCACCCCCACGCTCCCAATCATACACAGTAGAACGCCATTGCAGTGTCCGGCACTCTGGGATCTGGACAAATGCAACAAGTTTTGCATTTTCTATATATATATCAATTCAAATTCGTACTCATAGGGGTGTGGGGAACTTCTTCCACGCCCCTTCGGGCAGGGAGCCGCGGGGAATTGAGCCCCCACCACCCGAGTCACCACCCCACGGCCATCTCCCTCAGTGACCGATTGTGTCACTCGAGGTCAGGGGCGGGGAACCTGTTTTCTGCCAAGGGCCATTTGGATATTTATAACATCATTCGCGGGCCATACAAAATTAGCAACTTAAAAATTAGCCTATCATATTTGGTCAAACATTTCATTAACTCACCCCTAATGCGATGGCTGGAACTGCTTCTCTTTGGTGAGGCGTGTGATGTTAGCTGGCATTGATGATGTTGCTACTCGCAACTGCTTTTCCAGGTTTGCTCCTAGATTTATTGAATTTCGAGTCCCGCCTGCGGTTGCCTTGGCAAGGCCAGACCACATGATTTCGCGGGCCTCGTACAGCCCGCAGGCCAGACGTTCCCCACCCCTGCTCTAGGTAGACAGAGGGGAGGGGGAGAGGTGGGCAAAGGACAAACGCCGGCGCGTATCCTCATAAGCGCTCCATGAAGCCGTACTGCTTCAGGTTCGGTCAGGGCCTTCTGAGCCCGGCTTACCGCAGAAGCAGCGAAGGTGATTACCTTCACGGACGTGGCGGCTGCCAGACAGAACAACTTCATTACCGTCCTCCTCTGCTGCCCTGTCTTGCATATCGGGGCAGTCGGATCATTCGATCCTCCGTCCCTTGACTTGCTTGGCATGATGCGACTTGCCACAGCTGCATCAACTAAAGGTAACCAACCCCTGGGTCAGGGCCTCGCGTTGATCCTCTTTAAAAATCAGTTTTACCCAGGATCATGGGGATTTAATTTTTTCTCTCCCAGTTGAGCCCCTTCGTGACCGACCTTATCCAACAGACGCTGGTGCCGCAGGACTCCCACTGCCTTGGACACTGGTGGTTTATTAAACACCGCAGGCTTCTTGCCCTTATCTGCCTCTCATCACTGAGCAAGTGTCTGGCGCAAGACTTATACGTGTTAATTTCAATGATTATTATTTTAATTTTTGATGGAGGATCGCTCCTCAGACCACTCCTTCGCAAGGCTCTTTCTTTCGAGGGAAGTCTCCGATAGACACTGGGGTCTCCTCTGCCCTCAACGTGCACAGGTATTGTCCAGGAGGTGACTTCAAATCCTCTCTGACCCAGGTTCAGGGCCAATTTGCCAATTTCTTGTGACAGAGATCCCTCCTGGGCCCTATTGGAGGTCTTCCTTTGTCCGTGACCCGTCCAATTTCGAGGCCTCCTCCCAAGGTTCCTCCCCAAGGGGGTTCCACTCATCCTGATCTAAGTCCTCTGGGCTGGGCGGTTCAGGCAGGGCTTGGCACTCCCCGCGTCTGCGCGTGAGGGCTGCCCTCTATCTCTGGCCCTACTGACAGCCTTTGCCCACTTCTTCTCTTTTTCGTACGGCTGCCGAGTTTTACATTCAGGTGGTCGGGCCAAGACAGCCACGTCAGGAGCAGCGGAGTGTGTGAGGTCTCCTTGTGAGGTCTCCTTCTTCGCGTTTGTAGATTGGAGCATTGCGTCGTTACACGCTGTACGGTCTGTTCTGGATGACCACAGTCGCACACTACTGGAGAGTTTCTAATTTTCCATTTGAGCATCAGGTGCCCGCATCTGCCACGGTTTGTGCCGTGGATGCGTTTTAGGGTGGACTCTCACCCGTCGCGGGTGGTGACCCCCCCCCCACCGTACCACCGCGGGGCCCGGGTGGGGGCGCTCTTCGCGTGCGTGAGGCAGGTGAGAGATTTGCCCAATGGTCCGGGTCCGTCTTTCTCTCTCCCGCGCTCCGGCGGGCGGGCATCTCGCTGGTGACGGCGTGCGGGGGCCGGCCGGCTGGCCGGGCCCCGGTGGAGGCCAACGTGGGCCGTTCCCCCGGGTTCCTCACCCACCGCCGCTACGCTCGAGGTCGCGGACCCTGTAACTACCGAGGGGGGGGGGGGGGTGGTAACCATCGCCCCGGGGGTGTCCATCCGAGGACGAGGGCCCAGCGCTTATCCCGGGGCCCTCCGTCGGAACACCCCCCCCCCGCCTCCCCTTTTAACGTCCCATTTTATTGAGGCTCTGCTTGTTGGTGTCTTGGTGTAGTCTGGGACCGTTGTTGTTGCTGCCTTGCCCAAGGTTCCATTTCGTGTTGAAAAATGAGCCGGAATTGATGTACTTGTGCAATTTGTACTTACATTATTTTTTTCCGTGACTCGCTAACCTTTTCTCTATTTTGCGCTTCTATCGTTCATGGTATCATGTTTGTTGTTGTAAAACTTTCTGACCTCCCGTGGCCCCTACTGAGCTTCTTCATAGCTCACCGGATTCCTCCTCCACTCTGAATAAAGATTCCGATTCGACTCGAAGTGCTACTGGTTCTGTGGAAACCCGAATGTTCCTCCGCATGCGCTATCGCCGCCACGGCCCGCGGCTCTCACGACGTCAACTTCTCAATGCCCGCGCCCCCTCTTCTTAGTATGTATGCTGAACTTATTTCGCAGCGTACGTAGCCAGCCGGGCTAATCGGAGATGCGTCGTATGTATGTATATATGTCAAACTTATTTTGCAGCGTACGTAGCCAAGCGTGCAAATCGGATGTGCGGGTCTTCAGCGGGCAGGGAGCTGCATTTAACCGACGACTCCACACCAAAACCCCCACGCCCCCTCCCCCATCATTTTTTCTTTACATTAATGCATTACACTGGTCAACAAAAAAAACATTTTTTTCTGGCCTGGACTTTTGCAGCTGTTTTAGACTAATTTCAGGGTGCCGATTCCAAATCTGATCTCAGATTTGCTCTATCACATCTCATTTTATGCTATCGGCATACCCCATTTTCATTGATTTTACCCCAAATTAACTCTGTCACTTATGATTGCACGTTGTTGCGAGTCAGTGACTGCATTAGTGTTAAACTATGGTGCTGTATTTTTAGGATAGTGTGTTTATAATATCATTTTATGTAGATATCCACATTTATTTAATATTTTTCTTCTGCAGTTTTTATTGAACGTGCAATATTTGATATCTCAAAAACCTGATGTGATAGACAAAAACTGATGCCAGATTTGGAATCACCTTAAAACCGTTGGAATACCTTATGCCAGAAAAAGTGTGTTGACCAGTGTTATTATTGTCCCTTCATTAAGGTTGCACACGTGAGGCAGTGAACCACACGGCGGGGAGTGTAATCGCGATTCCTTCGGGGCGATGATTCACCCTCTCCTCCTCACTCCTGCACGAGCCGCGTCGATGTCGCAATCTCCACAAGCACCGCCTCCGCCCGGGGGGGCCCTCTTGTAATATTTAATTAATTGTAGATTTACTCCTGATCATATCACGCAATCAGTACAGAATTTAAATCTTCACTTAAAGCTTTCGTGACTGCAAGAATTCATATTCTTGGGTCGTTCCGTAAAGTCACGTAGATAGGTTCAAAGAAAATAAAAAAACTACCAGAAGTGGTCGTCTTCCCCCTTTTCCTGAAGACGACGGCTCGTGTTGCGATGGAAACGTCGTAGTTTTTTGTTATTTTCTTTGAACCGATCTACGTGACTTTACTGAAAGACCCAAGAATATCGTAAAGAATTTGCCCGCAGACCTTAACAAAAAACGCTCTCCATGAACGCTCAGGGACTCGTACACACGTCCTGCTACGAAATGTGTAATTATATGGCTCACAATTCGAAGACCGTGAAAAGCTTTGGAGCCGAGCTCGTGAACTTTTTAACACAGAGGATATGGCTTTGGCGTGACCACAGGGGTGAAAGCTCCATCCCCTGGCCTCCTCCCAACCCCCCCAAGGGAGAGGAGGGGCAAGGGGGGGGGGAGATTCCCCCTACCTATAAGTACTAAAAGTACTTGTACATATAAAGCACAAAGAGTGATGCATTAGCGAAGTTACCCGAGTGCCTAGCACTGCAGTGGTGTTCGGAGCATGTCAGCGACTACCGTACGGTAACGTGAAATTCACAGCGATGGAATAGGCCCACATTAAGCGAAAACTGTCAAGGGCTCTTGCCTAGTGAACGGTGACCGTCAACTGGTTACACTCGAGAATCTGGTTTATTAATCAAAGTGTGGTCAAGACGCAAAACACGGACGTCAGCCGTGCCCGAATTGGTGTATTGGCATGACCATTATGAGTACGATGAACCATCCAGCCACCTTATTCTTGGTTCTTTCGGTAAAGTCACGTAGAAGGGAAATAATTAAATATATAGCTATTACTTTATTATTTCCCTTCTACGTGACTTTACCGAAAGAACCAAGAATATGAATCCCTGCAGTCACGAAAGCTTCAAATCGAAATCTAGCCATCTCTTACATTTTTTTTAAAAGCTCATGTGTATCGAGGTGAACAATGTGTGTAAACATCCGGTCTTCATAACTGAATGCCATGCTATGTTCTGTCTGATTTCAATTAAAAGTGAGGGGATGACAGAAACTGGGACACAGACTCTCGTTTGGGAACATCCCTTGGTCCACAATATAACCATTAGAATAATACAGCCCTGAATCACAGCAGCCACAGAAATCAAAAAACATCCGTCTGTCCCTCAATCGAACAGTCAAGGGGAATTAAGAGGCAGAATCTGCCTGCAATTAATCTGTGCTGCATGAGACTTTTTCCCTGCGCTGGTCTCTCGCGAAATCTACTAATGAGGCGGCTGCATATATCATTAACCCTCCGATGTCCATGTTTTACCCCCCTCCCCCATCCCCGAATGCGGCACTCTTGTGATCGGAGCGAGCCTCTGTCACTCGGCGAGAACAACCCCGGAGCATCCGCCGTCAGTCCAAGTCAAAAGTGCGGATAAACCGGTCCTTGGGGCACGCAGTGACGCACTCCGTTCTTTAGAATCAGGTGGTCGAGACACGGCGGGAGGGGGGCCTGCGTGTTCTTGGAGTCAGGGGAACATTAACTGCGTGGGAGGTGCACCA
Organism: Entosphenus tridentatus; assembly: GCA_014621495.2. Taxonomy (NCBI): domain Eukaryota; kingdom Metazoa; phylum Chordata; class Hyperoartia; order Petromyzontiformes; family Petromyzontidae; genus Entosphenus; species Entosphenus tridentatus. The sequence continues at coordinate 6,738,282 of CM025660.2, read as the reverse complement.
TTGTACTGTGACTCAGAAGCCGAAACAACAACAACAGCTCTCCACACAAAAGACGTCCCCGTTGTTCAATGCAGATTGTCCTATGACAGGAGAGCCATGAGACGAAATAACACCTCTGGAATTGACATGGTCCCACCGACTATGAAAAATACGAACAGGTTTTATCCCTTCTGGCAATAACACAGGTCGTGTTAAGATGTTCAAACGCCAAATAGATACCTTTTGCAAGGAATCAAGTCTGCATTAACCATACTTCGCACTTGTGGTGAACGTGCAAGGAAACACGCTCTGATGATATATTTGCATTGTATTTGAAATTGATTGGCCTACACCAGAGACAGCCTTCTTTACGATCCAGTCTCACCAGCTGTGTTAGACCAGAGAACGCCATCAGGTGAACAGTACAAAGACCATGCACATATCAGAGCATTCATAGCTCGGGGTTAGCAGCTGTATCACGGGACCTTTTTGGTAGTATCAACATTATGAAATATAAGATTAGGTTTTACCCTTTCTGGCAATAATACGGGTGTTAAGATCTTACCGAATAATATTTTGTTGCTGTTAAAATTAGACTAGTATTAGCTCAGTAAACTTTTTTACTAAACTTTAGTCATCATCATCATCGTCGTCATCTTCAGCCATGGTTATTCCACCGATGGATGAAAGCCTCACCCAGCCCCAGGCCGCCCTCAACTCTCACCATCCTGCAATGTTGTAAATCCATCTGGCACCTGCGCATGAACCGATTTCAACGCTCTATCTCCACGGTGAAAGCCTTCATTTGTTTAAATTAATATTTAATATTAATTTAAACAAATGAAGCAATCAAATGAATGTTCTAATCATCTCGCTGTTGGTAGAACGGGGGCAAAACATAATCGAAGACCGTTTGCGATTTGCAAACCTGCTCTTTGATGTTCGCACTTTTAACGTGGATCAAAGTAGATTAATATGAATTAAACTGCATTCATTATAACATCTGCTTCGGTTAAAACGATCCAATTTACCGTGGCTTATTTGGGATCTCAGACTGCTCAAAGCAAAGAAAGCTTCTGGATTTTTAGAGCTGGACAGGGTTAGCTTGCATATTCCCAACAGCTTTGCCGGCTTTCATTTAACCACATCTCTTTGAATTATAAGCAACATAGTAATGCCAGACATTAAATACATTTCTGCAAAGGCCTGCACACCCACATCAGCACACTCTGTCACCAATGCCACTGAGTGAGCGCAGTGTGGCGAAGTTAGCTTATACACTGCCCTCATGCCAAGCTATCAAAACATATATTACCCTTTCCCACTCCGATATCGTACGTGTACATCATCGGGTTTTTTTCCAGTTCCATTCCGATTAGGTGCACGTAAAATAAAACAATCGGTTTCCAGGCTCCCACGAGGCCATGAGGGAGGGCGTCTGGCACAATTTGGCGACAACTATCAGAGTGCGGTCGTGTCGCTGCAGTTGTCGGCGGTGAGTACGTCTTTAAAAACAACGGCGCTAGGCCTCTCTAAATAAAAATTTTGCCGACCGCTTGCACGTGCCAAGATTCAGCGGTGAACGGAAACCATCCTGCAACTTGCAGACGTCACGGAAATGGGAAAGGGTTAAAGGCTTGAGCTAATTAAATATTACATGTACGAATACAAATGACATACCCAAGAAAGCATCAATGCATCTCACAAATCTTTCACAGCAGGGTCCTGCATCGAGACACGTGACTAATTCCATGGAGTGTGGACAGAGCCACGCGTACCTGGAGAAATCCCACTCCATGTTCAAGAGGGCGGGGGGGGGTGACACTCAACACTGCCATCTCCTGACCACAGCTGGAAAGCCCACCTGGTCAGCCATGGAGGCCAACCGTGCTAATCGGAGGTGCGGGGAAAGGGACCAACTAAACGCAAAAAGCAGTTCTAAATAAATTCGTTTTCAATCTAGACTTAAAAGTGCATAGCTCCAGTGGCTTCCTAATAGCGGAAGGAACAGCATTCCAGATGGTCGCAGAAGCACATTTGAAAAGGGGCGATGCGGTGACCATCTTTGTTTCATGGTTAGCCAAAAGCCGCTGCTGCGAGGATGACTGGAGTTTGCCTAATGGTTTAAAAACTAATGCATCGATTCAAAGGCAATACGAATCTTACACTCGTGATACGCGCATAAAGTCGTTCGCGAATTGCATTTTCGATTCCTACGCCCTGCATGCAATGGGTTCACGCGACGCTCCACTACCACATTACATTTGCCACGGGAGAATAAAAGAATTGATTCTGGGATGGAATTGCACGCCGTAAACCACGAGGGGCAGGCGACTTGTTGATCGTCCGTCACGTGTGCTAAATAAATACAAACAAAGGCGAGAACAGCGGACAATAAAGAAGACGCAGGAAAGCAAGACGTTGTTGGTGGAATGAGATGGGGGGGGGGGGCCGTGGAAGAAAGGGGGTCGGCCGGGGGGGGGAAGCGACTCTTACCGTCTCAGAGACCGCAAGCGGAATCCAAATCAGCCATTCCTCCCGAGACGAGTCTGCGATGAACGAGCACACGGCAGAGCTCGCTCACGTGGCGGCGGGGGTGGGTGGGGGTGGCCGCGTATTCCCAACGTTCCAGCGACGTTCCAACGGGGTTTCCGGACCGAGGGCGGCCGCGTCTCGGCGCGAACACCTGCCGAGCGCTCTCGTTGTCTTGCCGTGAACTTTATCTTCGCGCCGCGATCCTCTCGGGTTCAACGGGCGCCCAGAGGCAGGGGGTCAGTCGGAGTCTGCCGAATCCAAATCGTGCAGGTGGGGAACCCCAAGATATCTATATAAATCGCTTTATCTTCATCCAGGTGAGCACAAGGTCAAGCGGCGGCCGTCGTTGATTCCTGTGCACAGGCAGAGGTAAAACGGCGACAGACTGTGACTTACTCAAACGTGGACGCATGCAGGACGTACTCGTGTTAAAAGATCCAGTCGAGTATATTCAAGTATAATATCAAGGACAAAGAGCCTGCAGCAACTTGATTTGTGTGCCTGTTTTGCAGGAGTCTGTTGTCAAGTTTACACGTAAAGTTACGTCCTACTTACGTACTCCCTCTTTGTATCTTACCCCGAGTCTACTTTGCAAAAGAGACACGTCATGTTGGCGGTGTTGCATTAAAAGTTACAGAGAGCCTCATCGACTGACTGACTGATACGAAATGAATAATGAGGAATACACATATAACAATAATAGGAGACATTCGTACAGCAGTAGACAGGTTAGTAAATTACTATTTAAAATTATTTTATCTTTCCACATATATATTTATGCATCTGTAAGGATGGTCACCAATGCGAATCGTAAAGCAGTGGATTGACCATGGCTCACGACGACTAAGGTCGAGGAGTATTTGAGGCTGACCCTCGGCAACAATGGTGCCCCCCCCTTAAACTGTCATCCCCACAAATTTGGGATGCCTTGTGACCACGTCGGGAGTAGAGGCAATTTTATCCATGTGATAAACATCACACACGCACCCCCCTCCCCCCATCCCAACATTAGAATCGCTGTCCTCTTACGCGACGCGCTATGGAGCAGCACGACAGAATTAAGTAATCGCGACCTTAATGCAGCAGCAGCAGAAGCATTCTTTTTGTTCGTACCATGCCGCTTCGTCCGTCGCAGAAAAGAGAGGCTTAGCCCCGGACCCACGGCGGATATATATATGAAATCACACTTGCATTGGGCACCCAGAACTTATATTAGGGCTTTGGCTCAAAGTGTTTTTTTCTTTGCAAAACTTCAAGTGGCAAGGAAAGGTACGGACGGAACGATCTGTGCTCGACATGCCATTTATATTGTTGGCGTGCCAAGCACTGCTGTTTGACCTAGCCACTGCCAGCCCTCTCACAGAGAGCCATTGCTCCAAAAAGCCCAACCACTGACCATTTTCACAGCGGTTGCCCTGGCCTCGATCCCACGAAGGAAAAAGTTAATTCCCTCTGTATGCACTTGAAGCCTGCGCTGCCAGGGGATTCCGTGTTCGAGGGGAGGGGGAAACTGGGCTGTGGGAAACTACCACTGCCCCGCCCTTCGTTCCATCGTGTCAACAAATTAAATTCATATTTGTCACGGCCCGTTCCTTAACAAACGTCTTCTTGGAGCATGTTTTATTTAGCCTAGGGGACCCCCCCCCCCCCCCAATGACAGCTGCCCGTGCGGTAAAAGATGAAGATGAACGCAGCACCAGACTGAGAGCCGGCATTAATCTGCCAGTCGGGTTGTGATGTTGCTGCTGGTCTTTCAATGAAGCGATTCCATCCTCAACGACAAGTAACATGGGAATGTGCCTTCAGGAGAGCGCTCGCAATGGGTGTGTACTACACCTGCCATGACATGCAGTTCAAAAACACAGTGGTCATTCACGAAATATACACAAACACAAACTTGGAATTGCATTAGGGACATCCTCGCAGCAGCGGTTCTTGGCTGCCCATCGAACAAAGATGGTTATCGGTATCGCGCGCTTACAGATGCGCTTCTGCGGCCTTTTTGAACGCTCTTCTTTCTGATATTAGGAAGCCACTGGAGCTATGCACTTGTAAATCTAGATTGAATACTCATTTCCTTAGAACTGCTTTTTGTGTTTAGTTTGTTGTCCTTCCCCGCGCAACTCCAATTGGTGCGGTTGGCTACGTACGACGCAAAAACATCTCAACGTACACACATCCAGTAATCGTGTCTCACTGCGAGTGGCGGTGGCGTGGCACTTGGCGAGGAACCTTTCAGGGGTCCCTTGGACGTGCACCGAGTGGGAGGGCTCTCGCCGCGTGCCCATTGCCAATATTAACTCGACCCTGTAGTCGCCCACTAATACACTTAAGCATTTCATTTATCAAGCGGGAAAGTATTGTATTGTGTAAGAGTTGACCCATGCCCAGCCAATTAGAATAACCCACCATCAATCACGCTTGCACGGTGAGGTGGGGGGGGGGGAGATCAATTTAAGAATTAAACAGAATCTACTCTGAACTGCCCGTAATCAGAGTTATCTGAGATCAATTATAATCCACCTGGAAACTACCATGCCAAAGCACGGTCGCGGTTAACACCACCCCCTCGGTCGCTCGCTACGCGGGCAGCCTTGGGCTCGACGCACACACACAAACCATCGCGACCCGGCGCACTTCAAATCCCAGCTGCCGGCAGCTTTCACCATGGTTACCACATCTACGCCTCTATGTAAGGAACGAAACAGTAAGACTTCTCCACAAATCTGGCTGTCGCCTGATGAAGCTGGTTGTAATTACTGGCGAAACGTCGTGCTCAGATTGTAAATGTTGCGGCTTGGCTCTCCAACACACCGGTGTACTGTACTAGTATACTACACTATACACTACACTATACACTACACACTAGTGCTGTACTAGTGACGAATTGGCCACGTTCTGTTTACGTGACAACCCTTACTAAACTGGCCGTGTCGGGTGGTGGGGGTTTTAACGACACATTTATATATTTACGCGACCTAACCCAAAAGACCTCTATTATGGAAATTGTTCGCGAAAGCCTACGTGTTAAACTAATTTTTATTTATTTACCCCGCTAAATGTTTTCCCGCGCGCATGTAATTGCACCGCTAACGCCGCACTCTGCGCATTCCAACGGTGGCAGGGGGTGGCGGCTGCGCTGGCAGGCACACCACGGTCGGGGCGCTTGAACGGGGCCGCACTTTGCACCTCACACCGTATCCTCATTATCAAGCTGGCAAGCGAGCACCGGGCGGTCAAGGCGTTTAGAGCCGTCCGACTCATTACACGAGGCAGCTGCTCCTTTTACGTCGCGTGGACAGGCCCCCGTCGTCGTCGTCGTCGTCGCCGTCGCCGCCGCCCCCCGTGACGGATGGGCCAACGTCGGGCCCCGTGTGGGTCCGCGAGCGACGCAGTAACAAACAGATTTACTCGCAGCGTGAAAAGACGCGTGCCGACCTGTGCGCCGTTTGCGCACCGAGCTACGAGAGGAAGCGTTCTTGTGAATGCTACGTCAGCCAGCAGTTGACTGATCAACGTGCAGTGGTGATGATTGCTTGTTGATCATGATGATGGACAATGTCCAAGCACTGGCTGCAGCTGAGCTAAATGGAAGAATTGTGGCTTCTGGTCAGGTAGTTGCGCATTGAGCTACAAGAGGAAGCGTTCTTGATCATGCTACGTGATCCAGCAGTTGAATGATCAACACACACTGGTGATGATTGCTTGTTGATCATGATGATGGACAATGTCCAAGCACTGGCCGCAGCTTAGCTAAATGGAAGAATTGTGGCTTCCGGTCAGGTAGTGGCACATTTAGCTACGAGAACAAGCGTTCTTGTACATGTTCGACATCCAGCAGTTAACTGATCAACGATGATGGACAATGTCCAGGCCTGGCTGCAGCTTGGCTAAACAGAAGAATCGTGGCTCCTGGTCAGGTACCTGCGAGTCCAATTGCTCAAATCATCATCCATTATTATTATCGTCATCATCATCATCCCTCTGGGATTGGTAAAATGAACACGACCTGACAATGTTGTAATAACTGGTGGAAAGACGATGATGATTGTTCTATGGATGGTCCTTGTCATAGGAATGTGGAATGACTACCACTGACGCAGCACAACAATGGAGCGATGGAAATGATCTTGTGTGCAGCTAGAAGGCGAACTTGTTACATGACAAGAACACGAGATGGCGACAGCTTTAGGAGGTCTTCATCCAACAGTGGATTCATCGGGGCTGCTGCTGTTGCTGATGTCACAGCTTTAATCATGGAGGTAAAGCATCGCCAATGTTTTCTCGTGAATAAGGAGGCTACGAGTTTGCGTGTATAATTAGAATGTACACATTTTTTTTTTGTTACAACAAAAATGCTAAAAATGCCACGCTTGTTATACACAGGTGCACATTTGTTTTATTTTTTATATGAAAAAGCTTGCTGGCGGTATGCGACTGAGCATTAAATAAATAAAGGCGCGCACACACGCACGCGCGTACATTCGCGCCGATGTAAATGGAAATCCAGCTCTGTACACACACACCTGTGATCTCACGACATTCACTCAAGGTGGCACAAAGGGTCTTTGCACGTACTTGCTTGTCCTGAGATGCACTCGTGTGTACAGTCGTATCGAGAGCGCTGGTTACGAAAGACCATTGCGGTCTGACTCTACTCCCTCCAGTGTTCTTCGCTAATTTTCAGAGGGGGGCCCACTTTCGCCGATAAGACATCATCAGTGCGAGGGCCGCCACACCGCCTTGCAAGGGGTGGTTGTCACGTGTTGTGTATTGTCGGGGGCCGTACGTCAGGGGCCCGCACTGAAGGCCACCAGGAGCTGCCAATGGCCCGCTGGCCTTCACTGCTCTACTGAATTTCGATTTAAAGCTTTCGTGACTACAGGGATTCATCTTCTTGGTTCTTTCAGCAAAGTCACGTAGAAGGGAAATAATAAATTAATAAAAATAAAACAATAAAATAGAATTCTCACGACGTTTCGGCCACAACGCAAGCAGCCGTCCTCAGGTGAAGAACAGGTCTGTCGGAGAGATAGCGTCTGAGTCAAGGTCTTCAAAGTCAAGGTTCTTTGGATTAGAACACGTCACTAACCCACCACCACCGGACACAGCCAATTAGCTTTGTTGTGTTAACAATACATGCCCAATAGTTACTACTTTAGCAGACCGTTGTGTTGGAGAGTAAACCCACAATAACCCACGACTTTCTTCTCTTCCCACTTTGAAAGCGGTCATGTGCTGCGGGGAAGGACTATGCCCATGACGTCATCTCAATGTAGATGTTTCCCTTTAGTGGCAGAATTGACGAATGCATTGAGTCTTTGTTATCTGTGCTTACGTGCCACTGCCCGTCCACAGTATCACCAAAGGCATTGTTTGATTTTGAATATGATGCACGGCTCGTGTGTGTGCAGGGAAGCCCTGTGCATCACGATTGGTAAAAAAATGTTGGTAATTGTGGGTAATTTTTCTGCAGGCTGGGGAGAAGTTGTGATGATCCACATTTTTTCCTGTCTCGTTCCACGTGGGTTCTGCCATGTGTTTGCCTCATCAGTGCCACCAGCGACCCTTCGAACATCGGCATTTAGCATCCTTAATTAAAGACGCGGACCGTTCAACGGCAATGAGATACGCGCTTAAGCGCTCAATGCATATGTAAATCCTTTACCCTTATAGTTAAGCAAGTGGATAAGCCTTAAGATCCACACGCTGAGCCATTGCACAGGCGAATGACGGTGGCCCCGGTAACTATTCCCATCTGCCTAGAAATGTCAAGTCACGTTACGGACGCGATACAAATGCAAGTTGTCGTTACCATTGCGGTGGTGGTGCGCTGCCCACCAACTTGATTGGTGCAGAAAAAGAGGTCGCATAATGAGGCAAACGCCCCATCAAATTTTGGCATCAGAGCGAAGAGGGGGGGGGGGGCGACTTTCACTTCCCTCCCCATTCTCGTCCAGAACCCTGCTCAAACTTTGCCAAACGGAACTCAACACTTTTCACTTTACAGCCAACGTCCAAAGTGTCGGTAATGGCCCGCGAAACGGCCGATCATAAAACTCTACGGAGTAAAAAAGTTGGAGATTTAAAAGCGAGAGAGCTACAACAAAAGGGTCTGGTTGCTTGTCGACACTCCTGCCCCCCAAGGGAGAGGGCGGTGAACTTCGCTGTTAACCTGACAAAACAACAACAGAAGAAAAACTGAACGTCGCACCAAACGTTTCTCACTTTCGGTTCAAGGGAGGTTTTTCTGCACCAAATTCGCTCTTTTAAAACAACACGTGCCTTCTCACAAATCACGACCAAGGCCGACTCAGCAAGCAGCCTTCTCTGCGAAGTTCTACAACCGTCTCCCTGCAGTTCGTTCTCGACTGCTCGTTAACCGCGGACTCTGTCGTCCGTGCATTGGAGACGGATAAAAAGAAAAGTCTCGAGATATATTTAGGCTTTTAACTTCGGCAATCTAATCTTTGGACAAATATATTCGAGTGGAGCTACAAGTAACCTTGGTCACAAGGGGATCTCCTTGCCCGATTCCTCTTCTGATGAGTATTTTACCACTCTTTTCTTGCTATCTCAATGGAGAAATGCCTTCTTTAGAAATGGTTTTGATAATTCGAAAATATTTTTATATTTGATACATCTCTCCATGGATCTTTAACTGTTCTCCAATTGGTTATTACTTATGACTTATATCCCTTTATTAACCCATGGATGGATGAAGATTATGGGGGTTGTTTGACCACACTTCACCACAAAGGTCAGAGTGGGGGGCTGCTGAAAAGGTGTCTAGGATTGGGTCAGACATCGCTTACCTCTGATGTTAGCCACAGCCAGGAATCAAACACAGGAAGCCAGATTCAGTGCAGGATGCACGAACCTACCCGGTGATAACGGTAATCTATAAATATCTATGTATACACAGAATACAGGCTGATGGAATGCTTAATTCAATATATCTGCAAAGTTGATCCCAAGAGTCACAATATGACATTTTAAATATCGCACACGCCATCATTGAAGGCACCCAGCGTTTCATTATTAAAGCGCGGGCCCCCCCGTTTTCGGCTCGTCATGGATAGGGTCGGCAATTTTCAGCAATTAAAGTGAAGACAGGGTTTATTGAAAAAAAAAAATTTTCAACTTGAAAATAAATTCCAGTCGTGTTCATTTTGCGGACTGATTTGCATACTGAAAAAAATTCTAGAAATCCTACATTTTAGAAACCATCTTAGATCTCATTAAGGAAATGCCAAACACCTGATTCATTGGCACTTGAAAGCCACACACTGATACTATAAACTGCTGCTTAGCATTGTTAAGCACCATCTGTCATAAGAAAACAAATATAACTTTTTTTCTCTCCAATATATAAGTTAATTAGCATTTAGAATTTTTCATCATCATCAACAGCCACATTCTATCCACTGATGAATGAAGGCTTCCCCAAGTTATTGCCATCTGTTCCGGTCTCGCAATGTAAGAATCTGGACAGCTCCTTCAAGCGCCACGATCTCGCGGCTCCATCTCCGTGGTCGACGCCCCCTCGTCCATCAGCCATAAACCATTAAACGAAACTATTTAAACTACTTTTTATTTTACAGCTCTTCATGAGAAGCGACCTGGCCACAAACGATGGCTCAATGGAGTGGCTTACCACGTGTAAATGCATTGCAGCCAAATACTCTAAAAACATGACGTTCATTCTAAATGTTGGTGGGAAAAAGTGGAGGACCCGGACAAAAATCCACACGATCACGGGGAGAGAGACATGCAAACTCCAAAAATACAGGCGTCAGGGTCGGGATCGAACCCACAACCTGCTTCATACCAGGCGAGGTCGTTAACATCTCCCCCACCATGGTACTCCTTCCAGTGATGGATCCTGCCCAAGGCCACTTACGTTTCTGAAGAGTCACAACGATGTTCTCTGATCCAGGTCCTCCTCTCTCCGTCTCTCTATGTCATTAATTCTCTGCAAGCAACTCTTCACCCTTCTTTGTGTACTTCTCAGGTTTTGTTGCATTTTCTGTCGGTTTCCACACGTCCGATCCATGCCGAAGCAAGCGAAACGCACCGATTGAAAATGTTCCTCTTTACGCACTTGGGGGACGCCGCTTTCGATTATATGAAATACATTTTCCAAAAGCGCTTAAACCTGGTTTTGCCCACCTTATTTCATTACTAGAAGTCCTCGCTCACCGCGTGTTCACACAATGCGTTTTCGCTATAACACGGTTATTCTTTTCGGGAAACTTTCGCACAATGCGGAACGCGCACCCTGTTATAACGCGGTTTCTGAGTGGTCAACGACAAACTCATTTCTTGAGCTGCGCGGCCGACCGGTGTGGGAATGCTGGGTACACACGCGGAATGATACGGCACATGGCGTACCCTCATCACAGTTCTTTGTCCGGTCATAAAAAATTACATATATATACTTTTGATTCATCCCCTTCGTTCAACTGCGACTCCTGCCCAGCTCTGGCCTTCGACACCACGACATTTAACGAAGCAAAATATTTTTGTTCCGAGGGTAGCTTTTGCGAGCAGAGCTTAGGAGCGGACGAACCACAGGGCATTTAAAAGTCAACAGCGCAAAAATCCCACCTCTGTAGGAGTTGCCACTATTGCAGCCCAGTGGGCGGCTGGCCCGAGGGCACAAAATAAAACGGCGGGGGGTGTGTGTACGCGTGTTCCGCCGGGACGGCGAGGTCTCCGATGGCCCTCAGCCCCCGTCACGGCGTCTCCGCTGTGGCACCCAACTCCTCGGCCTGAATGACGACCACTACCGGCAGCCAGCCCCAACTCCCCTTCCGTGACACCAACACAGCACCTCCCCCCCCGCCCCTCACCCTCCAGCGTCACCAGGGATTACTGCCACGAGCCAGGCATATGTATGGGCTTAATAGAAGATAAACAGCCGGGCATGAAACCCTCTCTGTTCACCAAGCTCGGACGCTCGCAGAAAAAAGCCACGGGGTAAAGCTGCCACCGCCGCTGCTACTGCTGCTGCCACCTTTCCAGGGTGTACGGCGAAGGTGGTTGGCCATGGAAGGCTACGGTTGGCCAACAGTGGCAGCAGAGTGGCTGATTCTTTTGGCTCGGACAACTCCACTGTGAGCACAATGGAGTATGAGCAAGGCGCCGATTTAGAAGGTCGCTGCAGAATAGGTATGGCTGCGTAAATTCTAACCAGTCTCCATGCGTGTCCAACGCAGCAGCGGTGCGTTCTGGGAGCTTACTCATCATTACCCACAAGTCAGTCCACTCACTTCCCCCCCCTCCCCACCTGAAGCATGGATCTTGATAATCAAAGACAACGTATTTAACTGAGAATTATAAATTCTACGGTATATTATTTTAAATGCGCGCATGTTCAATACGAGTACCACCAGGGGGTTTTACACCTGTGAGTCATGTCAACTGCAGTTAAATAGCAGGATATGCTTCTGCAAAGAACACTTTGTATCGCAGAGTCCGTGACGGAATGTGATCACATAATGAAAACAACTGTGGACGGGAGCCAGTGGCACTGTGGTTCGCGCGCTGCGCGATGAATCCTAGACTCCGAGTCCGATTCCTGGCCATGGTGAGCATTGTTGGCAAGTGCTATGTGAAGTGGTTTTTGGACAATGCCCTTCACCAACCAGCACTGACCAGCATGGTGAGGTATGGTCAAGCAAATCCCGAGAATGACGCAGTGTGAGGCAGCCTTCATCCAGCAGTGGACGGCTAAAGATTGGAGCTTTAACGAAGGACCTCGTTTTTAATTAAAAAGTGTCTGATTTAGCAACGCAAAGACGTTCACACATGAGCGTCTGCACCGTCGGCATGTATTATCTGTGGAAAGTTAACTTGAAGTGGTATGAAAAGTGACAGGATGTCTTTTCGGAAATGTTGCTGTTATTCGTGCGACTTTAGAGAGGGCAGATTGGAAGAGGGCAGACATCCCCCGCAGCCAATCCCACGTGGGAGAGTCTGAGGTCATGTGACTTCCTTGGACCAATCGAGCATGCCATAATGAATGCCTGCCTGATTGCTGGAAATATGCTCTCTCTGCAGTGCATCAATAATGCATATGTTCGCCTTGTAACGTGGATGTTCATAAAAAATTAAATGTTTAATGATTGTGGGCGAGTAAATGCAGTAATTAAAATCACAACAATGGTTTTTACAGGACTGTGTTTTGACCACTCAGGATTGGTACAAACAAGGTATTTTCGCATTATAGTCAATGTGGGTTGGTGAAGACGGGAGCATAGATGTGGGATCAAAGAAGTACAGTGCAACAACGGGTGATGCTGCACCACTCCCCGAGGAGCTGGGCTCTCTCGAGACGGTAAAAATACGGTCGCAAGAAAAACCAAACTTGGTAGGTTTCCTTTTTATAAACGGTCAAAGTCTGCAGTGTGAATTAAATATGCAGCGCTCGCCCAGTACCCCGGCCATGTCCAGATGTCGGGATGTACGTTGACCGTCCCTGTGTGGTGTCTCCTAACAGCCCTGTTCCCAACCTGCCCCATCACGCTCAACTCTCGCTCGACTACGCGAACGCCGTCACGTGACAATACTTTGAGGGCCGGGGGTGTGACGGCTCTCGGTGCCGAGCCCTGTGTAATCCAACGTCCCAACGATTCAGCCGGGTTCTCAAGTGCGTAGCGCCGCTGATGATTCGTATGTACGTTGAACTTCTTTCATACCGTAAGTAGCCAGCCGTGCTAATCGGAGGTGCGGGGTTGCTCAGCCCCGTCAACAATGATCGCACAATGACGCACAATGAAACATTCTGTTGGCCGTTAATTTTTTTGTTACCCACAGCGGCGGCGGCTACGCGGCCGGTTTGGCACTGCTGAGCACTTCAGTTATAATCTGGGAAAGCCCTCCTCTCACAGAGTTGACGCTCCCATGCCGGTCACCAATGACTCAACCAAAACAAAGGTCATATGTCTGCCAGTTGTTGCAGAGGTGCACATTGAAGTTCAGGGATTCGAGCCAAACGGCCGCCCTGGTTAATACTGCGGGTGTATTAACCGTAAAAATGCGCACTGGCTGCTTTACTGTGGATGTTAAAGATCACGTGAAGCCATTCTAAAAAAATGCTAGGCCACGGTTCGAATTTGCGAAATTTGAAAAATAACCCTCAAAATAACTTACTTGAATGAAGCCACGTAGTTAAATCGCCCCTGCTGTGAATCTACCGCAGACAATGTCCGTGAAGCAAAAGCGTTTTCATGACAGCCTTGCAACTGTAAGTATGGGGGCGAGGTACCAATGTACTCACGATTTTGTTTATTTCATTTGATAACGCAACTGGAATACACTCGTGGCAAAAAAGTGATGACTGCCCTGGAGGCAAACCACTTTCAATCAGGGCGTGAGCGGAAGCCGAGTGTTGGTTGAGAGAGGCCGCCATTGAAGTGGATCGGGTATCCACTAGGTCGACTCGACCTTAAAGGGGCACCTTGTGCAGTGTGTAAACATCAGCACTGGGTATAAAAAAGTGGCTGTGAGTAGCGCAAGCAATGCCGCCACGTTGCGCACCGAGATGTTCACGAACACTGAAGCCATCCTCTGGCCACGGCTCTAGTTTCCCCACCCAATGTAATTCTCAGATGAGCACGGAAAGACATTTCCTCACCTCACTAAAACTATGAAACTAGTAAAGATGTTGCCAGGTAAGGCCCACTGAGTTATGTAGTTCTTTCTCAGAAGTCACCTGGCTATCACAAACGATTGCTCAACCAAGTGGCTCACCGTGTGGAAATTTACAGCAGCCAAATACTCCAAATGCACATTTCTAAATGTGGAGGAAAAAACCAGAGGGTCCGGAGAAAAATCCACGTGACCACGGGGAGAGCATGCAAACTTCAAATATACAGGTGTAAGGGTCAGGATCGACCTGCATACCAAGCAAGGTAGTTTAAATCTCGGCAGCGCGGCTCAAAACAAGACACCAACAGCACTCCCGGCACGTGATTGCTCGTGAAATAAACGGCTTGGCTAAGAATAATTATATACGTGTGCCTCCCGCACCTGCACCCAAATTGCTGTGACTAAATCACCCGGAATGTGCCCGGATCTCGTCAGATCTCAGAAGCTAAGCAGGTTTTAGGCATGGGCAGGGATTGGATGGGCACCCACCATGCATAACAGGTGCTGTAGCCTGCAAGATTACCCGGTGGGCAGCAGAGGGCAGTACTGTACAACCTATTATTGTACAGTACTTCTATGCTGCCGCAACGATGCTCCCCGCCCTTCACCAAACCACACATTTGCTCTGTGTATCGTGACCTACCGGGGCATATATATTTCTCGATTAATTTAAACCGACGTAAAAACGCAGCGCGGTGGTGTGGCCATCAGCGCGGCCGAGGCGAGCCCTTCAGTGCTCCGCGCAGAGGATCAATGTTGAATAATGCCGGTTATTATATTTACAACGCGGCCGCACGTCAAAGGTATTGAATTGGGGCGACCGTTTTACACGCGTTCTTATTGAATGAGCGTGTGTTGCGAGGGCAGGGTGGACATCGCTGCCAATAAACAACAGGCTCCGAGGCGCACAGCGCACCCCGCAGTGATCCGTCTTAACCCACTTTATTTAATCTCCTGGGCTCTGCAGTTTAACTTTTAAGAGGACCCCACGTCGCGGCGCGTGAGTGTGGCGGTTAAAACGAATCGGGGACTCGGCGGAAGGCTTTCCACACACACCCCCCCCCCCCCCCCCTCTGCTGTGGGCAAAACAAAAAACATGAACCGCGATAAACGGCGATTTCGCCTTGTGCTGCAGTGCGGGTCGCTGTGGCGAGTGCGGCTCTCTGTCGCCCGCCGGCAGGGCAACCCACTGTCGGATGAGGGCCTTCCCCACGTCGCGCGTGTTGCAAGTGGCCACACTTCAGCGTGCACGTCGGGCGTGGGTTGGTGAACGTGGGCGGCATAGGAGTACAGAACAACCGCGGATGTGTCTGCATGGACCTCCCCTCCGCTGACAACGCAGCTGCGCAGCAACCAATAACACCCGGGGTTTTTTTTCCGCGTGTCGCTGGAGCGGTGGTTCAAATTGCAGCGTAAATACGTCGTAGCAAATTGTTGCCTCATTTTTAGAAGTCCCTCTTAAACATCCGACGCGAGTTATCATTCGGTGGCTGCCGTCGAACATTTTGCGGCACCGTAGTCGACGCTTAACAACAGTTGTCATCCCGGTGCTCCGTTTTAAAAACCCTCACAAGCGCATCTCACAAGCGCGGTGCCCCGTCACTTAATTGAATACAACATCAGAGAGCGAAATGGCATGCTGCAGGTCCTGCAGCCGTGGGGCACGCCGATATTGTGCCCGACAGCAGCCGATTTGCATTCTGAATTTCATGCGATGAGACCGACCGGACGGATCAGTAAGCTCGCTATGGAAGAGGAGGGGGGTGGCTTTTGCCAAAGTCGCCGAAAAAATTTACGTGGCAACGTTTAAAGTGCAGGGGAACGACAATTTAAAGCTCGGAACATTGTGCAGCGGACTAAAAGTCGTAACGTCAGCCGGTCGTGATTAATTACCGCAATACTCTCGGTGAACAACTGTTGTTACGCGAGAAAAATAGCCGGCGATAAAGTGTATTAACGCGCAATATGTACGTTGCAGTTTTTCTCATTTGCCATTAAAAACACGTTAGGCAATTGATGAAGTGAAGTACTGAAGGGGCCATAATAACGGTGTGAAAAGAAAAATGACACCTGCGGTAATATTTGGTGCGCAGGCGCGTGGCTGGCACATGCCTGCGCCGCGATAGCCCCGTGGCCTCACCGCTTGCCCTAAAGTCAGTGGCCGCAGTTCAATTCCCACCGCTGGTTGTCAAGTCTCCACGAAAAGGTAATTTCCATGGAGACGATTCTGTATCAAGCTTCCGAGCATAATAAACTCTCATGTGGCTATATATACAGAATAATAACATCAACCTTTTAAACTAAACTCAACGATTTTTATTTTATCAGGTTAAGGCCCACTGAGTTGTACAGCTCTTTTTCAGAAGCAACCTGGCCACAAATGAACGCCCAACGAAGTGGCTTACCACGTGGAAATTTATAGCAGCCAAATGCTCTAAACGCATGTTTCTAAATGTATACAGGCGTCAAAGTCAGGATCCGACCGACGACCTCCTGCGTACCAAGCGAGGTAGTTAACACCGCGCCACCGCCGTTGCACGGTATTCACTCGCTCGCCAAGAGAGAGAACACGACTCGGGAGGCGTGAGGAGCAACCACAGACAAGCGGGGAAGGCAGCAGCCAGGCGGTGAACCAACGATGCCAGATTCCCCCCCCCCAGCTCTGCAGTCCTCTATATATTCAGGTGTTATCATCCAATTGATTGACTTTAGTAATGCGGTAATTCGTTATGATATTACAATTCGTAGTATAGTACCTTAGAGCACAACAATTTTATAACCCCAGATTGCGCTGATGGTTACTGAAACCGCGAGCTATTAGATTGTGTTTTTAGCCAAAATGCAGTGTTTATTAATATGCATTAGTCTTCATCCCACTGAGACACGTGGCACTCATCCTAGGTGCCACAAACACGGAGGCAAAGATACCCCATGTAGCTTCACTGCCTGGAAAATGCTGTTAGCGAGCACCTATTAAGGTCAGTGCGTGGCAGTGTGGCAAGCATCACATCAATCTATCTTTATCTGCCCAGTGCTGATGTTTACATGCTTATTTAAAGGTTAAGTTGACCTCGGGGAAGCCCCGGGCAGGTTCAGACACCATGTTATTATCCTTGACTGAGAATCAAACTCGGGTTACCAACATCACAGAACAGCATGTGAGCCATTACACCACCGCTCCAGACACATCCCCACACTGAGACAAAGATACGGCCTGTGTGGACAGTTGGGACAAATGGCGTTGTAAGAAAAAACTCTCTTAAGTCTGGCGCGGTGCGTGACGTGGCGGCATAGCTCACACTACTCACAGCCACTTTTTTTATTTCCAGTGCTGATGTCTATATTAAACTAAACTATTTTTTATTTTACCAGGTAAGGCCCGGCTGGGCTATATAACTGTTTTTAAGGAGCGGCCGTACCACAAATGATAGCTCACCGAAGTGCCTTATCACGTGGAAATTTACAGCAGCCAAATAATCTAAACACATGTTTCTAAATGTGGAAAGAAAACCCGGAGGACCCGGAGAAAAATCCACACGACCACGGGGAGAACATACAAACTCCAAATGTACAGACGTCATGGTCGACCTCCTGTATACCAGGTGAGGGAGTTAACATCTCGCCACCGTGGCACCACACAAGGTACTCATTTAAGGCTGAATCGACCTAGAGGATACCCAGGAACGGTTCAGATCATCACCAGTGATGTTGGCCGTAACCAGGAATCAATTTTAAGTCCATGGAATCCTCGCGCGCCGCTCCCCACGCATCCCCCACACTCATCCAAACACAAAGATCCCCCGTATAGCCTCACGAGACTGTTGGGTCAAGTCAGAATCAAAATCTTTGATTCCAATTAAGGCTGGCACGGCACACGAGGGGATCATTTGGCCAGCACCGCACCATGCAAACATCCATACACACGCACTCGTGCACACAGTGTGCACGAGCAATACATTTACATTCGGCCGCATCAGCAAGTATGTGCAAGTCGGCTAAATTGCCACTGCAAGAAGCAGTCAAAGTTTCGACCGCTGCGTGCATCTGCGAGCTTGTCATGGCAGCTTCGTTTTTTTCCAAAACGAGAGCACGACTCGGGGGAAACCGGTGGGGGGGGGCGGGCCCTGCCATGTCCGTCTAGTCGCAGGGAAGCGGCGTGAAAATGTCTGCGGGTGGTCCCCGCACGAAACGCGTCGTGATTCACTGCCCAGCGATGTTCCGTGCCCTTGAAATGAGCTCCGCGGGTTTGGCACGGACGGGCACGGACTGCCGGGAGCTGTGCGACGTGCGGTTAAACGACAGGCATTCGACGACGGGGGGTGGGGGGGGGTTGTGACACCGAGCGATGTCGAAAGGACCCAGGTGACGTGAGCGTATCTAGGTTTGGGATTACAGTTCAAACGAGTGACGACTCTTGCCCTCACATCTTCCGTTTCGATTACAGTCCCCTGAACCAGTGGTGGAAATTCCACATTCCCATGACGGTGGCGAGTCTATCTCTCACAAGGCAGCCACTGCTGACTTCAACACAGAGTGATACTTGTTTTTTTATTCGCCTCAGAGGGAATGGGCCAAGGCGACCGCCAAAGGGCATTTGGAACTTGTGAGCTTCCAATTGCGAGACATTCGCTCACCTGGCCGGCTTCTGGTTAACAGGATCATGATTACCGAAAAGAATTGGGTATTGGGAGTTAAACTTAAATGGAAAATATAATTGGCTGAATGAAGAGTAAGGCTGGGGGATTTGGGGGAAGCGTATCCGATTGCCATAAAAAAAAAACACGCTACTCTACGATTTTAACTCTCTCCGCACCACATCCTGTGACCTTCACTAGTCAAGATGAACAAAGTGACCAGAGTCCAGGCGGCACTGACGCAGAGCAAACAAGTAACTCCATGACATTTTTTTCTCTCCCTATAATCTTGTTTTTGACCCCCAGGTTTTCTTTGAAGCAGTCTTTCCTTAGGAATGTGGAATTACCAACCACAATAGACATTTAGCATGAGCACTGTGTCCCACCCTTCTTTGAACGAGGAAACCTCTTTGAATATTTAAAATTGCCTTGGCCTTGAAAACAAAGGCAGCATCTCGGACGGACACTAACCTGGCTATAAATAAAGGGAGTTTTACTGGCATCACAGATTACGAGTGGAAGAACGCACTCTTCATCTGATTCTCGGGGTGATGAAACAGTCATTGAATCGCATCTTGGAGAATCAATTTCAAGAGATTCCCATCACCCCTTGGAGGCGGTGCCATTAGTCGCAATGCTCAAAAAAGAGATGCAATCGAGGAACACATTCGTCAAACAAGTGGCCTTAAAACGAAAGATAACAGGTGACGTTTCAAGCAAGGGTCCTCTTTCATAGCCCGTAAAGGCAAGAGAGGCAGAGTGGATGAGTTCTATCTCTGGCCCCTTTGTGCTATAACTAAAAAGGACCAGCCACCAACTGTATATCTTTTCTTTCCTTTTAAGGCCACAGTTGTTATTGACGAACGTGTTCAGTTTTGATGTTATTTTTGCCCCCGTATCCGTGCTTTTGCACCACTGTCAAGGCAGCGGGCAGCGGGATAACCAAATAGCCCATCCCCAATCCTTGAATTGCACCGCGACGGTTGATCAAGTTGCCGGAGAGGTGAATGGTTCCAGGTGTGGTTTATTTTTTGTTTAACTACGGCACTCTTTCTAGCACTTTCCAGCCGAGCTTGAAAGTGCTAATGCGTCGGCTCTGCCCACCTGCCTGTGTGTAAAAGGAGGGCACGATAGCTCTCATTACGTAGGAGATGATGCAATCCGAATAGAACATTAGCATCAAATTGTGTTACTTTTAGGAACCTGCCCTTGTGGTCAACACGGTTTTGTAAAAGCTTGTTTCTCTCGTTCATGCTGCAGTCCACTCGTCAATTAGCAATTCCCGTTCGAGTCACGGAAGGTGATGCATGATTTTGGGCTGGGCACACGGTGCACACATTAACCACAATGCATCGCTGATTTCGTCAAGGAGCATAAACCACACCAACTCCGGTCAACCTCGCAGTAGATTTTGGCTACCCATCCAACAAAAGCGGTCACCGCATCGTGCGCTTTCAGATGCGCTTCTGCGGCCATCTGGAGTGCTTTCCCTTCCGATATGAGGAAGCCACTTGAACTATGCACCTTTAAATCATCTAGATTGAAAATGAATTTATTCACAACTGTTATTTGTGTTTAGTTTGTTGCCCTTGCACCGCACCTCTGAATAGCGCGGTTGGCTACGTACGGTGCAAAAGAAGTTCAACATACACACATAGTGCCCACCCCTGCCACCTCTGCCCACTGCTCGATGAGCCTCAGTTTTTTCTGCATCTCAGAGCAAGCTGCAGATAGGGAGTTTTTGCCACCAGCTCAGGTAAAATAATATATTGTTTACACACTTAAGAGCCTCTGCATCACATTCCGTGACCCTAATGGGAATTGCTCATTGTTAAGATGAATTAATTGACTAGTGGTTGGTGGCATGGACAGAGAAAACCATTCGAGTTGAAAGGCCTGTCCGATACACGGAGACAAATCAGCAGTGCTAAGAGGAGAACGGTGCATACTCTTTGGTTCTTTTCGGTAAAGTCAATTAGATAAAATAAAAAAATAAAAAATATTAATAAAAAATAACGGTGCAGCAAAATCAATTGTCGTACTTGTACTTCAACACTCCCACCACGTGTCTATGCTCCCTACCGTTACCAAACAGCACTGACCAGTGTGGTGAAGGGTGCTTAAGGAACCCCAACGAGTAGCACGGTGAGGGGAGGGACTCATCCAGTCGTGGACGCGTACATTTGCGTTTGTGTCTTTGTATGTGCGTGTGCGCGACAAACCCGGCAACCCGAGTTCGATTTCCGCTCATGGCCAAAAATTTGTGACGAATAGCTGTACCGGTCCTGGGCCTCCCCTAGGAAGACTCAGCCTTAAATTACTTATCAAGTGCGGTGAGTAAACATTAGCAAAGGAGAGACAAAGGCGGCCGGGCGTGGTACTGACCACCCAACACCTTCGTGTACCGTGCCGACGACCTTAATCGGTGCTCGCTAACAGCACTTGCCCCGAACAGCCTGTTCCAGTCTATATAGGGGACATTTGTCTTTGTCAGTCGTACCACTGGAAAGCATATGGAGCGGGCTACTCTGGGATCCGCAAACTGGCTGCTCGTTGTGAGAGCGTTATTTGCCGAGCACTTGACGCTCCGGGCCAAGTAAGAGCCGTCCCCCTGGTGATTTCCCAGCACTGCCAATGCCACGGCGCCTTCACACCGCCCCCCCCCCCCCGATCAATAGCAGTGCATTTTTTTCCCCCCACTTTAACCCTTCCGCGGGCCACAAGCCATTCTTTTTGCCAGATTGACGCGCGAGGACGGGATGAATAATAACCTCACCTGAAGGCAATCAATCCAACGGCGCGCAAATGCTCAAATCAGTATTGGCCGCCGCTTATCTTCCGCCGGAGGGGACCGTGCCGTGGTGGGACTGTCGGCACGAGCGACTTGAAATCCAGAGGTCAGCCGGATGGATTCGATCTCTGGGCGCGGCAGTTGAGGTCGCACTCATTACACACAAAGTGCTTGCCACAAATGAAGCACAATAACCTTGCCGATCTCGTCGAGAAGCATAAACCATCACGCGAACTCCGGTCATCTTTGCAGCAGCAGCTGTTGGCGGGCCATCGAACAAAGACGGGCACCGTATCGCGCGCGCTTTCGGATGCGCTTCTGCGGCCATCTGGAAGGCTCTTCCTTCCGAAATTAGGAATTCACTGGAGGTATGAACTTTTAAACCATCTAGATTGAAGACTCAATTCTTGAAAACTACTTTTTGTGTTGTCCTTTCCCTGCACCTCCGATTAGCAAGGTTGGCTACGTACGGTGCGAAAGAAGTTCAACAGACATACATACGAAACGACGGTGCAAGTTTCTTAAATCCACCACTCCACCCACCCCCGTCCACCCAGCGGTAGAGATGGATGCACCACAGTCGATTGGCAGAATGCGTGCGGTGGGGACAAGTGTGGGTACTCCCCATTCCGTTCCTCCGAGACGTCTTTGCCAACGTGGAAGAGTAGGCCAACATACCCCCCGAGCTGCCTTCAGCGGACGGACGTCTTCTCCGCCAGCAATTTTGCGTGAGAAGGGAATCGGCGATGTCCTAAGCCACTGGGGAAGTCCCACATTCCTCTGGCAATGACGCGTCTATTAATACTACAACCAATTACTGCGACTTCCCACGTGGTGATGATGCACCCTCGCCTCGGGCTGTTGCTCATTCTCCTGACCCTCGAGGGAGGAGGAGGAGGATGACGACGACCACGACGACGATGAGAATGAGTCAATCTTTTGCCGTGATCTGAACTCTTATTCTCTTGAATAACGCCCGCTTCCGAGATGTCTTTCCACGCCAAAAAAAATAAAAGCATTTCCTTTTTTAACAACAACCCATCGCGGTCACGTGGTCTGGACTTCGAGAAGAACAGATTATCAGCAGCATTGGTTCAATACAAGTAAACTCTGGAACGGTTTCATAATCCAGTGTCTCATCAGCAGTCATGCTTTTATCAATGCTGGTGGAACTGCCAGATGCTTATCGGCAAGGAGCCTCGATTAAAGAAATGAGTAGTGAGTGGTTCGTGGCAAAACTATACAATACACAGCACAATCTGTACAATCATAACAAAACAAATCCTCCTGCTTCCCCGTCTTTGTCTCTGCACGTAAAAAAATTGCCATCTCACGAATTGGCGGCTCCTGCCGTTCTCCCAGCCGAGCCGAGGTGTGCGCGTGTACAAAGCGTCTCTTCGGGAAAAGAAAAAGTGTTCCCTTCAGAGAGCGTGGCGTTAGGAAGAAGAAAATGACGTGAGAGCGGAGGACACAACGACGCGTTGACACGTTCTTATTGTAAATCGTCGTCATCGTCGTCATTATTATTTCTTCCCAACACGCGATCCCAGAAGGCGCACGACCTTTTAACGACACCCGAATTGGGATCGATCGACGGACCCGACGAAAAATTCCCAACTCTGGAAGACGTGGAAGACGACAAAGATGAAGGGGGGTGGGGGGGGGTGGGAAGAAACCCACACCCAACCCACCATCCCATAACCACCGCACCACCGGCACAGCACTCGTCACATGACAGCAGTAAACTGGTTCAGACTGGTTCGAAAGGCTAAATATAGTTGTGTGCCGGGTGGGGAGGAGGAGGAGGAGGGGGGCAGCAGCAGCCCTGGCAGTGGCAGGGGGCTGTGTGAGAGCGCGCGAGAGGCGGGGGAGGAGATGGATCGTGACTGCTCGCGGGGACGCGAGGCTGGGTCTGACTCCCCCCCCCCTTCTCCGTGCGTCTCGCCGGTCCCCCCCCCTACCCACAAACAAAGATAAATATCCCCCGTGTAGCCTTAACAGGCTGTTGGGGCAAGTGCTGTTAGCGAGTAGCACCTATGAAGGCCGGCGCGGCACACGAGGGGGTGGGGTGGTCAAGCACCACGCCCGGCCGCCTTTGTCTCCCCAATGGCGATGTTTGTACACTCCGCACCGGGTACTTATTTGAGGCCGAGTCGAGCTAGAGGAGGACCAGGACCAGGTTCAGGCAATCGTCACTTGGTGTTGGTGGCCGTGAGCGGGAATGGAACTCGGTTCGCCGGGCTCGAAGCGCAGCGCGCCGCTAACCGCTCCACCACCACTCCACACCTCACCACCCCCCTCCACCGCTGCACC
>CM025660.2:6661961-6693657 GCA_014621495.2 Entosphenus tridentatus | reverse complement strand
CTGCCTCGCACTGTCCCACCAACTGCCTCGCACTGTCCCACCAACTGATGCATTACCTTCCTCTACCCCCCCAATTTCCACTTCAGAATCATCTTCGTCATTACTCTAGCCGTTGACCTCCTTAGACTATGTCCCGTATAGGCCACCTTCCTTGTCAGTATCCTACTTGCAGTCATTCCCTCTGGTATCTTCTTTCTTCTTATCAAACCAGTTCGCCCTTTCACTTCTTCTCCAACACTATCTCAAAACGTATTTGGGCTCTTCATCTCATCCTTCCGCATCACCCATGTTTCACTCGCGAATCCAACTGCACTCCGTACAATATCCTCATCCTCACTTTTACTTTTATTCCTGTAATTTTAAACAAAAATTTTTGTACGTTCACAATACATGCATTGCAAATCACGCCTGTGGGACTTTAGTTTGTTTCTGTATTTTACACGCACAGCAAGTGGGTTCACGTAATCCCTGCAGCCACCGGACTATAATATTCCCCAGGACGCTCAAAAAACAATCGATTCTTGAACCAAATCGTGATTTCAAAGGTTCACGTGAAGGTTCACCAAATCGCAAGGGTTGCTCATCGGTGCATGCCTCAATGTTCAACGGGAAAAAGTCCATCTGTAGGCTGGGTTAAAGTGGCAGTGCGCACCTAATTACAACCAACAGACCGCACCATGGTACTCATGGAGCCGGAGTCATGTATACGAGCAGACTGTGTACGAATTATGACGTCAAGCTAGCCCACGGAACAATATAAAAACTGCTTTTAGTGTTTAGTTTGTTGTCCTTCCCCGGCACCTTCGATTAGCACGGTTGACTACGTATGGTGCGAAAGTTCTACATAGATATTCTTTGAGTCTTTCGGTAAAACCACTTAAATAGAAAATTAATAAAAATAATAAAATCACGTTTCAATCGCAACACAAGCAATCATCATCAGGTGAAAAATATAGCGGAAGAGCTGCTGTGGCAGGAAAAAATATAATATATCAAAACGTCGTGATATTGTTATTATTTGTATAATTTTTTATCTACATGACTTTGCCGAAAGACCCAAGAATATGAATTCCTGCAGCCACGAAAGCTTTAAGTCAAGATTCTACATACATACCAAAAAGTTCAATTTCCACCTGTATGCATACACAGAGATCAAACTTATAGCCTTCATAGACTTCTGGGACCGGTGCTGTTAGCGAGCACCGATTAAGGGTGGCATAGCACACGAGGGAGTTCTAAAAAAATTCGTTTTCAATCTAGATTTAAAAGTGCATAGCTCCAGTAGCTTCCTAATATCGGAAGGAAGAGCGTTCCAGACGGCCGCAGAAGCGCATCTGAACGATGCAGTGACCGTCTTTGTTCGACGGCCAGCCAAAAGCCGTTGCGAAGAGGACCGGAGTCCGTGTGATGGTTTATGATCCTTGACAAGGGTTTATGCTCCTTGATGATACTTGCAGTGATCCATGCTGTCTTGTTAACATGCGGGACTGGATGTTCGATAACAATGTGCATGCCTAACAAATGTCAAAATGTCAAATTTACGAAGATGAAATTTAATTATTTCCGTTTAATTACGAAAGACCACATTTAAGATAAAGCAAGGAAATGGAAATTTAAGAAGGCCACTTGCACTGATTATTTTCTTTTTTCAGGAAAGATGTAATTTGCTTTTAGCTTTGTGCGATTTTTCTTTTACGTAAGGGGGAAAATAAATTCATAAACTGTCAAATAAAAACTTGAAAGTTGACTTCCAACAGCGAAATGTATTGGTAACCAAAGGTGTTTATTTATTAGCCAAGCAACTGAACATGTTCAAGCGGACATACATCAAGAAGATGGGAGCGAATTAATCAATCCGTGTGCAGGTGCGAGATCAGAATAAAAATATTTTCTTATCCTGGAGGAATCCCATGTGCTACAAAGCTCATTTTCACAGACGTTCAGCAGGGTAGACCATTGCATTTCAGGATCGCAAAAGGCGGCATCTGCTTGGGTAGGCCTTCGTCCAGCAGTTGATCGACTATAGCTCACGACGACAATGATGCAGGAAGCGATAACGACGATGGTGGCGATCATTCTGCTTTGTGCTTGCACACACCAGTGATGGTGTGCCAAATCGTAATATTCATTTGGGAGTCATTTTTAAGGGGTCTTGAACAAAATTACAATTTCAAAACGCACCGCTGTCCTGCGCACTCGCACATCTTCCAAGATGTCTGGCCAGCGTGGAAGCATCGGCGAAGAAAACCAACTTCAGACGGGCTTCTCTGAAGATTCCTCTCGTTGGAGGCCCTTCTGTAAGTAGTGGCACGAGCAAGGAATTGGAGGGCTGCGCCTCTACCCACGTTTTTTTTTCTATTCTCTCCCCGCAAGGTAGTTGATGCTCAGTGTCCTAGCTGCTAAGGATCCTCGGCATTTGGCGGCATCGGCGATCTCCCAAGGCAGCGGTGGTGCCAGCCCAAGGATCGGCAAACCAAGAAGAGACAATTTTGTTCGAATTCGGTTAGAAACCCAATATTTCAACAGCCGCCGCATTGCACGCGGCGAATACAAAGACGGTGGGCCCCTTGATAAATAGCTGTCACAAAGCGGTCTTCGAAGAGTCACACGCGGCTCTGGAGCCGCAGGTTGCCGTCCCCTTTGCTAGCCCCATTGGGGCACGAAGCGGAAATCACGTTTCGGTAATGTCACGTCGATGCCACACATTGTATGCCGGACAAGCTACGTAATCTAATTGCATCACAGGTGTGTGACATTATTAAGATAAACGACCGATTGCAATTAAACGTTGTTTCGGTGTTACTATAATTATGGGATTTTTTTCAGTTTGTAAAGATAATAAAAATAGTAGACATGAGATAGAGTCATAGTAAGATGAGAGAATAGAGACACGAGAGAGGGTGATATGCAGTTATATGAGAGAGTTGTAAACAGGAGACAATATAGGGATGACAGACATGAATATATGTTGTTCTGTTTATTGTAAGGGTTTGAATTCTAACTGATATTTGGAGCGCCTGTATTTTTTCCATTAATCCAGAACCCCTTGAGTTACTGAGAGCACGAAGCTGTTGCTTAGCTCGATTATGTCTAGTGTCATCCAGTGCTGCTGGGTCACTCTCACCGGATACCTACTAACAAGCAAGACACCGCCTTCTGGCTCCAAATCGTGTGGGAAGATCACAGAGCAGTCCTCTCTGTGTGCATTAGCCGCGACTTTCCTGCATAATTAAGGATCGTGCCTCTCCCTGCAGAGACGCCAATGGACACGCCTGCCCTCATGACCCGTTCTTGTTTGTTTCCATTCATGAATATGTGTGTGTGTGATAGTGTGTGTACGCAGGCGCGTGTATACGCAGGCATGTGTGTGTGTGTACCAATGCTAGTGCGCGTGTGTGCAAATGAGTGTGTTTGCGTGACAGTGCGTGGGGGAAAAAGTGTTGGGAGTGATAGTTTTGTGGTTAGAGCACTGAGCTCACAGGCATAATTAGTGACGAATGTCTCAACCGATCCCAGGTTTCTCCTAGGTAAATTCAGCATTAAATGAGTATCTACAGTGGCGTCTAAACAATAGCACTAGGGAAGACAAAGGTGGCCGGACACGGTATTGGCCACAACACCCCAGTACGCTTTTTCCCATTTCTCTACGGTAGCTCCCCTTCTAGATTAGCTCAGCCTAAAATGCGCTATGCAGGCCTTAATGGGTGCTCTATGAGAACACTTGGTCTACATGGTCTCTTAAGGCTGAACGGCGGAGGTAGATACCATTGTGTACGTGTGCGTGCATGCGTGGGGAGCGGTAGTGTAGTGGTTAGCCGTCTGCACAAACACCAGTGATTTTTATCTGAACCGGTCATGGGCTTTCCCAAGGTCGACTCAGCCTCAAATGAGTACCTGGTGGGGTGTGTAAGCATCGCCACTGGGGGAGACAAAGGCGGCCGGGCACGGTGTTGGCTACCCACCCCCTCGTGTGCCATGCCGGCCTTTATAGGTGCTCAATAACAGCACTTGCCTCCACAGCCTGTTACAGGCTATACGGGGGATCTTTGTCTATGTCTTGGTGTGTGCATGTGTATGGACGAATGTTATGACAGCGAAGATAGCTCTGGGACTGCTCGCTGGGATGGCTAAGTGTGAACAGCAGCAGCAGCAGCGTATTAAGACAGAATGTGAATCCAATTCATATTTGCACACACATAGACATTGTTGCTGCCTTAATAAAGTGCATTAATGTCAGAATTTATCGCAATTAAATGTTGTTTTCATATATTATCTCTTGTTTATTTGGCAATTAGCCACTTTGCAGCTCGGAATATTAATGAGATTTATTATTATAATATACATTTTAGATTCTCCCCCCCCCCAATTTGTATCCAGAATGTACAATCGGGGTCATGTCATTAGAAGTAGCATCTATATCCTTCGCATTAATGAATGTCCCACAGAAGCGGATTTCGCAGAGCTACCTCTGAGATCCCTTGAAGTGACCTCTCGTCCACACACAGTAGAGGGGCAGCACTCTCTCAACCACTCTGCATACGAGAGCGGGGTTCTTTGCATAACATTGGAGACAATATTTTATATCTCATGGCTAGAGTTTAGCGCAGTTAAGTGCAGAACCAAATTTAATGCGATTGTGTTTTATTTGTGCAGTCATTGGCAATTGGGCTGAGACCATTGCATTAAAAGATGACAAAATATATATATATGCCCTCGTGATTTGTCATGTCCAGAGTCAGCGCTGTGGCTGCATAGTGAAAACACCTTATCCCCTGCTGGTGAGCAAGGCTGCTTTACAGCATCGAAGCGACTCGCTTGGCATCTCTAGGTTGACACAACACAAAACCTGTCCGTACGTCTGGCCACCAATGGCCTTATTTATGGCCTCTTTTCCAAAGCCGAAACCAGCTTGCCATGGCTATCGTAAGACATCGCTGTCATACCCTGGTCACTATTGAAATAACAGATTTTGCATCTCAATCAGACTCTCATCTTAATAAGTACCAGTTCACGCACTTTCTAGCCAGTAGCAGGGCTGCATTGTCAGTGTGGTGACCAATGTGATGACCAGCATGGTGAAGTGTCGGTCAACCAACCCACATCACCTCCGATTAGCGTGTTTGGCTACCTAAGGTGTGAAACAATTTCATCATACCTGTGCAATAAGTCTGGGGCGGCCCTCCTATAGCAGCGGATTGAGAAAAGGGCTGTACCTGGACATATAGCAGCCTGCGAGCAATTTATGAGCGTGTCGAGTTGAAGCTCTCAGCCCATTCACCAATGTTGACTCCCCCACAAAATGGTACTCATTACCGACACCCGAGGGATGATGGGCCGCGTGAACCCCCAACAAGGATGTGAATAACTCAACCTTCTGATCGCGAGTCGCTTGCTCTACCACTGAGCTACCTAGCTTATCGAGGATTTTATCGGATTTCTTGCTGGATTGGTGTTTGAGGATAAACGGAACAGGGCCTCTGTACTCAATACAATTCAAGCGTGAGTTGATAACGTGCACTAGTTTGTCTCTAACGAGGGGGGGGGGATGCAGGCTCACTGGTGCAGTATTGTCTACAGCCATATTCTAAGCCACTTAATCACATTGCTAAACGGAATTTATAAATATGTGGACACCACAGGAGCTGATGTGTTAATTTTATGAATCTACAAATTGACGCAACAGAGAATAACATTGGGACGAGAATTATTTTTCAATTCACAATCGAGAGAAAGTTTGAAACAGCGGTAATACGAAGCCAAACATTTTGGCTGAGTACACGGGGTTAATTGAATTTGATTCATTACACGGAGCATGTTGTGCGTCGTATGTGTCCACACCACAGATAAAACCAAAGGGCTTCTGTCAATTTGAAAATCATTACGCTTTAATTTCAAAAGACCAATTTAAAGTTTTTCGAGAGGATGTCTTCATAATTTGATTTTAACAGTTTAAAAGCAAACAAATTTTAATACGTATTTATTTGCTTTCGACGACCAAAATTACCCCACATTGTCTTGGATTTAACATCACACTAACACACTGAGCAGGCTGGCAGTAATTTATTTTCTAATCCAAAAGTGAGGATGTTTCTGCCAAACATTTCAGATGAATTCATGCGCAGTTTCAGACTTCTCGGATAGCCTCAACAATTAATTAACAACACAAAATCTATTTACTGTTGCTCGCTCATCTTTCAAAAACTTTTGCCCAATGCACTGAATGAATTTCAGAAATCTATAAGAACACGTCCCCCTATTGCGACAAAAGATACAACATCGACAGGCAATGTGTCAGATCCCAATATCTCTACCCACTCTGGTTATCATAGTAAAAAAAAAACATATGCGTAATTAAAATCTAAACAACTATGACTCGGACGGATCTAGTTGCCGTAGAAGGGAAGCCCTGCAAAGATATAGAAGTGCCATCATCATCATAACCATTTAGGTCTCCACAAGATGCCATGAGCTCTCATGATTCCGCTATGCGAAAAAGACAAAGATCCCCGAAATAGCGTTAACAGTGTTGGGGCAAGTGCTGTTGGCGAGCACCTATGAAGGCCGGCACGGCACACAAGGGGAGGGCGGGTGGCCAGCACCATGCCCGGCAGCCTTTGTCTCCCCAGTGGCGATGTTTACACACGTCACCGGGTACCCATTTTAGGCTAAGTCGACGTAGGAGAGGCCCAGGACCGGTTCAGATAATCGTTACCGGTGTTCAGCGTGAGCAGGAATCAAACTCGGGTCACTGGGTTCAAAGCACGGTGTGCTAATCGCGACCATAACGCTCCCCACTATGCAACAACCCATCCCAACACCTGCACGCAAACCGTTACAAATTACTAAACATTGTCTCATATCTACATACTGAAGGCTTTGAGAATCACTCCAGTATATCTGTAAAGTTCTGAAGGTTTTGGGGGCGAGCACACTATGACCCATTCTTCCAAATATAACCCAAGGCACCTGTGTTTGTTTAGAGAGGCAAATGAAGGCACAAGATGTGTCTAAGCAGGTGACATTGTTCCCATCACCAAGCAGACAAGTGGAAAGCAATCACGCAGAATGTAACCAATCTAATTAAATCCGGAAGCTAAGCAGGTTTGAGACTGGATAGCGCTCGGATGGGTGACCACCGGGTGGACAACAGAGGGCAGTGCAGCAAAATCAATTGTTGTAATGTACTTCTAAGCTCGCACGTCCAAGCTCCTCATCTTCACTAACCCGCACTAACCAGTGTGGTTGGTGGTGTGCGGTCAAATAATCCCCCACAACTTACGCGGAGAGTTGGGGGGAGGCCCTAGTCCAGCAGCGGGAACGCCAAGGGCCGTACGGATATACGTAGGCACGGAATGATACTCTCTCGCTCTTGCGGGTCACACTCGCAAACGCGCGTACCGATAGCATTCCCACAGATACAGAGTGTAAAAACGCAGGCTTGTAGATCGTTATTATAATAATAATCTGGCCTGAGAAAGCGCGCTACGGATTCCCAGACAGGTGCCGCCCGTGACAAGGAGCGAGCGAAGCGTGCTTGCCAATGCGGAGGGCGCCGTGGTACAATAAAAGCGGACTGCGATGAAATCACCGATCTTGCTGATATTAGCCAATCAAATAAAGGGGGGTGTGTCACACGACTACTCGGTCCAAATAATTGCTTGCCAATTAAGAGACTGCCAATGAATCCATTGCCAATGAAGACATTTTGAAGATCGTTGTCCGATCAATTTTGAGTGACTGCCGGGTTGACTGAACTGAATCTATTACGATTAACCTCAATTCGCGACCCACCAGAGGCCGACACCACGCCTACTTTCTTCCATATATGGGCAAATCTCTGATCGGTGATTTCATCGGTTGTCCGATTTCATCGTATTCCAGCGTCGCCCCCTTTCTGCCGCGGCAAGTCCCCGTATGGCCAGAGCCAAAATCGGTACCACCAGGGGTAGCAAACAGTACACTTCAGCTGTACCGTAATCGTCGAGTGAGATATCTGGCCTGAGCTCTTGGTCTTGGCCCCATGGCAATGATTGCCAGTGTCTCGTATGTACGTATGCATGATGTTGAACCTCTTTCGCACCGTGCGTAGCCAGCCACTGGCTGGCAGCTGGTTCAGGGTCACTACTGGTACAGCCACATCTTTCACGCTTTCCGAGTTCGTCTTTCATCCGGTTTGTCCTGGAAGGTTTGTTTTGTCCGACAGTGTAAATATATTGGTAAAATGCCGCCGTGATGAGAAAATTACATTTTGTTCAACCCGTATAATTTGTCACCAATGGATTTAAATGACACTCGGATGACGATGCTGTCACCTGAACTTGGCCGCCATCACTTCTTCCAACCGTGCAGTGATCATGCACACGCAAGCGAACGAGCGACTGAATGAGCGAGCGAGCGTGGTGTGGTTGAGTGAGCGAGCCAGGGAGGTGAGCGACTGCACGAATGAGTGACTGCGAGAGTGAACGAGTGAATTAACGATTGATGGAAAGAGTGCCGCGAGTGGTTTAACAAGCGATTGGGGGTTAGCGAGGAAGCGAATGAGCAGGTAATTGAATGAGTGAGTTAGCGACTGGGGGGCAAGCAAGTGAGCGAGTGGGGGCTGAGTGAGCAAGTGAGTAAGTTAAAGAATGAGCGTGTTTGCAAGCAGGTGAGCGTCGCGGTGAGCGGATGAGTAAGTGAGCAAGCAAGCAAGCGGGTGGAATCGCCGTACGTGTATCCGTCAATGACCAATGGTGTAAAATCCCCCGGTTGCACGTGCATTTATGCCGAATCCTGAGAATCCTCAGAATTCCATTTTATCGGTGTGTTTTTTTTGGTTTCACCCCGTTGCGGGCTCAGAGGGCTTCTCCCAAAGCCACAGGGAAGGAGCCTTTGAGGTTCCAAAAGGTCAAGTTGTTCCTTGTTGTTGGGCCAATAAACAGAGAGGCACGCGCTGCTCACTGTGCAAATGCTAAACTCCGCGGGTTCACAGGCCACTCTGTAACACAACAAACGGACTGCCCCCCCCCCCCGCCCCCCCAGCGCTCTCCCCCTTTCACCTGCTCCGGCGTGACGAGCCAAAGTGAATCACGCAATCACGCGCGCTCGGCCCCGGCGATGGATCACAATGGACGTTTCCGAGAAAGTGAGTGCGGCGGCAGCGGCGACGGCGGCGGCCACAGGCGCAGCTTTCCCCGAAGCTTCAGGATCCGTCTGTTTGTTTTATTTTGACGGCACGGAAAGGGGGGGGGCCCCGGTTCAAGGCGGGAAGGGTGAATCAGATGACACTGCTTTGTTGTTGAATCGCGAATGACTTTACTTACGAGCGGGGCGATGCAGTGTCGCAGCGGTTAGCGCACTCGACTTGAAACGAGCCACCCGAGTTCAATTCGTGGGTACAGATAACAACGGTGGCGAGTGAAATCTTACGGGGTCCCGGGCCCCCCTCTCTTCACGAATAGTGAAGTGTGGTCAAACAACTCCCCATGACCGACACGCCATTGGGAGGCATTAATCCATCGATAGATTGACAAAGAGCTGTAAATTACTATTATTACTTACAAGAGCTGCCTAGACGTGTCACTCGCGTCTCCTACGATGCATTTCGCTAACATTTAAGAGGCTAATTTAGTTTTCGTTATCGTCTTACTTGCATGTTCGTTCATTGATATTTAGAGCAGTTTGCTCGCTAACTACTACAGTGCCTGTTTAATGAAACACAACTTGTATAGTGCTGGATTAGGGCCTCCCCAACTGTCAAAGAGTCTTTGAGACACCAACTCATGAAATGGAGGTTCAGCTGTTCGTCACCGATGTTGGCCGAGAGCGGGAACTGAAGCATGATCGTCGTTTAAATTTCGATTTAAAGCTTTCGTGACTGCAGAACATGATCGTCGTATTTGTAATGCAACAGCAATTTGTTTTTTTTATGTCGTTTCAGACCGTTTTCAAGTGTCCACTTTGGTCCACGACATCGCGATATACAACCTCCCTGCCATTTGCGAGCAACGTCGAAAGGACTTCACAACCCACTTCCACAACTTCCGGCGTGGGCGATGTCCCATAACCCGCAAGGGAACATGTTGCACGTTGCAAGCGGCGCAGATTGTAACGTTGCAAAGACTAAACAAAAGACTTAT
The DNA here is from genome assembly GCA_014621495.2 of Entosphenus tridentatus. Classification (NCBI taxonomy): domain Eukaryota; kingdom Metazoa; phylum Chordata; class Hyperoartia; order Petromyzontiformes; family Petromyzontidae; genus Entosphenus; species Entosphenus tridentatus. The sequence continues at coordinate 6,683,539 of CM025660.2, read as the reverse complement.
GGACGCCTCATTTTGATTGAACAGCAGTTAAAATAATTTTGAGTGATCTCTATTCGTACTGGAAGCAAAGAAAAGATAAAAAGCGACAACAAAAAATGCTAAACATCATCACAACGTTGGGGGAAGCTGATATCGCGCTCATAGTCACATCCCCGAAATCTGATGTCGTAAAACGATATCGCCGTAACCTTAGCAGTGAGTCACCAACCCGTGATGACCAGTGTGGTGAAGTATGGACAAACAGCTCCCATAACTGATATGTCCTGGACAGATGTTCACACAGCCTATATTTAAATATGGACTGAAAATTTGTATGACTATTACACGTCTTTTTTCCAAAAAGAAACATTACTTTTAAATTTTAATGATTACAATCATAAATATTGACCTTCTCATGAGCCTATTTGCAAATTTTTTACAAAAAAATATATTTTAACTGCATACTCTTACGCACAGTTCAGAAACATGGCCGTAAAGTAAAAATACAGAACAAAAAGTAGAAATTGCGCAAAGAAGCATGGAGAGACGCACCCATGGAATTACCCTGAAAGACAGAGGAAGTCGTGGATTGGTGAACACACACACAGGTTAATAACGTCTTTCAAACTATTAAGAACAGCACGCAGGATTGGGCAAGATGCATCATGGCGAGAAGGGACAATGGACGATGCATGTACGTATGTTGAACTTCTTTCGCACAGTACGTAGCCAACCGTGCTCATCAGAGGTGCGGAGAAGGACAACAAACTAAACACAAAAAGCAGTTCTGAAGAAATGAGTTTTCAGTCGAGATTTAAAAGTGAACAGCTCCAGTGGCTTCCTAATATCGGAAGGAAGAGAGTTGCAGATGGTGGCAGAAGCGCATCTGAAACCGCGCGATGCGGTGACCCCTCTCCTTTGTTCGATGGGCCAACAACCAAAAGCTGCGGCTACGAGGATGACCGGAGTTCGCGCAACAATGGTTTATGCTCCTCGACGAGATCGGCGAAGTGTTGCGCTTTCATTTGTGGCAAGAAAGAATAACTATGGTTAAGGATAATGGTGGAGTCGCAGCCAAGGTACGGAACGGCATCCGAGAGCACGTCTGTCGAAGAGATGGAGCGAATAAATGAGTTCGTGTGCAGGCGCTGGGGTGCAACACTGCATCGCAGAAGTTGACCGACGGTGAGCCAACGACGACGATGACGTCATTGTGAAAGCGTACCGTCTGCAACGCAGGGGGGAGCCTTAGCCGAGGCTCTTCGTGGGGTGCGACGCGGAAGTGTGAACCTGCGCCTGCTACGGCGTGTCACTTGCCTGGGCGGAGCGGCGCCGGCAAGGCAGGGCCACCCCGCCGCTGCACGGCCACGTCACTTGTCGCTCCACGTTTGACGAATGTGGCCGCTCAAAGGTCAAAATTCTCAGGCAACCGCCGTTTACAGCTCAACAAATTGAAACGTAACCTCCACTTAGCAGGACGCCTGGCCCAGGCAGCCACTCAGGGCTACCTTTTTCTGCTCCTGAAACGAGCGTTCTGCACTGACGCATTGCAGGAGAAGGGGGGGGATAGTGAGAGAAATTCTGAGGAACTTTCAATTTCTTGACAACAAAAATGTAAACGTTGTAAGGAGTTAATATGCAACGGGACCACAGATCAAATTGTGCGCATCCCATCTGCTCACTCTCACCACTGCTGGCATAAGGGCCTCGGCTTGAGGCGGCTCCAGAGAGCCCTCTCGAGCAGGACTTCTGCCTACTCTTCCACACCGGCCAAACGTCTCGGAAGAGCTGGGAGTACCCACACTCTACCCCACCACCAAACGCAACCCATTTATACTGCTTGGTAGACAGAGATGGGGGGGGGTGCTATTTGATCAACCTGGCCAACAGACTAATTAAAACGTGCACACATTACTTACATCCGTGTTTGTTGTACACACGCATTTGCTTCCGTACGTTTCCGAAGCCATACCGATTTGATTTCGCGAGGTGCCAACGCTGACGCGTGAAGCGATTGTTTGCGGGGCAACAACCGCCACCAACGGAGCCCGTCCGCACGCTGCCAACTTCGCACCGGCGATCGCCAAAGCCGCCGCCAAGCACCCATCAGCCTCGCTACGGCTGATTGTATTAATCTACGGCAGCAACGACTGTTGTGTGTTCGCGCACATGCACACACCCGCACACGCGCGCCCTCTTGTCGAACACACTCTACCCGTCCCACACATTTCCCCAGCACACACTACAGCCGCCGTCACCTAGCAGGTGTAAAAAGTTGACGGCAAAAAAAGAAGAGATGTTTGAAGCGACGCATTGATTTTGTTTTGTTTACTTTCGTTTTACTGCAGAAATCTTAACCTACAAGGGCTCTCTTCGCACTTTAAGAAGAAGCGTATGCTATGGATCGGGGCTCCCCATAGGGGGGGGCGAGGAGCCCGGGGCAAACCACACTGTGTGGGCAACCCCCCCTCCCCCGATGCCTTCAAACTATTCCATCCCCCCCCCCCAAAGCGCGGGGCCCCGGGCAGTCGCCCCTATTCGCCGTACACCCGAGGGATGGCTCTGCTCCGGATTGTAAAACGCTCCAGCAAGTAAGGCGCACCCAATGCATGCCGTGCGTGATTCGTTCACGCGATTCGACCGCAGGCGCTGCAATGCTCCGTGAAGTTAAAATGAGAATGCCCAGTAATCATCGAACGATGGACCAACGTCAGTCCGACATTTCCAACCGATCCAATATTGGCATGTTTCTCTTTGGTTCTTTCGGTAAAGTCACGTATCAAGAGAAAATAATAAATTAAATACTAGCATACGACGTTTCGATTGCGATCGTATGCTAGAATTTAATTTATTATTTTCTCTTGATACGTGACTTTACCGAAAGAACCAAAGAGTAATTCCTGCAGTCACGAAAGCTCCAAATTAAGTATTGGCATGTTTACTGGGCGGACTCTTCAATCAAATCGCAACTCGTGATCGTTTTTTGCATTGCAAGCATTGGGGGATGTGGAGGATGAATAGTCATGAGGCCCATTAAGAATTATGACCCATCAAGTAAGACGCACCTCTAAACTTGTGTAATCTCTATTGAGTAATTGTACCGATGTCCATAAAATTATACAAATCAATCTGGGTACAAATGCAATTAGCGAATTATAACACACGCACCCCAACTTTTGCTTAAAAATACAGGGAGAGGGGGGAAATATAAACATCAATCCAGAGAAGAGGGTAATACTACGTTGCTCTGTTAGCAAGGATTTCAATTGTGCAGCGTCCATGCGTTGCTTCACTCGGGATATTGTTGCTATGCACAGAGGCTGTGAATGAGATACAGGGATTTACTCAGATTGGCACAGGCGTGACTTGGTCAAACACCAAACAACGGCCATAAATATTACCTCCTATTGCCGCATGCGGCAACGCGCAAGAGCAGCTAGATGAAGAAGAAAAATTACGAGCAATAAAATATGACCGAATGGGCTTTGGGCTCCGACTAATGTATTTTGGGATTTAAAGTCACTCCAGTGCAGGAATTGGACCACTGTGGGACAGAGCGTAAGGATAATCGGGTAGGTGAGGGATGGAATTGTAGCATTCAATACACTGGAAATGCTTATCAAAGCTTTCATTGAAAATGATGTAGCCTCCAATGATTTTGCAATCACAAAGTCGTCAATGGAATGATTGCGTCGTATGTTTCGACATTTTATTGACAGCATTTTGATACTTTATTAATAAGATAACCGCATTTTACATTGGCTTGTACATCAATGTTATGCATCATGTCAATCGTATGGAATATCCATGTGTCGCGCACCACAAGTAGTATTCGATCATCTAGCTCCACAGATGCACTGCAGCCCTTTACAACCTGTCAAAAGAAGCCATCTCTGCACTGAAACACCACGAGACTGTCATGTACAATTTATCAATGAGCGTCTGGGGGGGCGATTGGCTCTCGGTGAAATAAATGTAGGTATTTCATTCCACTCCCTCTCACCAAAGCAGTCGTCATGCCTTGGCCGAGAGCATGTGAACCGAGCACTGTCATCTACTTTTTGTTCCGATGCAATGCCGAGAGACAAACAAAACGTGGAAGGACAACAACGGGACAAACGCGCAAGCTGGCAAAGTATTCGGGGGCACCACCAACTTACCGGCAGCAGGTAGCAGCTGTGCACCACGTGACAGCCGATGGTTCCTGAACACAGAGGGCGGCAAGAGGAGACAAAGCAAAAATGAAGTTGCATTGCACCAGAGAAAGGCATCAATTCATTGCGAATATTAAATGCTGCACGGCAGCGTATTATGGACTCGCGTCATCGCGGTCAACAGGGGAATAAAACGAGACTTCACGATGGCTCGATGAGATGCATGCGCAGCGGCGCTTCGTGCAAATCTCTGGCGAGCGTGATCGCGGCTGGGTTAACCTTGAAGGAGAAAACCCAACCCCGACAGCCATCCTCCTCGATAACAAGAAACGTAATCCGCGGACAGGCACCCAGCAACCGCTGAATGCGAGCGCATGGCTTATTACCGTGAGCGTTCGGCGCAGTTTCCGTCAAACCACGCGGAACACTTCCATCGGAGAGGGTTGTGACAGCACTCGGAATCCCGAGAATCAGGGGGTGGGTGGGGGGCCTCCCCCAAGTGGTATTTCACATTGGCCCAGTGCCACTCTGACCACCAGTAGCTAATCCATTCCCATAATCCCTTTGGTCTCACCCCCCCCCCCCCCGCGCATCCTCCAACCCGTTGACTCTCAAAATTAATCAACACCCCCCCTTCACCGCCCGTCGCAAGGTGTCTCGCACCTTGCGAGACGGCATCTCGCGTCTCCAAAAGGCCGGGCTGAAAACTACGTGGGACGTGAGCTGTCAAAATTACTCTGCCACAAAATCAATTTGCAGCAGTTCCCCCCCCCCTCCACCCCCACCCACCTCGCTAGGGATGTGCCCGCGCGCGCCGCCTGCAAACAATCCGCTGCAGACAAATTGCATTTCCAACGGGATTGAGTCCCCATTTTTACCGCCCATTTCCGCCGTCCTTTTCTTACCGACCACTTACCGGCAAGCGACTACCGGCGAACAACCGCGAGAATTCTTTGCCATAATCACATCGGAAGCGTGGAGGACCCTCCATTAACCTTCCCTGCCCGGCGACTCGTTTATTTTTACTGCGTTTCGATGTGTGAACGCTTTTTCGGGGAATTGCAGCGCACGCCCCGCCATTTATTTTCGAGCGTCGCCGTTGCGCGATATTTCAGAGCACGCCACCCGACTCGCAAATTGGTTGGGCTGCACGGAGTGCACTTTCGGTGATTTGCAAAATACAGCTCGGGTACAAAGAGAGAAAAAATTAATATTTCACACATTAATTCCCGATAAAGGGTTTTTTCCATAGAAAAATATATGCAGGCCGTGCCCAGGAGTAACAAGACGTACTCTGTGTCACAGTACGCGTGCGCACGCATCAGTGGTTATTGAACCTGCGATATGTGCATGTGATTGAATTATGCACATGCATGTGTGTGTGTGCAATATACTACTGTATAGTGAACGAGGCTACTGGGCAGTTGGAGGCAGTCGCCCTCAAGCAGCAACAGAGGGCAGAGGAGTGACGCTCACAACAACGAGCGGAGAGCCGGGCGGTTAAAACACAGCAAGCTAGCACAGTAGGGGGCACAGGTGGTGCATCTGCAAGTCACCTCAGTCAGTCAACCTATGGCAACCTGGGTCTGTCCCGTGACCTCGTGCCAGCAGGCGTTCGACACTTGACGTGGCCTTAACGTGCACACAGCCTGGCACAGGCACCGTGGTGACGTTACCGCCACTTATCAGCGAATGCCGGTTGTTATTATACTCCTGTACTTCATAGGTGCTCGCTAACAACACTTGCCGCACAAGTTTGTTTAGGCCATACGGGGGATCTTTGTATTTGTGTAATATACTGCACATTACACATGTAAGTCACAGGCAAAGTGTGACCATAAATACAGAACTAAAAAACCATGCAAGCCTGGTGCTTAATTAGAACCGCTACATGTGAATCGCACACTGCAATGTAAATGAACGCGTTAATTTTATTTATTCCGCTAAAAACAATTAAACACTGGGGGCTGTAAGTATCCATGAAATACAATTAATGCATAATTTCTCCAAATCTCAATCGTCACTGATGTGCATGTACGAGGCGTTCAAATATGCAATATGATGACGACTTGCATGTATCAACATTTCCTACGCGACAGTACTGGCATCTGGCCAGAGTCGAAGAGTTGGGAAAATGACCCTCTAGAGAGGCTGAGAGCTCCGACTGGCGGAGCCCAGCAGTGGTCTGCCCAAGCAAACTGCAGGGCTGCACCTTTACCTTTACCGGGTTTGTGATGAAGCCAATTCTACAAGACGCAAGCGCATTGTGCCACGTGTATCCGGCGACCGCTGTTCAACACCGAGCCACGGCTAACAGCGGTGGCGAGCGATGTCTGAACCGGCGGCGAAGCCCTACCATCACCAAACCGCAGTTAACCAGTGGCGGTGAAGTATGGTGAAACAACCGCCCCCCGCCCCGTGTTAAAGCGTAGGGAGGCCTTCATCCAGCAGTGGCTTGATGAAACGTCTGTAAAATAAAATTTTTATTGCATTACACTGAGGACCCCTCAAAACCCACAATGTAAGCATAGAAAAAAAGGTGCAAGCGCCATCAACAGGCGGTGGAGTTAAATAAGCGCACGCTTTGACAGTTTGGAGAGACTGAAAGGAGTTTATTGTTTATTGGTTAATAAAGACGTATTTATTGTTACGAGACCATCCCGAGAGCAAGTCACCTTCGACTACATAATTAGTGAGGTGCTGAGAAAGAAAAATAGACAATGAAAGTTAAATTATTTTACGATAAATCCCAAGTGTCTCCTTCAACATTCGAATAGGCGTTAGCTGACAGATGTTTACGTTTCCATTACATGACCAGAGTAAAAACAACAACAAATCTGCAATAGATTGAATCACAGCCTGCACCTTGGGTGAAAGTGGCACTCCATCTTCAACCGTGTCATTATCATAAACTCGCGTAGCTTTCGTGATCAATAATTACCCGTGTTACTACACGGCCGCATTTGATCAACTAACTTCTTGTCATCGCGAGAGAAGTGGGGTGGGTGGGGTTATTTCTGGCGTCACCGGATCGCGGCGCGGTAGTACACCGAGATAAGATACGGCACAGCACGGCTCATGCCACGTGCTTCCCCAAAAAGTTAGCATCGCAGCCGCCGCCACCACTGCCACCACCATGCAAATCGCCACTCTTTTATGGTGCAGAATCAGAATCTCGATCTAGACTGGAGGAGGAATCCGAGGAGGCTCTGACGCTCTTTTTGACAGATGTCCAGTCGAGGTGGGTCAGCAAGTTACAACAAACGATACAAAACACATTCCTGCGGAGGGAGCTGGTAGGCACGTTGGGTTGCTCGGTCAATGGACAGGGTCAACGGCGGCGTGGTGTATTCCGCAAATATGCCCGACTGTGAGGGCGGGCACAAGCCGGCGTGAGTAGGTTAAACGTTGAGTTTTATAAGGGCACTACGGGGTGACCAGCCCCTCCTCACACAGCCCCACCACTCCCACCCCCCAGCCAGCCCCACCCTCCCCACCCCACTCTCCCCACCCAGCCCCTCCCCACCCTCCCCACCCAGCCCCACCCTCCCCACCCAGCCCCTCCCCACCCTCCCCTCCCCACCCAGCCCCTCCCCACCTAGCCCCTCCCTGCACGACAGACGGACACAATAATCCCCTGTGGGCTGGTGGAGCCAGTGGGTTCCTACCAGTAAAAATAACAGGAGTGCAAAATAGAGAAGAGGTAAGCGCAAGTCACTAAAAATAGATAAAACAAATACAAATAAATAAAGTATAAAAGTACAAGTTGCATAGGTACGTGTATTCCTGGCGATTTTCAACACTAAATGCAAGCTTGGGTAAGGCAAAAGGGGCCTTATAACGGAAGAGTTTGACAAGACAGAACCGTCGCGAATGTATTGAGCCACAACAAAGCGACGACAACACAATACGGCAAAGCATCAGCGCGCGGACAGCCTGAGCCGCCGAGTACGGACGTTGAACTTTTTTCACTCTGTACATCGATAACCGTGCTAATCGGATGTACGGGCGGGGGGACACCGAACTAAAAGCAAAAAGCAGTTCTAGAGAAATACGATTTCAATGTAGATTTAAAAGTGACATAGCTCCAGTGGCATCCTCATATCGGAAGGCAGAGCGTTCCAGACGGGCATCTGAGAGAGCGCGTGCGCGATTCGGCGACCCGTCTTTGTTCGACGTTAGCCAAAAGCCGCTGCCGCTGCCGCCGCTGCTGCTGCTGCTGCTGCTGCTGCAGGGATGACCGACGGCGGTTCTCTCCGTAAGGCGCCGCACTAATTGTGGCACCCGCGTGTTAGTTTAACGAATGTAACAAATGGGTTTCAAATAAAAATTGACTGGAGCCAGAAACCCCCCACACTTCTGAAATGTCTACAACGCCTTCATTATCCCATCATTTATCTAACGGGGATTATCGTTGCATGTCAGTGTCATAGCGCAAATCCCACATTTGAAAATTGCCAGCAATTAAATAAAAAAATTAATAACTGTCCCTTGCTAAAGAGATAATGAATCTCAATGGGCTCTCATCTGGTAAAATAAAGGGTAATAAATCAATCATGTTTCTTTAGTCTCATTTAAAAAATTCCGACATATGAGAATTCCGGTAAATTCGGTGAGCCTTGCTACATTACTGCACGTTTACGATACAAAGGCAAAAATAACGTACCCAATAAAATTCACTCAACCTTGTAAACAGATTGATTACTATTCATAATAGAGTTTTTTTTGGGTTAGATCGCGTAAATATATAAATGTGTCGTTCAACCCGCCACCACCCGGCACAGCCAATTAGTAAGGTTTGTCCCGCAAACAGAACATGTCAACCATTGAAACCTCCTTTGCCAGTAGCAAAATATGATAATAGTTTTTTTACCCTTTTATCTGGCAACAAAACTGACACCTTTTTTACAAGGACTCATGTTTGCATTGACCACAATACCTGCAGTCGGAATGCAAACAAAAAAACACAACTCTGATCATGTATGCACTGTCCTTGAAATTTATTGGTCCACACCCGAGACAACTAGGCTCTAAGAAAAGCTGTGACTCCTTGTAAAAAAAGGTGTCAGTTTTGTTGCCAGATAAAAGGGTAAAAAAAAACTATTATCAGAACATGCCAATTCGTCACTAGTACAGCACGCTGGTATGTTGGAGAGTCAAGCCAACCATTTACAATTGAGTACGACGTTTCACCAGTAATTACAACCAGCAAAGGCCTACGTGTTAAACTGCTTACTATTCATTAGTGCATTTTAACACGTAGGCTTTCGCGACCAATATTATTCACAATGAAGGTTTTTGGGTTAGATCACTAAAGTATAAATGTTGTTGTAACCCTCCACCACCCGACACAGCCAGTGAGGTTTGCCACGTAAACAACGCGCCAATTAATTTACTATCTCAGCCCACCGGTGTGTTGGAGAGTAAATTCACAACATTTACATGTTGTGGGATGAAGTAGTCACTAATTGGCGCGTTGTTTACGTGACAAACCTTACAGGCTGTGTCTGGTGGTGGAGGGTTATGACCACATTTATACCTATGCGATCTAACCCAAAAAACATAATTAGTGCATTAACAATAAAAGTGTCAACAATCCCACAGATTACTGTTACCAAAAATCACACTATGACCACACGGGGAAGCTGCCGTGGTTATACGGCCAGTCCTTGCTGAACACGCGGTGTTCACACGAGAACGCGTTTTCGCTAGAACGCGGTTCTTCTATTGGGGGATATGTCGTGCACTGCGCGGAACGCGTTGTGCACCGTTATTACGCGGTAATGTGAGCAGCCGATGACGAATTACATTCGTGCGCTGCGCAGCTCACTAAAGCAGTTTGCCGTTCCACGTGGAACTTTTGAGGAACGCATCTACTATCTCGCGAGCAAAACGAGGCCTCGCTGCATAGCGGGCTTATACGTTATTCAGAGAGTCTGCCTTTCAATGGAGCGCAACAAAAACCATGGGACAAGCGCAGCCAATGGATGCGGACCTCTCCCTGACACCGTGCGGGTTGTGGGCGGTCGTTTAACCATACTTCCCCGCGTTGGTCAGTACGGGTCGGTGAAGTCGGTAAGCACAGATGCGTGACCAGAGAAGTGCAGTAGAATAATGAAATTTGCTGCACTGCCCTCTGTTGCCCGCTACGTAGTCCCACAGGCAATGATAATTCACTGTGCATGCTGGTCAACCATTCAAGCATGATGCAGGCTCACTGCTGCTAAGCTTCTGGGATCTTACGAAATTTGGCACATGCAGGTAAATTTGGTCGATGGGTTTAAGACATCATCTGGATATATGCTCTTTCCGTAAAGCAGTTTTCATCATCATCGTCGTCGTCATCATCAACTTCATTACACCCGCTGGAGGCATTGGATGTCTCTGGCAAGGAATGGCTCCAGGTCAAACAAGTGACACCAGTCCAGTTGCAATACAGTACAGGTCTAACGGACAAAGACGAAAGTAAGGTCAACAGAGAAATTACGCAACAGAATTCAAAGCAAGCAAAACGTGTACAGTGGCGCGTTATCCGAAGTACTAAAAAGGCAACATCTAAAGGTGCAGCCCTGCAATTGCTTGCTCGTGACACTGTTGACAGGGAGCTCTCGAGTGGGTACTTGGTCTCCTCTTCCTAGATGACAATATGCCTTGGGTTAGAGGTGGGAGCAACCACGCTCTACCGGAGCCACGTGCAAAATGTCAATTCGACAAAGTGTGGTGAAACCCATTTATACCTCTGGGTTGCAAGTCCAGTGCGCTAACCCATTACACCACGGCAGCTCACGTATCCGGTACTCGAGACGAAGAATAAAACGCCATCAAAGTGGACCGCAGACGCCAGGTTGCGTTCAGGTTCGCGTGACGTCGTGCACAAACGAGTTGGGTTTTCAGAATCTGTATCTACGCTGGAGAAATGATATGAGCTATTGAAGCTCTTTTTCACAGATGCCCCACCGTCGGGGCGGGTCAGAAAGTTACAACAATACAAAAACATTACAGGAGTGCAAAGTATAGGAAAGGTAATAAAATGACCAATTTCCAAGCTTGAGAAAGGCAGCAAACAACAGCAAAAACAGTCCCAGACCACACCAAGATAACACGCAGTTCCTCCATAAAATCTCAGGTTAAAATGTGAAGCACAGTACAGCAGCATACAGAGTGCAATACAACTCAAAAGAATGCGTGAACAAAAAAAACACGTTCTGTGCAAACAAGAGTACAGGACAGGCGATAGTCCACATTAATACAACAGATTTTTATTTTGGGGGGGAGAGGGGGGGGGCAAAAAAAAACGCAACCCACCCTAAAAATATTTCAGGCTGCATACTTTCCAAACAACTACAATACAGTGCAAAATAAACAGTCGGCTTTTGGTCGACGCTCAGGCTAGCCTTTCGCGTTGCACACACGCTGCGCTGGAAGGAATTAATAACGCGCTGAAAAGCATTACCCCCGGTTCTCCAAACGCTTCGGACTATCGCACAGACGTACGGCGCGACCTTTGCGCCCTCATGGACGAGGCATGAAATCAAATCGGAGCTGAGAATTTGTGATCACATGGACGGCCTTAATGAATACGTACACCGCCGCCGAGGAAGGGGCGGTGTTCCTGACGGTGTTCTTCAGCGCCACTATTCCCACAAAACCCTCTCCAGTGCGATCCAAAGAGCATCTCTCTCTCTCTCACGCGACCGGAAAAAATACCCAGAGCCACGCAGCGCCTAAACCAACACAGACAACAGCTAGATTTGAAGCTTTCGTGACTGCAAGGATTCATATTCTTAGGTTTTTTCGGTAAAGTCACGTAGGTAAAAAATTAAAATTAATAAAAGTAAAATAAAATAAAAATCACGACGTTTCGGAGGCAACACGGTTCCACTTGAAGACGGAAGCTTGTGTTGCCTCCGAAACGTCGTGATTTTTATTTAGTTTTTATTTTACTTTTATTAATTTTAATTTTTTACCTACGTGACTTTAACGCAAAAACCTAAGAATACAGACAACAGCATCAGCCACGGTCGATCTACAGCTGAATGAAGGCCCACTCAAGCCGCTGTTAACTCTCACGATCCTACGGTGTAATAAATCCACCGGTGCCTGCATTGTCATCATCACGATCCATGGGCAGATAGCCCGTGAGTGTCCACTGCACATTTCGCCATTGGTTCTCCACTTTCCTCTCTGTCTTGTGCCAAACTGCTCAAGTAGCGGCCACATCGTTCTGGCACCAATCTCTTCGTTTTGTCGTCGTCAGGCCGTTCTAGGTTAGGTCTTCCTCTCTCTTTCCGGTTCCTTCCATTTTTCCCAAACCAGCACACACTTCGACGTACTCGCGGACACGTTCCACTCCTTGGCTTGCTGCTCCATTATAATTCTTGACCTGCGTCCACCATCCCTTCCAGCGGCCGCGTCCCACCCAAGCTACCGCTTGCTTTTCTTAACAGTTTGAGTGATACTCTTAGGTTTTTTCGGTAAAGTCACGTAGGTAAAAAATTAAAGAAAAAAATATTAAAAGTTATAGTATTTTTATTATTTTTTTATTTTCATTCTACGTGACTTTACCGAAAGAACCAAGAAGATGAATCCCTGCAGTCACGAAAGCTTTAAATCGAATTTTAATAATAGAAATAAAATAAAATAATAAATCACGACGTTTCGGAGGCAACACAAGTCTCCGTCTTCAGGTGGGACCGTCACAGCTAGATTTGCTGGCCTCACTTGATACAGCAAATCTAGCTGTGACTTGATACAGCAAATCTGGCTGTGACGGTCCCACCTGATGACGGAGACTTGTGTTGCCTCCGAAACGTCGTGATTTATTATTTTATTTTATTTCTATTATAACTTTTAGTTGTTTTTAATAGTATTTTTTTACCTACGTCACTTTACCGAAAAAACCTAAGAGTATGAATCCTTGCAGTCACGAAAGCTTCGAATCTAGTTTGAGTGATGTCACTGACCTGCATGTGTTTCTGTAATCCATGTGTTCCTCGTTCTGTCCGTCAGTGTAATTTGAAACATGCATCTCCCCGTGGTTCTTTGCCCGTCGCAGACGTGCATACACAAATTACAATTACTCTCACAATAAACAAGGTCCGCATACTTGGAGCACGCGCGTAAACTGTGTATGCCACATGCAACATTCCGGCATTCGTGCTTAAAGTGACACTAACAGTGTTTAACTCTGGATAAATAAACTGGAACAAAGTTATCAAATTGAAACCAAATATGCAACAAATACAGTGTGCTCTGTCATGCACAGCAGAATGATCAAATTCAAGGGCTCTGAGCATCAAACACTGATGTTTAGGAGTGGTGCAAAAAGTGCCTCCGTGTGGTACAATCCAGGCAGGTAAAAATTCAATAACAATCTGGAGCTTATAATGCACCGCCTTAAAACACAACACTGGTGTATCAACGATGCGTAGAGCACTTGCATTTGCAACTGTGCTACTCAATATAGAAGACGCGTTTATCTTATTAAGCCGGCAGAAGGGGGGGTGGAGAGGGGAGAGGCGGGTGACATTTTGTTTGCTTACAACACCGTAAACCTTGTCATTATTTAAACAAAACAAAAAATGGGGCTCGAACAAGCGTGATGCCACATCCTTTCAGTGTTCGTTGCCAGGCGCTAAGTTTGGTCGAGGGATTTTACGGCGAGCATCAAGGGCAACGCGAGTCCCACCTCGCCCTCTTTGATGTGGGCTTTCACATCGTCCGCCTCGATGGGTCCGAGATGACCAAAGCATTCGTGTTTCACGCGAGCCGATTCTACAGGTGACGACATCATCACCATCACCACGTCCGCCATCCTTGGGATGTTGTTATTTTTCCTTCTGATTTTGTATTTATCCCGATTGTGCTGTCACAGGGTCACGTCCCTCGAAGACAGGCCGATACGCACATCTCTTTCGTGAATGTAAATTCAAGACAAGAGCCACACTGGTGCAAGTTGTGAACATCCAACCCAAACTAAGGATCGTATAGTAAACCCAGAGACTCACAGAGATGCTTAGAGACTCAATGAGACAGACAACCATAGAGATACAATCAAGACAAACCACAGCAGTGTGATTGTGGCCATACAACCCAAACTATGGACCACACGGTAAACCACTGTAGCATGCACTCAGCTTACAGTCAAAACCGATGGGATTTTTGATCTCGATTTTCCGAGCTGGAATTTCACAAAATTTCAGTGAGGAAGCAAATTTTGAGTGTGACGATATTTTTGCGTGTGCGGTCATTGGTGACTGGGCTGAAACCACGATGAACTCATCACACTTGGATGCAAACCAAGCGTTGGGATTTAAAGCAGCTTAATCACAGCTGACGAAGAGCAGAGGCTACCCCTTTCAAACAAACTTTACCCACCGCCAAACAGGGTTGGCAAACATTAAGAAATTACGACGTTAAGCATGCGCGGCAACTGACATCATTACTACGCGCATACGGTGCATCGTTTTAATCAGCCGAAAGCGATAAGGCGGAACATATTATTTTTAAAATGAAAATATTGCGGAATTATTGTGACGTGTGTACCCCTAATCAGATCACTCGGAAGCTAAGGCCAAGCTTCATCTTGGACAAGGCTTGGATGGGCGACCACCATGCTAGCCAGGTTGTCACAGTCGACTGTTCGGCTGTGTTCTGAGGTGGGCAGTGCAATATCCACGGTGGTACCATCCTCCTATGCTTCCGTGTCTACGATCCCCGCCTTCACCAACGCACGCTACCCATCGGCGCGGTGAACATACGGCCAAATAACCATCCCAGTGACCCGCACGGTGCGGGGGGAGGGCCCTCATCTGACATTGGCTCGATAAAAGGGCCGCAGACAAACGCGCGCGTGCACACCGCGACGTGCGCACACCGCGTGTCAATAGAGAGCCTCTTTCTCCGCTGAATGAACGGCTACTCGACAGGGGGCAGCGGGCCGCTGCGACTCTGTTCGCACCTCGCAAGCACCACCGACGGGTGCCACACGACTCTTACTTTTCCGAGGGCTGTAACCTGCTAACCGCAGCAATGACTGATAAGTGCAATGCATTGGGGGCTAAGGAGGGTGACACTCTGATGCCAGCACCCCCTCCCACCCCACCCCTGGGCGACATAAACGAGCGACAGGTGCGACGTCTCGGTCGATGCGTGCCACTCCCAGCATCCCCAGGATTCAAGGGAATCGCTCCAGACAGGGCAACCAAGCCCCCCACCCCCCCTGCTATACGAACCGAGGGATGGGGGGGGGTTGGCAGGGATCAAAGGTCGAGGTTTGGAAGGCTGTTGCTCGTGCTGACGGCGTGCGAATGGGGCGCCGAATCCTCTGGGGACCGACGTCCAACAGCTGACCCGGGGCTGGCGAGAAGCCTGAAACCGAAACCTCTCAAAGTGGGTCTACACGACCAAAGCCAACAGCTTAAAGTGTGTGTTACCGTATTCTCCGAATTATAAGGCACGTGTGCCCCCCGCCTGTATTTCAAGACAACGGTTTAGGCGTGCATCTCATAGCCCGGCGAGATGTGGGAGGAAACCAGAGAAGATTCATGCAGACGGGAGGATTACGCTGAAAAATAATTAACTGCGCTTCTGCCATCTCCAAGTCACCTATAATATGCCGAGGCAGCCTACGATTCAAGTACTAACCAGGCTTTTACCTGCTTAGCTTGAGATCGGATAAGAATGATGAACAAATGCAAAACATGTATACATCGGTATAAACATTGCTAAATATTGCACATTTTAAGTCGGTTTCTCTCTGACATGACCCCTGATTGTGTTCACTACAGAGGGAAGCTGGGCTGAGAACAGACGGCCTAGGATTTCAAACTTACCATATTCTCTGGATTATGAGGATCTATTTTGTTTTACCTTGTATTTTAAAACAAATGTTAACTTCCAGAAGATGCGCTTTGACTTTAGAGTAATATTCCGGAAGTTTGTACTCCATAGCAAATCGGTGACCAGCGCAGAGAACCAGGCGTTCAGAATCAACATCGAGAAAACCAAATCTCAATATTTTTAAGCAACCCATTCATTCTAGATTTGAAGCTTTCGTGACTGCAAGGATTCATATTATTAGGTTTTTTCGTTAAAGTCATGTAGGTAAAATTTTTTTATTTAAATTAATAAAAGTAAAATATTTTACTTTATTGATTTAAATTTTTTTTTTTTTTTTTTATTTTTTTACCTACGTGACTTTACCGAAAAAACCTAATAATATCAACCCATTCATAATGATCTTCAGGAAGACGACCCTCCATATAATACTGCATTCTGTTTAACACGTAAGCTTTCGCGACCAATATTATCCATAATAAAGGTTTTCGGGTTAGATTGCGTAAATATAAATGTGTCGTTAAACCCGCCACCACCCGACACAGCCAATTAGTAAGGTTTGTGACGTAAACAACGTAGCCAATGTGTCACTAGTACAGCACACCGGTGTGTTGGAGAGCAAATCCACAACATTTACAATCTGAGTAAAACGTTTCGCCAGTAATTAGAACTAGCAACACAAGGCAACAGCCAGATTTGTGGAGAAATCCTCCTGTTTCAGTCGAATTGCATTGTCAATTAAAATATTATCTTTTATTCAAAATGCCTCCAACGTCTAGGGAATGTCTTCCTTTCCAAAGGAGTCTGATCATCTGGAGAATACAATATGATTCCTTTCGGCCATAACTCCACACTGTTTGACCAAGTGACCTATCCCAGCCATCGAAATGCTTAGAATAGTGTAAACTGTATTTTTTGTGCAGTATATAATGCGACCCAGAATACAATTAAGTTAATTCCTTATAAAATCAAAGGTGTTGCACATGTGACAGACCCTTTGATGTTCCTAAAAGCAAAATAACAGTCAGGGGACATGCATAAAAATGCATACAATTTGATTAAAGTTTATGCTACTTGAATTATTCATATTTTCACCATAAAAAAAAATCCACCAATGACCTAAACAGATGATGTTAAAAATAAATTCATCCGCACCTTTCAAATAACTATCAAATCGAACTGTTCATTAAGAGAAATTTTTAAAAAATGACTTAGCATAAAACTACCACACTTCAGAATACAAATATAATTTTCCGCAAAAAAAGGTTCAAAAGTTACCTTAGACATTTCAAGTAGTTTATGATCTATGATCAAGGCTAAATTGTTTCTCTATGATTGTGCCATTTGTTTTACAGAATTTTGTTAATCCACTGCTGGATGAAGGCTTTCCCGCTCGCATACTTCACGTGAGTCAGTGAGTTAGTGCAGAAGGGAGTGACAAATCTTGCTTGTAAACATTCTGATATGCCCCCCCCCCCTCAAATTTAGACCCCATTGTGCTTATTGGCATCATGTCACGATACGAAGAATCCACTCGGATCACTCGCCGAGCAATGCCAACAATAAAAGTGGATATCGCAGAGTTACCACTGAGATCCCGTAAAGCGGTCCACACAGCGGAGGCAGCATTATCCTGCCCCATTCTACCACGAGTAGTAATATTCGTCGCACGACAGTCCAACTGCTGTGTTTGATACTCAGAGCTGGAAGTTTGGTCAAATTAAGTGCAGAATCAAATTAAATGTGATGGGCTATTTTTTGTGTGCAGTCACTCATAACTGCAGAGACCCTCCACTCACTACCCTTGAGAATCTGGTTTAATTACAGGCTGTATACAAGAACTTAAACAAGCTGAAATATTGTATTCCTCAATTCATTGCTACAATGGAATTAAATATCACAGCACGAGTTACACATACAAAATCAATGGAGTTCATTTTATTATCTAGGGCATTTTTTACGACGAATGTTCACATTGAATTGTTTTCACATCTAGAATACATACCATTACTGTAATTCATCTTGATTTGAAGCTTTCGTGACTGCAGGAATCAATGCTCTTTGGTTTTCGAAAAAGTCACGTAGGTATAAAAATAAAACAATTATTTTTGCTTTATTTTTATACCTACGTGACTTTACCGAAAGAACCAAAGAATATTACTGTAATTAAACAATAAACTGCATGGCACTGCAATCGTATAGTTTATTTTATAATTATTCCGTGTCAAAACAATAAAAGTTAGCACTTGGTAGATGCCTAAACTTTCTTTTATTTGTTTGCCTCTACAAGTTTACAACAGGATAAACGAGCATTTGTTGACATCACCGCCAATTCACGTCAACATCACTGGCACACGGACGCACGCACACACTCACTCGGTAAAGCCAATGGTCACGCCATCACCAGTCCTGGATCAGTCGCACATTCTCTCTCGCATCTCAAAGACAAAAATCTCCCATATAGCATGAAAGGACTGTTTGAGAATCAAGTGCTGTTAGCAAGCACCTATGAAAGCCGGCACGGCACATGAAGGGAGTTGGTGGCCAACACCACGCTCGGCCGCCTTTGTCTCCCCAGTGGTGATGTTTACACACTGCACCAGGTTTCAGGTTGAGACGACCTGGGGGAGGCCCATGACCACTTCAGATAATCGTCACTGGTGTTGGCCATGAGTGGGAATCGAACTCGGGTCACGAAGTTCGTAGCGCAGAGCGCCAACTGCTACACTACCGCTCCCGCATCTCGCACGCAACACGAAGACAAATTTGTCTCGTATAGCCCCTTCCCCTGCCGTGGCAAAAGCGGGCAGCGCCACACTAGACCACGAGCACCGCCACACATCCGCCGCCCACCTTCGTATCCCCGGCGCTGAAGTGCGCACATCCAGGCATTCATTTATGGCCCAGTCAGACGAGAGGGGCCACACGCAGGAGCAGGCTCAGGACCACTCACTGCGCATGTGGGAATATGGTCAAGAATCGAACTGGGGTCACCAGGCTTGTAGGGGCAGCATGTGAACCATTGCCACCCCCAGAACTCCACACAGACGCACGAGCTGTACCTACAATGGTGGACAGTGCACTTTAGAACTCACTGAAACTCAACGATTTTATATTTTAAGCAGGTAAGGCCCACTGAGCTATATAGCTCGTTTTCAGAAGTGACCTGGCCACAAATTACCGCTCAACGAAGTGGATTATTACGTGGAAAGTTATATTAGCCAAATACTCGAAACGAATGTTGTTTCTAAATGTGGAGGGAAAAACCGGAGGACCCAGAGAAAATGTCACGTGACCACGGGGAGAACATGCAACTCCAAATATACAGGTGTCAGGGTCAGGATCAAACCCAAGACCTCCTGTGTAGACCAGGTGAAGTAGTTAATATCTCGGCACCAAAAGCCAGCTTCTATCGCTATAGCATCATGAGAGGGGCGCAAAGATATACAGCAGAAATGCCAAAGGTGTATTATTAACCGATGTTTGCATATTACAGTTACTTCAAGTTTCAGGTGGAGCGGTGGCACAGTGGTTAGCACACTGCTGCATGAACCTGAAGACCTGGGTGAGTTCCATTCCCAGCCACGGCCACCATCAGTGGCGACTGATATCCGAATGGGTCCTGCTACCCCTCCCTCTTTGACCAACCCGCAATGACTAGCGTAGTGAAGTATGGTCAAACAACTCTGACCAACACGGTATGGGGAGGGAGACCTTCATCCAGCATTTCATTGTTGAAGGGCTCAAAAAAAATGAAATGTTCAGCACACATGTCTATAAATCATATGCAATGGCAATGTTACTACTGGTATCCAAGATTGGACAGGAAGAAATACACCATGCATTGACATGCACCACTGAGCGAGTGCACAAAGTGCCAATTCATGTTAGTGCCCTTTTCATCCAGGTTAGAGATCTCCAAGATCCATTATCTCTTTTGCAAGAGACCTGGGGTGACCATATTATTGTAAGGCAGAGGGGCTTTTGCGGTTTTCTGTTGTCTACGTTGCTATGAACAGGTTTTTTTGAATATGAAACGTGGGAACTCATGATACAGTAGTTCACAAACGCCCACTTCTGACGAATGATTCACAGGTGCGGGTGTTAAGTCACGATAGAAGTCGATTATAATTTGTATTTGGCTCACGTAGCGTCACCACTAGTATGTTGACATTGGAGGAAAACACCTCTCGTCTGAGGCTGTAATACCCGTGTGATTCATATTATCTACAGCAACAAAAGCGTCATCTAGAATTCCGATTACCCACCACACAAACACTTCCCGTCATCGGCGACTATTCACATACAGTATTTCACGTCGCGTTTTTTTGCGAAACAGCATTCTGTTTTCGCAGATTGGAGGAGTCGATCGTCAAAGTATTACCCACGGGGTTATCCGTAACAACGCTGAAGCTACCGGATAATGTTGTCTCCGTATCTTTTTTGCGGATAAGAGGAGCCGATCAGTAAATGTATCTCCTTTCATTGATTGGAAAAAAATCCATCATTCAAAGTGGTCTCATCTGGAACTCGTACACATTTCTTCATATCCCATGAACTTCATTCATAGGTAAAACTTCCATGCGTTCTGTGAAATTCAAATTCGAATGAACTCTTTTTTCCGTAATGTTTTTGTTAACAATATGAATCTATGGGAAAATTCATCCCATTACCAAGTATTTATCCGTATATTTTTTTTCACTCATAAAGTGAAGCCAATTTCACGGATAACCCAGCAGATAATAAGATCCTCCATATTTGGCTCTCAAATCACTGCAGACAAGAGGAGTTCTGTATTCCAATTGCAAAATAAACCGGGCCACACATGATTAAACCACTGTACTTATTTGCCTAACGTCATGTAGTTCGCAAAGCAAGCACTGTACTCTGGTGGTATAAATTGATAGGAAAAAATATATATAACAGTTGAGTAGCTTACTTGTACAATTCGCGCAGCCGAAAAGGAGCCATTGGCAGCTAAACATCTGTGTAAACACAGTCGCTCATCCCAAAAGGAGTTCCAAAGGACAGCGGCGCTCGCCAAACCAAATGAGCTGAGCGTTTCCCATTGGTCCAAGTGCCTCTGCCCAGCTCAAGTAAACAGTACATTGCACCTTATCCCCCCCACCACCAACTCCGTTCCAAATGCACCCCACCTCCACAACAACACTCACTCACTCTGCCACAAAAACAAAGATCCCACGTATAGCCTTAACAGACTGTTGGGGCAAGTGCTGTTAGCGAGCACCTATGAAGGCCAGCATGGCACACAAGGGGGTGGGTGGTCAGCACCAAGCCCGACCGCCTTTGTCTCCCTAGTGGCGATGTTTTAACACACCGTGCCAGGTATTTGAGGCCGAGTCAGCCTAGGGGAGGCCCAGCATCAGTTCAGATAATCGTCACTGGTGTTGTCCGCGAGCGGGAATCGAACTCAGCTCGTCGAGTTCGTAGCGCAGAGCGCTAACCACTACACTGCCGCTCCCCACACACACACGCACGCACGCATTACAGTGCAGTACAACGCTTACAAACTCCTGCACACCAGAGGTCGCAACCGGGTACCCGATACCCATACCCTACCCGATACCCATACCCTACCCGATACCC
>CM025660.2:6645774-6661951 GCA_014621495.2 Entosphenus tridentatus | reverse complement strand
ACCCGATACCCATACCCTACCCGATACCCATACCCTACCCGATACCCGGCTACCCGTACCCAGCCGGGTACGGTACCCGTTTGCGACCCTGGTGCGGCCGGGTACGGGTAGGCCGTGAGTCACTGGTGAGTAACTGTTTGTCACTCATTTCCCAAAGTCTTGTCTCTTCTCACAATTCAAGTTCCTAGAATCAACCCACCCGCGCCTGCAACATGGCTTCATCCCAGAGGTCGCAATCAGGTACCCGTTACCCGTACCCTACCCATACCCGGCCGGGTACGGGTAGGGTACGGCCGGGTACGGGTAGGGTACGGCCGGGTACGGGTACCCGTTTTCGACCCTGATGCGGCCGGGTACGGGTAAGGAATCAAAACCCGTTTGCGACCTCTGCTGCACACAGAACCAATGCCAGTGTGTGTGCGTGTATGAAAGGGCCTCCCCCTCCTATCGTGAGTTATTTATCCAATTTTGGCAAGCAGGCCAGACGAGCTTGGAGAGACGTGGGATTCACCCACGCTTTGCCCCACAAAAAGCGAGCCGCCAACAGACCCGCGCGCGTAACGTGCCCATGGGTGGCAGCAGATGGACCGGTGGCAAATGCGGGCGAAGAAACCCGCCGATGACAACACAGGAGGAATAAAAGCCGATGGTTCTCATATTCCTACACCATGGGGGCTTGCGCACGCACACACGCACGTTAGGGCTGCCGATAACATTCGCAGCGTGCGCTTACGTTAAAAGCTTGGTGAAATATGGTCATACAAGCCCCCCCACTCTCACATTGACAAAACCTGGAATGGGGGAGGCCTTCATCCATGAGGCGAGCGATCTTTTCCTGTACTTTTCAAGTTGTATTCAACAGGGCAACGCACACCAAGGGTGGGGGATAAGTGGCGCACCGGTTAGTACGATGTGCACTAAAACCCCTGCGACCCGGTGTTCAATTCCCGGCCGAGGCCAACAACAGCGGAAAGTGATGTCTGACCCCTGTGCCTGACGTCCCCCCCCCCACCAACCCGCACTGAACAGCAGTGAATTCGCAAAAGGCTGTTAAATATGAACCCACATCATCTCCTCTGTTATGATAAAACCATGCGTGGATTGAGGCAACATCACATGAGTTTGGTCGAATATTTGTTTTTGTTATCTTACCCTGGAAAAACAATCGACCGCTTAAGCAATGTAAAACGTTCACCGCATTCTCTGGATTTTAAAAGACGCTCAGTAAAGTAAGACCCACCACCCCAAACTCGTGGCCGGTGTCAAAACATTATACAAATCTGGTCGTGTACACTACGTACACACAGGCTACCCGGATTGTAAGATGCTCCCCAAATGTTTTTAAACACGATAATAGGGTTTTCCCCTTTTATCTGCCAACAAAACAGGTGTTAAGATGTTAGAACACCAAACTGAAACCTTTTACAAGGAGTCATGTCTGCATTAACCACTATGGTTGTGGTCAGAATGCAAACAAAAAAGCACTCTGATGATATATGCATTGTTCTTGAAACTGATTGGTCCATACCATAGACAGATTTCTTTTGAGCCTCTTCTCAAAGGGTTTTAGGCCAAAGGACGCCAAAAGGCGTACAGCCCACAGACAATACACTATCAGAGTAATGAGAGCTCGGGGTGAGGATCTACATCATGGGATCTCCTTTGCCAGTACCAAAAACACCTCTGAAAACAGCCCATCATCCAGACAATACGATAATGATTTAACACAGCGCCATGTGCTACTGCACGTAACATTATACATCGCAAATCCCTCGTCGTGAACGCTTACCAACCCAAACGTTACTTTTGCTGTTACATGAAGATGCTACACTGGAATCATCAAATCATGGGGCTTCTACACAACCGACCAATGCGCTTGTCAGGAGAAGCAACCCATGGATCATCTCCTCAAGATGCCCTGCAGCACCCACAATGCACTCCTCAACATTTGGCATGCCAACAGCAGAAGCGGTGGCCTGTGCAGAATATTTGGAGAAGACCCATAATAGGTTGGATAGGAGACACGACGACGAAAAAGGACTAGATTTAATTTCTCGAAACATCGCGGGTTTCCCCTGCATGACAGCTTCACGTTGATGATGACAAAAATAAGGAAACCTACACAAGTGTGAAAGGGAGCTGTGCGAACCACAATAGGACTGCAAGCAAGCGAGACGACAAGCCAAAGATCCACCGTATAGCCTCAACAGAGAGTATGGGCAAGTGCTCTTAGTGAGCACCTGTGAAGGGCGGCACACGGCACACGAGAGGGTGGGTGGCCAGCACCACGCCCGACCGCCTTTGTCTCCCCAGTGGCGATGTTTTAACACACCGCACCAGGTACTCGTTTGAGGCCGAGTCGACCTAGGGGCAGCCCAGGATTGGTACAAATAATTGTCACTGGTGTTGGCCACGACCGAGAATCGAACTCGGTTCGCCAGGTTTCGTAACGCAACACGCTAACCGCTACACTGCGGCTCCCCACACACACAAGACACACACAAGACACTCACACACACGGAACCAGCTTACAGCTGTCACGCCGGCTATAATCCAGTCGCGGCACAGCCGGAGTGAATCAATGCGGGTGGGTGTACAACACCTGGTTTAATAAGCTCGCCGAATGAGATAATGTTTAATTTTGTAGCGTGGCCTAATTGAGTAATAGTTGTCCGAATTAGGCCTGTGACCTTACCGTGCCACCAGCGGCTAAATGTTTCGTGTATACGCGGTATATAGATCAGCGCCAAGCAACAAATGCAGAATGGCACTGCGGTGTGCACAGCATTGGTCACGTCACAGCTGGCAGTGCTGCTCCTTAGGATGATCACATCCAAGTTCAAATCCTGATCAGGGATGACTCTGCGGTTAATCCGCCCCACCCACCCCTGCTAGAGTTGGTATAAAATGAGTACCACCTTGTTGATTTGAAGCTTTCGTAACTGCAGGAATCCATACTCTTTGGTTTTTTCGGTAAAGTCACGTAGGTAGAAAATAAAATCAAATACGACGTTTCGGGCGCAACACAAGCGTCCGTCATCAGGTGTGAAAGCATGATCTGCTGCTGAGGCAGACTGTTTTAAAGGTTTGAAATGGGTGTAGCTCAAGGGTTATAAAGAAATGGCCGGGGCTAGTGATGTTACGTGCTAATTTCTCACATTAACATCACTAGCCCCGGCCACCTCTTTATGACCCTTGGGCTACACCCATTTCAAACCTTTTAAAACAGTCTGCCTCAGCAGCAGACCACGCTTTCCCACCTGATGACGGGCGCTTGTGTTGCGCCCGAAACGTCGTGATTGATTTTATTTTATACCTACGTGACTTTACCGAAATAACCAAAGAGGACCACCTTGTTAACCACAAAACAGGAAATAATCGTCGAGCGTCGTTTGTGAAGAATGTAAACAAATAAATAAGCAGCCAGAGAGCATGCCTCTTTCCCATATTTGTCTATCCACATGAAACAAAGGCAACATCAGCTTGCACGGCCTTATGAGAGTGCATCTCATCAGCAGCACTGGTTCCATGCAAGCAAACTCTGGACAAGCCTCGACATTCAACGTCTCATCAGCAGATTCAAGCTTGCTGAAACCAATGCGGAAGACCTGTCTGATGTGTATGAAAGCAAAGACCCTTTCTGTTAGAAACAGGTATTAAACCAATGCTTCTGACAGTAGAGGCAAGTCTCTTAAATACTCCGCCTTTGTTAACACGCACACGTCTGAACGGGTACATCACACTTAGTTGATCAGTAGGTTAGTGGAGACCCTTCTGCTAAGAGTGGCGTGAGCAAGATATTGCAGGGCTGCACCTTTACCAGCTTAAACCCGACACTGTTAAATGTCAAATTAACATTTTCATATTACAGTACATCCTGTCAAGTCACGTATTGTGTCTTAGTCATCTCCTATGGTCGTGACATACTGTTAGAGAATACATTCTCTCCTGCAGGTCACATAAGCCAGCAGAAAATCACCATCTTCAACATTAGCCATGGTTAATCCACTGCTGCATGAAGGCCCCTTCAAGTCACCACCATCTCTCACGATTCTCTTAAAAACCTTATCTTCCTGACCATATCTTTGAGGGTTTGGGACAATTGTATCCGTCTGCTTCGAATAACCCATCCCTCGCTGACACCAATGTAACTCTCGTAACGTGCTCGTTACATCCCTCATTTAAAACGGTGACATCGACCGAATCAATTGGATCCCACACGCATTTGAATCTAGCGTGACACAAGCCGTGCTTCAACACAGCCAAAGGAAGAGGGCTAAAAAAAACGAAGTGCCAGGCAAAACCAAAATAGTTCGCGTCAAAAAAATCAAGGTCAGCGGGCCAGCTCGTTTTAGACTAAACTCTAAGCAGATGATCGGATTGGTTTGGTATTGCATCTGCACCATCATCTCATGAAACTTTAAATACCGACGATAATTATCTTGAGCAGCAGTGTACGAAAAATGTTGCGTTCACAAAAACAGACATTTTGCCTTTGGGTCCTCGTGTTCAACTACCGTATTCGTAAAGTCCCTGACGCAATGGCGATTTATAGCGCTAATTCAGTGGCGGCTACAGTTACAAAATCCTCATTTGCACGGCCTCCAATAGACCTCGGTCGAATAGTGCAACGGTAATCTGTGATCCGCAGTAAATTCACAAATCCAGCCATTAAAAAAAAAGTCCCTAGCAGCCAGCGCAATCACCATCAAACCATTATTATTTCCGCGGCGATATTTCAGCACTGCATCAAAAGAACATTTCACAATCTTCTCCAAGTGTCAAACCAACGTGGCACTTTTTATCCCCCCCCTCCCAACCCTACATGCACATTCCCTTCTAAATCAATTTAATTTACGGCACTTGCCTTATCTATGTTTCCGTGCGGCAAACAACATCTGTCTGGTAAAGGTCCAATAAGATTTACAAATTCAGGCTCTGTATTTTTAAATATAAACCAAGCAGCTTTTATTCCTCCTACACTGTTATCGGAGTCTCGCTAAGAGTGGTGTTTGGCTTAAGAGTTCTAATGTTCGGCTCATAAAAGGTTAGGGGGGAAAAAAACGTTGCACTTTTTTTGTGAGAATTGGGCTCCGCGATTATCGGCGAGGTACTCGGCACAAGCGTGATAAAACATTTTTAAAACCTTAGTTTTCTTGAGTGCGTTTTCAGAAATAGCTACTGGACCAACTATTTGTTCAGCAAAAACGGAAGGACCTATTTCCTCTTTTTGCTAGCCATCGAACAAAGACGGTCACTGCATCACGCGCTCAGATTCTGCGGCCGTCTGGAACGCTCTTCCATCCGATATTAGGAAGCCACTGGAGTGATGTACTTTTAAATCTAAATTGAAAACTAATTTCTTTGGAACTGCTTTTTGTGTTCAGCTTGTTGTCCTTCCCCCACACCTCCGATTAGCACGGTTGGCTACGTACGGTGCGAAAGAAGTTCAACGTAGATGCATGCATATACGTCGTGTTGATATTCATCGCATTGTGCAATTACTCGACCAAAATGTCATCAGACCGACCGTCGGAAAGCGGTGAGACATCGTGCCACCACGTCGGGTGAGATGGCTTCAAAGAATTGAACGTCGAGCACTCATCCTCCAATAGATTCACAAACTCCCCATCCCCGCCAGTCTCCGATGTGCCCAAAAAAATTACAGGCGACCACCACTTTTACGTGGCAAAAAAAAACGCATTCTTCTCTTAAACAACGCTTACCCCCCATGTATATTACTTCTGCCGGGGCCCCGACTCACAGCAGCGTATCGCCTTACAGGGGTTATTTTAGGCTATAAAAACAAGAAGCCACATTTCTCGCTTTAAAACAAAGAACGGGCAAAATATAAAAAAATGAAATGTAACTGCTGGTCGGTTAGACAAAGTGATTATTGCTGCATACCCGGGGCGCTTAAATCCAGTGCTCGAAAACGAGATTTCACAGCTTGCTGCAAAGTTGTTCCTTCTATATTACGCATACATTTGCTGCTGCTGCTGTCACCCTGAAAGCCGGACGCTCTTCTTTGTTTATGAATTGCATTTATTTTCCTGCACACTGTATTACGGAGCGTCGCACTATCACTGTGGAAAACCTGCTAAATAAACTACTAACCCAGAGGAAGACCGTCAACACGAGCAGCAGCAGCAGCATAGAAAAAGTACATCCGAACGAAAGCACAAACCCAACATGTTTACATGGCTTGTAAGTGCCACACACTTTGCGCCAATGCGTGGTGTCTGTGTGGCCTGTAACAATAAGTCGGGGACATTATGTCTGTAATGCGATTCATCCACTCGGCACTTCAGAACACCCAGCAACTGAGAAAACGGGCGACCCCAAGGGTGTCAATTTGGCCACTTTATTTCGCTGGGATAAGAGAACCATCCTCAAGAGACACAGAGGCAGGGGGAGACATAGCTAACAAAAGACACAGACAAAGCTCCCCCGTATAGCCTTAACAGACTGTTAGGGCAAGTGTTGTTAGCCAGCACCTATGAAGGCCGGCACGGCACACGAGGGGGCGAGTGGTCGGGCAGTACCACGCCCGGCCGCCTTTGTCTCCCCAGTGGCAATGTTTACACACCGCACCAGCTACTAATTTGAGGCAGAGTCGACCTAGGGGAGGCCCAGGACCATTACAGATAATCGTCACTGGTGTTGTCCGTGAGCGGGAATTGAACTCGGGTCCCCTGGTTAGAAGCGCTAACCGCTACACCACCGGAATGGAATTATTGCCGAGCGTGCGGTAACTGCCTTCTCACGATCAAACCACAACAAAAAAGCGCCTCACCCTAGAATTTCTCGCGTTGCTAGCACGCACGTTTCTTGAGAAGCAGCCACTCAAAACAGGGTGTGTGGCAGGCACCCCCGTGACCCGAAATGCCTCACAGATGCAGCCCTCCACAGCCCGCAAGAGGTGGTGCTGCTGCTGCTGCTTGCTGGCTTCCATGTTAAGCTGAACGCGTGTTCATACACGAACAGGGCAACGTACAGAGAGTGCGCATTGGGCACGAATGTCGTTTGGCTCACTTGCAAAGTTTAGAGCGTGCGGAAACGTTGAAGGGCCACCATAACGTAAGAATTGTCTATATATGGGGCGCAAAGGAATTTACTTGCAGTGGCGCTGTATGGTGGAGATTAAATGCTTAATCTCAATCGTGGAATACAGACTCTAATCATTCTGATTTTCACAACGAGAGCAAAAAAACGGATTTGAAGAATTTCTGAACAATTAGCCTCTTAACACGAACATCAAAATCATGATCTTTATTTAGACTGGAGGAATCCAATGATAAGCATAGAAAAGAAGACCTACACAGTGTATTAAATGCATGTTTTGTGTATGTATTGAATTAAGGTTACCTTTGTATATTTCTTCATTGCTGTACTATTATTGTACTATTCTGTATATTTATGTTCGCAAGCATAATGTGGAACTGAATAACGTGCATTCCGAATGCAAATCAATCACGTAAGATTCAGAAAAAAAAGTTGTGTCTACCATTGAACAGATATATACTCTCAATCCAGACAAATGAACATCAATGATTCCTGACGTTTATAGACTATGAAAAGGCGTTTTCATTCAGTTGAAACCGAAGCTGTCTGCCGAGCTCTCGCAAATCCGAGGGCATGAGTAAAAAAACACGTAGAAATTATCAAACTCATTTAAAAACATGGAGAAAGTATCGAAACCCATTTGTAGGCGTTGAACTGGTACACTGAAAACATCAGAATAAAAGTGGTAGAACACAAGTCAGAGGAGGAGTAAATGCACAGGAACATTAGAGGACATTATACAAAAATTTGATTGGAGAAGTTAAGGCATGAACCTAGTATTAACCATCTCATTTCCTGATGGTATAGTCATTATAACAAATGAAAGCGAAATACAGCGAATGATCGAATGATTCAACAATTGAACAAAGGGTATGAAGTTGGCTTCAAGATAAAGTGTATGAACCAAGACAAAAGTAATTTACAAGTTTGCTCAGTTAAAGGGTTATAGTTGTTGTGGGGTCACTGTAAGACAACAGAGAATGTGTTGTATAGCTAGGGCAATCATGGATGGAGGATTGAGTTCACATTGATCATACAGAGGTGAACTTGAACAGGATAGTGTTTTTTTGTAAAACTGCTTTTGAACATAAAAACACCATATCAATGTGAAGACCATTTTAAATCGGTACATATAATCCATTGTAACATGAATCAGAGATATGGAGAGAGTGACAAGTAATATGGAAAAAAAAATGCAGTGCACAAAGTGTGGAGTAATGCATAACCGGAATGATAATGAAATATGAGCAACTGGATCAGGAAACAAACCCAAATCAGAAACATCAACTGGTAAGGAAGGTAAGTCGGCTTGAGAAGGACACAATGCTAGGAACAAGGCTGGCCATGGGGCGACACTGGTGATGGAATGGCAGCCAAAGGAGTGAATGAACTCAACGGGAAGACCACCGTAGAGATGGAGCGATGAGATCAGCTCACAAACAGCAGCATCGGCGAGAAAGATTGTGGAATTGCAAGTGGCCACGCGGGGGAGGGCCCTTCATCCAACTGTGGATAAATATCCGATAATAACTTTAAACAGTACATAGCGTAGCATTATTTAAGTATGTAAAAAAATCGTAAGTGGGATTAAGTTATACATTATACATATATCTTTAGAAATTAAAATTATGTTTACATGTATTTCTATAGCAGTGCCTTAAAGTACAGTATTTTATTCTCTTTAAAAAATGACGAATCTGTGTCCTTTATTAAATCAGGTGAAAAGCCCTCTGAGAAGCGATATCATTTTTGACAAAGACATGCCCAGGCTGGCAGTGGTGGTTGCCAGTCCACTGGTGAAGGCCCTAAGCATAAATAATATTTGCGTGCATCACATCACTACAAACATCACAAGCTTGACAAGATACGTTACGTATTTACATCACAATTGTGTTCAATAATTAAGCGAACACACCGAGAACTATTACTTTAATGCGTGGTGTTATTAGTATTATGAGCTCTTGATGTGTACTGAATTCAGTTCTACATTTCCAGCTGATGACAGTAATTATTTGGTGCACTCACGATTTTTTTGCCAGTGCTTAATTTCTCATGCCTGACGGTGACGACGACTATAACGTTACACAATTATTACAACACCACCGATGGACAACGCGCCAGCTTGCTTGAGCAGCTCGACGTCGCGAAACGTTGGACAACATGGAGAGGAGGGAGGGGGGGTGGAGGTGGAAACCCTCGGTGGCTACGCAGAAGCAAAAAGAAGAAGACAGCCAAGCCAGTGGCATAATGTCCTTGTCTAAAACCAAAATACACGCCACTTATCTCCTGGCCGAGTGGACTTTGGTCTAATGGTGTAAACAGATACAACGTTAAGCTCTCGACGGGTTCCATTTGTCGAAGCGAAGCGCACTGTTTGTGGGGGGTGTCCCATGTGCGTCTTGCCAGTCGCAGGATAAACGAAATGCTTGAGCGTGCACTCCGTGGTGTCGTATGTTCTTCATGTCAAATGGAGAAATCGCAATGAATTCAACAACCACAACAACAACAAAGGCCACACACACAAACAAAGTTGTCACGATTTTCAAACTCTCGCTGGTCAATTTTGGGAGTTTAATGTTTTAGGGAGTTTAAGCGGCGGGCACGGCACTCACTAACTAACGCTGCTGCCAAAATGTAACGTTTTAGTGTCCAGTTGTATTATTATAAATACAATGGAACATTTGTGTCGCAAGTTAGTGCTAATAACTTCCCTTTAACACGAATACACAGTATATACGAGCCGTGTGTAAACAAGCAAGATGTAAGCACACAGTATATTACAAAGACACACCAACTATGCACACAGTGTGGACTGTACTTTAAAGACATCTAAATTGTGGATGTACAGCCAAGACCTTGTGAAAATCCACTGCTGGATGAGTGCCTACCCACGCCGTTGTGGCTTAGTAGGATTGTTTGACCATACTTCACCACGCTGGTCAATGGGGGGGGGGGGGGGGGAGGTGAAAACACGCTGTCTTGAACAGGATATGAATACTTGCAACACACGATATACCCCCAGTATATAAACATAGATTTAATGTGCGTTTAATAAACAAACGCTCACAATTAGCAGCACACAGACGTATCGGCAAGAGGGAGGTGCCTTCAATGCGTCGTCTCGGTGCCGTTCCCGTACTGCGATTGTCATGAGCAATTATTGACAACATTCCAACATTACTGTACATTAGTGACATTGGCACGGCTTCGCAAAGTTTTAAATAACAACAATGATGATGATGATACGTGGAGCTTCTATGACCTTTCGTGAAATTATCCACGTGTCCTGCTTAATTCGTGGCATTACAGCACCGTGATGCCTCATACGGAGTCAGTCATCTGACACGCCACGGACATCATTACAATCATTACAAATAATCCCATTAAACATCAGCCCGAGCAAAACAATCATCTCCTTTATAACAAAAAAAACACTTTGTTTGCTGCTGTTGATGTGTGAGCGAGAGACGAGCCAATATCCCAACATTGTTAACGTCAATAGCTAGAGGGATGATGGTGGTGGTGATGATGATGATGTGTCGGTGTTACTCACGGACTCCAGTGCACTGCTTGAGGGCAGCAGCAGTAGCACTTCACATGACGCAAGGCAGCCCCTAGCCCTGCTGCCCCCCTCACCCCCCTCACCCTCAGGGCTCGCTGTCCTTCTTCCCCCGTGTGCCTTGCTGCCCTATATATAGAGACGACCATAGACACACACACACGCGCGGGCGCTCCTTCCTATATAGACTGTACGTATAGACACCGTGCCTATAGATTATAACATGAGGGCTACTATGCCGCTGTAAACACGACACCAGCACTAATAATGTCCTAGCCCTACTATAACTACTACTACTACATATGGGGGTGGTGGGCAACCTTTCTACTTCAGTTGAGAGGGCTGTCGGTAAGCAAGCTCGGCTCGATCGCTTGCCCACACACTCGGGGGCCCGAGACGACTGTGTCAGTGGTACGAGTGTGGAGAGAGAATCGCCTTCCGCCCTCAAAGCGTGCGTCTGAAGCTCTCTCTCCAATCCCCTCTCCCTCTCTCTCTCTGGGAGGTTTCCCGCCCACTCTTCCACACACCCCGCCCCTTTCTAACACGCCCCGCCCCCACTCACACACGCCCCGCCCCCTCTTCCACACGCCACGCCCCCTCTCACACACGCCCCGCCCCCACTCACACACGCCAGCCTCCTCTTCCACACGCCACGCCCCCTCTCACACACGCCCCGCCCACTCTCCACACGCCCCGCCCACTCACCACACGCCCCGCCCACTCACCACACGCCCCGCCCCTCCCACACACGCCCCGCCCCCTCCCTCACACGCCCCGCCCACTCACCACACGCCCCGCCCCTCCCCCACACGCCCCGCCCCTCCTCCACACGCCCCGCCCCCTCCCTCACACGCCCCGCCCCCTCCCTCACACGTCCCGCCCACTCACCGCACGCCCCGCCCCCCCGCACGCCCCGCCCATGCACGCCCCGCCTTCTCCCCCACACGCCCCGCCCCTCCCTCACACGCCCCGCCCACTCTCCACACGCCCCGCCCTCTCTTCCACACACGCCACCGCCCATCACGTACACGCCGCGACCCTTTCTTTTTAGCCCCTCCCCCTCATTCCCCTCTAGCCCCGCCCCCGTATCGTTAGCCCCGCCCTCTTCGTGTTTAGACTCCGCCCACCCTCTGCAGTCTGGCCCCGCCTCTTCTCTATTGTCTTGCCACTTGGAGAGTCGCACAGATCGGTAACTCACGACCCTCCTGTATTCTTATGGCAATTATACAAACAAATGTTCACCGGAAGGAAAAACATAACTGCAGTATTCATTGCTATCCGCCCCCCGACCTCACGTATAGTGTAAAGTCTCCAACTCTTAGTATCCACACGGTCTCACTGGCTTAATGTGTGTGCTCTGAAGAAGGGCCAATTGCCCGAAACGTCGTGCCAGTTATACATTTCCCCGTGTTAAGTCCACGGTCTCATTGCCACGGAACGTGTTGAGTTGCATGTGGGGGGAGAGAGAGAGGGGGGGTATATGTGCTTGTGCATCACCGACTGCCACGCAGTGTCATCAAATCACTTCCAAACGAGTATCGTCTTTGCATCTCACCGTGGGAATAACCCTCCCTGCTCATCATCATCCTCCTCCTTGGAAAGCCGCCCCATAGCTTCTCCTAATCGCTTCAATCTCCCCCCCCCCCCCCCAAAATAAATATGCAACAAATTCTTCATCAATAACTAACTGCCTTTTAAATATATAATCGGCGACGTTTCGGGTAACAGCCCTTAATTACCACGTACGATTCACAGCTGCTCTTGATCTCCGGACCCCAGCCCGCATCCCAGGCACGCCCCGTGGCCATGCAAGCCCCGTCGGACCCGCTTCAGCCCGTCCGCCTTTGTCTTCCCGTCTCGCCGGAGAGGCGTTGTTGTGGTCGTTCGTGCACAGGGCTGGACAGCCTTGTCCATTAACCCCACCCTCATCCTCCTCCTCCTCCTCCACGCGTGTGCGTGCGTGTGGTTTGGTGTTCGTGTGGACGGATGGTTGAGTGAATGTTGATGGGGGGGGGGTGGGTGTGCGTCTCGTAGATGAATGGGGGTGTGTGTGTCTCGATACGTTGGTGGGGTATGTGGTTGCGTGGCTCTGTGGGTGTTACTGTATGTGTATGGGTAGGTGTGTGTGTGTATTCTCGCTCACGGCCAACACCAA
Source organism: Entosphenus tridentatus (assembly GCA_014621495.2). Classification (NCBI taxonomy): domain Eukaryota; kingdom Metazoa; phylum Chordata; class Hyperoartia; order Petromyzontiformes; family Petromyzontidae; genus Entosphenus; species Entosphenus tridentatus. The sequence continues at coordinate 6,649,172 of CM025660.2, read as the reverse complement.
TGACGATTGTCTGAACCGGTCCTGGGCCTTCGCCTAGGTCGACTCAGCCTCAAATGAGTACCTGGTGCGCTGTGTAAACATCGCCACTGGGGAGACAAAGGCGGCCGGGCGTGGTGCTGGCCACCCACCCCCTCGTGTGCCGTGCCGGCCTTCACAGGTGCTCGCTAACAGCACTTGCCCCAACAGTCTGTTCAGGCAATACGGGGTGATCTTTGTTTGTTCCCCAAGTATGCACAATTGAGGCTCTGTATATGCGGATGACCGGTTGTGTCTGAGTGTGGGTGTGCGTTACATGAATGCCACCGTGTGTGTATTGAACATGCGGATGTCTGGGTGTAATGTGGATGAGTGTGCGTTGTAGGGTAAGTGTGTGCGTGGGTGGGATGTATTTTTGTGGGTGGGTGCTTGTGTGCGTGTGGGTGGTGGTGATAGGACGTGAGTGTGATGGGGGGGTTGGTGATGGAGGGGAGTGGAGTTGTGTCGTCACTCGAGTGGGATTGGAGGCTTTGTGGAAGGCATTAATTACCACGTATACACTCATACAGATTGACGTATCCTATAGATGTACTTGCTCCACAGCATACAGTATTTACCACGTCTTATACAAGCATTTTACGTTCACTCAATATTTCATATCGGATGTAATGAGGTCTTCCACGTCATGTTAAATACTGCATAATTCTCGTGTGATTATACCCTTCGTATAATATGAAGATGCACGTGTACACACGTGCATGCTGCTGCGGATGCCGTATTTTTAAGTTACTGCACGTGTCAGTCATTCACATTATGACAGTCATGTGTATAGAGTGCGGCATATGCAAGCAGCACACGTACATTACGTGCAATTTACGCGTACAATTCGTACGCAAGCAGCAAATATGCGCTTGCAATTATATTTTTTTCTAACCAAAGCTACAACAAATGCACGCGTACTCCGTCGGTGCATTATTCGTCGTATAACAACACGCGCTTATAAAGTGCGACTGTGTGTACTGAAATATTCATCTAATACGACACTAAATGCAAAGCGAGCTTTAACAAACCCCTTTGAATGCCATTCCCTCCACGCGCGCGTGGAATACCTATCGAATATGTATGCTGTTGATGGGCCCAAGCCTTGCTTTGCTCATTTGGAGTGGACGAGAGTGATGTTTGGGTTCCTTGTGGCTGTGTCGAGGCACATCACGGCTGGCTGGCTGGCTGACTGGCTGCTTGTGATCGCTTGCGGTTCTGTGGTGACATTCCATGGAAGCCAGCCACGTCAAGCTACTGAGCTGTCTTTATATTTGCATCCCTGTAAGCCCCGTGTATACTGTATTGCACACAGTTATACTATGGTTGTTTAGGGCGGGTGTGTGCAGATTTATTATAATTTTAAAAAATACAGGATTGAGGTGCCTGGTTTACAGAATGAACGATGTCACTAATTTTAATTTCTTGTTTAATTCGGTGGCAGCCGAGTGCATCGGGAATTGGTGAACGTGTGAAACGCCAATCACAATCACATGGCATGGCAAACCGAGGCATTATTACCGGCGATGTTGGTGGCAGGCTGCCTCTTTGGCGAGGCAGGGATATAAATCAAATGACATACAACCCGAGGAGCGATGCAACGCGTGTACATTCCTGGAAATGCAACAGCTGTATCACGCCACGAATTGCGATACGTGGGGTACAGTGTATTATTATTAAATGCATGGCTCAGGATTGCCATGTTGACTTGCTGCGGTCTTTGCATTTCGCTTGTGCTCCCCGCCAATTAAAGCTAAACGTGTGCTTATAACCGCGTTGTGAAATACGTGGCAAGCCCGTGAGAGAGCTCAGCCCCACAGTGTGTGGGTGAAAAGTCAATAGTGTGCGAGAGAGATAAACGCAGAAATTGAGAATGCATGCGAATTAGGACGTAGTGTTGGTTCAAAGAAGAGGGCATGTAAACTTAGTTCATTCTTTGTTACAATGTTGGGGTCGGTGGAACGGGTGGTGGGGTGGGGGGTGGTTTCCAAGTCTGGCGTTTCAGGGAAGGATGATGGTTTGGCTTCAACATTCACTGCTCTTTGCTCACCAACAAAAACACAATGAAACTGTACGACTTAAGTGTTATTGCTTCTTTCTGCAATATTCATTCCCGCTGCTGCAGCAGCAGCAGCCGCAGTATCAGGGAGAGATCCATTTAATGTGTTACAGTGCCGTGCGGACTGCGTTTCACTGGGCTTGCCACCTCTAGTTTACACAGGGTGGTCCAGATGTCATGTGACCCTCCCCCCCCCATTTAATTGTCTAAAACGTCATATTTGTTTAAAGTAAGGTTATTTAAAAATACAACTGCAAAGGAAAATCAATGTTAGGGGTCAATTAATTCGGGGGTCACAAGATACCTGGATCGCCCTGTACAACCACAAATTGGGACATATGACGGGAAGAATAATATCTCGCGATGCGAATGTTGTACATTAATCGACTTGCGTGTTGGTGTATTATTATTATTATTTAACACGACTGCCAAAACAATGTGACTTTTAACGGTCCTTGGAAGGCTCAACGATTTCCCAGGACAGCTACCTCAAATAGAGAGCCATCCGAGGAAAAATCATTACAAACGACGAAGTCTAAAATGTTAAAGTCTACTACAGAATGTACCCTGCGCTTGTAAACAGTAGGCAGACTATATGTGTGAGTGCATCATCCATGCAGTGCTAAACGCACACTCCGTAGTCCATAAGGCGAATGTGTTGTTACTCTGTGGAATGGCATTCTTTATTTGCATAAGTGACAGCGAATAAATGCTACTAATGGTGTTTAAACATCGTGCAGCGGGCACTAATCTGATAACAACAACAAAAGTGTATAAGCATACTTTACAGAATTAGAATAGTACAGAAATACACATTTTCTATGGTAGCAATTAAGTATGTAATTGCGAGGCTGATAAAAAAACGTTATGGGTTCTAACATAAACTGGTGGCTACGATTACTGCATCGTTATATTCATGTACCGTAACTGTCCATCACACGAACGCTATTTTTTTGATCCTCAGACACGCTTCTTACTGTTGTCTTTAAATAAAATATGGGGGGGGGGTGCGTCTTATAATCCGGCACGTGTGTGTGAGAGATAAAAAGACAAAGACGGTCGGGACGTGGTGCTGGCCACCCACCCTTCTCGTGTACCTTTCCGGTCTTCATAGGTGCTCGCTAACAGCACTTGCCCCAACAAGTCTATAGTAAAGGCTACACGGGGGGACTTTTGTCTAGAGCGAAAGACAGCGGATTTGTACAACTTTATTATTGACACCGGGCAAACGTCTGGGGTGCGTCTTACTTTTGCACAGCGTCTTATAATCCGCATTGTACGGTATCACATCGCACTCCTGCCAAATGCAACCCCCCCCCCCCCC
>CM025660.2:6588456-6615774 GCA_014621495.2 Entosphenus tridentatus | reverse complement strand
TACAAATGATAGCTCAACGAAGTGGCGTATCACGTGGAAATGTATGGCAGACAACTACTCTAAACGCGTGTTTCTACATGTGGAGGGAAAAACCGGAGGACCCGGAGTAAAATCCACGCGACCACGACGAGATAGACACGCAAACTCCAAATATGCAGGCATCTTTCAGGGTCGGGATCGAACCCACGACCTCCTGTATGCCAGGCGAGGGAGTTAACATCTCGCTACCGTGTTGGGTGGAGGTAAGCCCCCGGGAGATGGAATCGAACCCGCGACCTCTGGATCGCAAGTCCAGTGCGCCGATCATTCGCTGTTGTCCTTTCCCGCACCTCCGATTAGCACGGTTGGCTACATACATGCATACGTCTCACCACTGTGGCAGTGTCCCTCGTTATTGTATAACGAGTGGAATTTTCTCGGTTATGAGCACGGAATGCCCTTCCCGCTGAGCCCTTTAGCCTTGAATGAATTTGAAGGTTTCAAATCCAGGAATGTCTGTCTGGCTAAATGTGAGGCATTATTGCAGTGAAATAGAAAGAACCAAGAAGATGAAATATAAACCATTTGTTTTATGTATCAAGTTGATGGCTTGGCTCAGTCACCAATGAATGCACACACAAATCACATTAAACTTTGTTTACAAATAAATGCTGGCATCAATTTGAGCTACGAGACTAAAACACTTCATCAACACGGCAATGAACATCAGTATGTCACGACGAAACTCTGTGGGGGAATTCACGCGCCTGTGCGCCAGAAGTAGTTCTGCGACATCATCTTCCGCAGCTGCTCTCTGGGACCCAGGGTGATGCACTGCTAGCTGCAGCGTTTGAACATCTAAATACAGTCGCCCCACGGGTGTGATGACGTCAGGACAATAGGATTACAATGAGCAAAGATCAAAACTTTTTGTTGCCCTGACATATTGAAAACATTTTCTGAGCAGGACTAGGCCATTAAAAAACAAATGGAGGTAAATTAAATGAAACATTTTAAAATTAGCTGGAACAAGATAGAAAAGCAATATCAATGGCCACTCCTAAGCGAAATACAATTGACGCAAGTCTCCCTCACCAATAGGACGATGAATCTCAATGGGCTCTCACCTGGCATCATAAAGGGACATCGCTCGGCGAACGCGGTTCATTTTAGTACACAGGGAATATAATCGCGGCGCGCGTGTGTGTGTGGCCTACTTTTGGCGTCATCTGGTCGAACATCATATGAGACTAGGCTCCAAAGAAAGCTGTCTCTGGTGTGGACCAATCAGTTTCAAAGACAATGCATAAATTATCAGAGTATTGTTTTTTGTTTGCATTTGACTGCAAGTATTGTGGTTAATGTAAGCATGATTCCTGACAAAAGGTGTCAGTTTTGTTGCCAGAAAAAAGGGGAAAACCCCTATTAGTGTGGCCTACTTGTCTGCGTCGATGTCACGGGGGGGGCCTTTGATTGAGGAGCACGCAGCAACTTCACGCGCATCGTTACAATTCGACCAGGTGGCTGCTCAGATGTCGCAGGGAGAGGGCTCGCGATCGGGAGGTTGCGAGTTCAAAAATCCTGGTTGGGAGATCGGCTCGACCCATCATCCCTCCGAGGTCGATACAACGGGTAGCACTTTGCGGGGAAGTCAACAGCGGTTGTGCTAAGGATAGAAAGCTAAATGAAACTACTTTTTTTTTGTTTTACCAGGTAAGGCTCACTTTTAGGTGGAGCTATTTTTCGGAAGCGACCTGGCCACAAACGATAACTCACCCAAGTGGCTTATCACGTGGAAATGTATAGCAGTAAAATACTCTAAACGATACGTTGATTACAAGTGTGGAGGGAACAATCTGAGGACCCGGAAAAAAATCCACGTGACCACGGGGAGAGACTGTTTGACTTTTAAACAACTTTTATTGCCGCCAGCAGCAACAGCACTGGAGGCGATTCCGATACGAAATACACAAAGTCACCAGCAAACAAATAACAAACGCTATAAATCCACGCGCTGTGGCGCTAAATGCGCCACGCACAACACAAAAGAAAAGTCACGTGGTGGTAGTCATCGGGCACGCCACGGTGACGAGCGAGCGCTTCAGAAGGTGAACACGAGGGTGCCGTCTCGAGAGAGAGACACGGAAACTCCAAATATACAGCGGGATTGAATTCACGACCTCCTTGCATACCACACTCACTCACCTCTGTCACAGGAATGCGGAATTTCCACCACTGGCTCAGGGCTGTAAAGAGGAGATGAACCCCAATGCCGCAATGTTCACTGAAGCAGCGCGCCGCCGTGAAATCGAGTCAGGGGCGGGAGTCGAACGAATGAATTCGAGTCGTGTGGTGACCCCCTCCATCAGCAAAGGCCACCAGGGGGCTGTACAGTCGCGCCCGCATTATACAATACGAACAACATGCTTTATTTATCCTCAAGGTCTCCTTTTAATATTCGACGCGTTCATCGGTAAGACTGCCCGAAGAGGAGGCCATATTTAATGGGTGACGTTTGGGTGTCAATGGCCCTTGTTCATGGCGAAGTATCTCTGCCGAACTTTGTCCATTCCCTGTTCAAACTCCACACGAAAGGCGGGAGAGGGGGGGTCTGTCAGTGGCCTTCTGAAAGATGCTGTCTATTACGTACATCAGTGGTTCTTCATCTTTATTGCAGCCTTGCAACCCGTTTGGTTCTCAATCGTAGAAAAAAAAAATACGTAGAGTTTAATGAAACAAATAAGTTGTCATTGCGTGCCCGTGCTAAATTTGTGTTTCGATTATTTACCTTCTAACAAAATTCTGGCCATATCTCGTACCCCCAGAAAGGGCATCTCGCACCACCAGGGAGTGCATGCACCCCAGGTGAAGAGCCACTGATGGATATACATATACAGGGTTCACTCGTTATTCGCGAAGGATACGTTCCGGAGATGCTCGCGAAAAGCAAATTTGTCAGATAGTGATACAGTGATCCCTCGTTTATCGCGTTAATGGGGACCGGAACCCCTCGCGATAGGTGAAAATCCGCAAAGTAGGATTGGCCCCCTAGGAATTTCCGTATATGTGTGTGTGTGTGGGTACCAGAATGTTTAAAATATTTATACTTTATATATATATTACTTAAATCTATTTAATTATAAAACCTTAATATTATACATTCACTCTCTCTCTCATACGGTACGTATTATGGTGTTCTACACTCACCAATGACAGTAGTATCTTGAGACTTGACTCCAGTCATGACGACGACGACGATGACGATGACAATGACGATGACAACGATGACAGACCTGTGCAGTTCGATGAATGTGATGATGAATGATGATGTTATTGCACAGGTGTAATGAGGCCTTTAAATCAGTTCGAAAAATCCGCGATGCACTGAGGCCGCGAAACTTGAACCGCGAAGTGGCGAGGGATTACTGTATTGGCCGAATGAATTACGTTAAATTAATGCGTAAATAGGCTATTCAATACATAAAAAATGATAACACGAAAAATACATTGTTTATAATAAACATAAAGTTAATCAATATTCAAGTATTGAATATAATCGTTTATTAATGAACTTACCTTAAATTATGATGATGTTGTGCATCACCTTTTTATCTCATCACCTTTTTCGCATCGTATTCTCTCTCATCACTTTATCTCATCACTTTCTTTCTGTCTCTTTCCCTCTCGATGCAGCCGTGAAGAGTTCCAGATACAATTAGCGTACAGCATGCTCGTGAATAACGAGGGAGCACCGTACAGTATGTAATTGTTTTCACTTTAAGGCAGTGTTGTTGATAAATGTAAATACTTTTTTATTTGTGCTTGTGCACCGGTGCCGACATAGTGCCACATATTTCTAATATGCGTTTAATTTTGAAATTAACCTTTTTTCGCGTCTTAAACACTCTTGCCTGGAACATTGTTATATTTTATGTAACTTATTTGTGTTGATGTAACTTGCCCACTCACCCCTACTGGACATGTGTAAAAAATTAACCCGTAAAAACAAAGTTTTCCACTATAAATCCTTTATATGCGTGGCGGCTAGAGTCCTCTCGTCCTCTTGCTTGAGATGGCTGCCACCTATGGGTCAGATGATTGCATGCCAGCATTAAGCAATTGGTAATTAAATATAATATTTTTGTCCTAAAAAGTGTAAAATTTTGGAAAAAAAATTTCACGGACATTAATTGTCACGCACAACGAGTCTGTGTGGAAAATGTCAGCTCGATTGAATCACGAGAAGTGGGTTAAAAAACGACCGAAAGATTTGCACGGTCGTAAGCAAGCAAGCGCGCAAGTGAACTTAATATAAAGGATTTTTAAAAAAGCTTCATAGCTCATCAGATTCCTCCAGGATAAATAAAGATTATGATTCTGCTCATGCTATACTTATGTTGCCTATGTTTGAATAATGCTGTGAACAGGTTTATAAACAAATATGTTATAAATTATAACGTCAAAATTATTCCCGGAAACAGTGTTTCAGAGCACTAGCACTGTTCCTGCTGATATTGAATAATTATGCATATAGCCACAATCTTACACTGGGCCAAACAGGCACCATGCAACACTTGGTACAATGACTGCGTCGACTACATATTTGCATGCGCGTCCCTTTGCCAATCCCAAACTCATAATACGCGTTTAACATTATTGGCTTCCACATCCTGTTCACAATGCCAATACAACCGCAATTCGCCACTAAGTGACGGTAATGTCACCACGGCGCCTGTGCCAGGCCAGGTGCACTTTGAGGCCACCACGTGAAGTTTCGAAGGCTCGCGGCTGACAGGAGGAGGTCTCGGCGGGACAGACCCAGCAGGTGCCATGGGCTGCTTGGTCCCATGCTGACAACAGAACGCCCCGCGCCATTATTTGATGCGGAAATTTACACGCTCTGAGTGCATTGCACTAACGCAGCGTTATGCTACGAGACGAAAGGAAACGCTGTGATGCGATTGTACGAAAAGGCGGCACGGTCGTTTTTATCAGCACCCCTCTCGGCTCATTCAGCCGTCGTCACCAGCGTCGCAATCTACGTGGGCCAAACAGTCAACAGATTCGTTCGTACGGTATTTGAAAAGCACCTGGCGGAACGTTTGAACTGCACGGTGAATCTGGTTATTCGTCGGACGGCATCAAGCGTTGTTGTTCCTGGGCAGTGGTCGGCTATGCGATGAACACAGAACAGAGCTCACAAGTCGCAATAGAACCGCTCAAACAGTTCATTAATAACTGTAATAATATACGACTTGGCTAAGTGACATAAAACACTTAACACCACCCCTAATTCTAGATTTGAAGCTTTCGTAACTGCAAGGATTCATATTCTTAGGTTTTTTCGGTAAAGTCACGTAGGTAAAACATTTAAATTAATAAAAGTAAAATAAAAATAAAATAAAAATCACGACGTTTCAGAAGCAACACAAGCTGCCGTCTTACCTACGTGACTTTACCGAAAAAAACCTAAGAATATGACACCACCCCTAACTCGAGGTAATGCTCAATAAATAAAGTACATTAATACTCGTACCAATAAACTCGGCGAGGAAATTCCGTGGATGTTTTCACTGCCATTTCACCGGCTCGAGTGCATAATCGCAATGTCGTCTTTCTTTCCTCGAGAGATCCTTGCAAAAACAATCTGAAGGTAATTGCTTTGTTCCCTCACTAATTAGCCATTCGCCTAAATTATCACCAATTAATCTAGCATGTGCTACTTTTTGGGAATGCGTTACACCTCATGCGTCGAACATACAACGTGCATGTACAAAAGACGAAGATTTCCCACCCCCTCCCACCACCCCATATAGCCTGAACATACTGTGGGGGTCAAGTGCTGTTAGCGAGCACCTATGAAGGCCGGAGCAACACACGAGGGGGGTAGGTGGCCAGCACCACGCCCGGCCGCCTTTGTCTCCCCAGTGGCGATGTTTACACACCGCACAAGGTACTCATTTGAGGCTGAGTCGACCTAGGGGAGGCCCAGGACCGGTTCAGATAATTGTCACCGGTGTTGTCCGTGAGCGGGAATTGAACTCGGGTCGCCAGGTTCGTAGCGCAGCGTAGCGCTAACTGCTTACAATAGCGCTCCCCACTATGTATGCAATACACAATTCAATTAATGACTTGTACGTTCTGTCTGTTCTAGTTCCTTCCCCTGGCAGAATGACAGATCTGGACAGGGTCTCATTTCTCACTCGATATTTTCCGGAACGCTGCTCGGCTGTTTTGGAGTCGGGATTGTCGGCACAAGGCACTGCCATTGGAATACCAAGGCACCTCGATCATTAATAACACTGTGTCACATACATTTTTGGTAGCAAGTGTTATTTCCTAATTGCGCTATGCCTCAAAAGTACAGAAAGTGGCTATTATTCCCCACAAACTTTGCTTTTGTGACCAGGACAGTGATATTTTGAAATGTATCTATTTTCAATGAGAAAAAGTGGTGTGCATTTGTGTCATTCCGTCACATAAAGTCCTGGTCACAAAAGCAAAGTTTGTGGGGAATAATAGCCATTTTATATACTTTTTAGGCATAAGCTATTAAAAAATAACGCTTTCTACCCAGGGACAAAAATCGTGTTACATAGTGTAATCCTGTACGATAGCACTCTATAACACCATACAGTGTTATTGTACAATCTGGCAAGGACAAAATAAGTATCATGGGGACAAAATTATGGCGTGCCAACATTTCGCAGACCAACCATCCGGACTGTACCGGCTGGGATTAAACCCCGATTTTCACTGTGTGTTGTGTGAGTGCGCGACTTTTGTTAACGGTGGCAAACGCCACAACAGCTTAAACCGCTCACAGGATCGAATAAATGCTTACGATCTGAATGAAAGGCGACTTTCAGAGTCCAAGGGTCCTTCTTTAACGATTTTTTTTAAATCTAATAGCAGTAAGGTTTTTTTTTCCTCTTACCAAAGTCATCCTCCGTGCCACGATCAGCCCAAACGTCGAAAATGATGGAGCCCCTTGCCTCTCCTCTCTGCTGGGCGCTGCCGCCAGAAATAAACAATTGCATTGGTTTGTTTTAACACCCGGAACTCGCCCTGCACACACACACTCGCGAAATGGAGCACGTTCAAACAACATAACGATGGTCCCTGCGAGTGTCGGAAGGAGCGTAAACAATTGACAATTTCTCGAAGCGAAATGATTCGGTTTGATTGTGAGCAAAGCAAAGGAGTGGGGGGCACATTTAGCCCGCAGATAACCCGCTCCTGGAGGCCCCCCCCCCCTATCGCATCAGATCTCAGTAATATAGACACGGCTCTGACTGAGGTCTCTCTCGCCGGCATCAGTTTTAGTGTCCGTGTCTTGTCCAGAATCTCATTACGCGATAATAAAACACCCCAAAGTCCCGGCGACATTCACCGCTCACGGAATTAATTCTCAAACCGACGTGCCTCCACCTACAAATGAGCGGGCTTCGTGTGCGCCCTTAAGAGCGCTTCACGTGAAGTGTAGCGGAGAAATCAATTTGGGGTTACTTTCGAGAAAGAAAGAAAAACAAGGCAGCCAGCCACACGATGGCCTGGGCCGTTGCTCCTCCTGCAATTACACTCGTCTAAAGGCTGCCTGAGTGTGGCTATTTGAGCGTTGGTATTACCCATTGATTGGTAAATGTCTTGGTTTGGCCCAGTCAAATTGTGGTGACTCATGGCTCTTAAAAACACCACGGCTGGAGACGGTCACATTATGCATTGTATTTGTTTTTATATCCAATTTTTTTTTTATCAAATCGTGCTTTTGTCGTGACGACGGGACTGGGGTATCACAACTGATACCCCTGTCATTACCTCCTGTGGCCACCAGTCCCTTCGCACTCACAACTGACTCCCCTGTCATTACCTCCCGTGGCCACCAGTCCCTTCACACTCACAACTGACTCCCCTGTCATTACCTCCTGTGGCCACCAGTCCCTTCGCACTCGCAACTGACTCCCCTGTCATTACCTCCCGTGGCCACCAGTCCCTTCACACTCATTGCGTATCATCCCGTTTGTTACATTACTATGCACGACTACACTATACACTACACTATACACTACTACACTACACTCTACACTACTATACACAACACTATACACTAATATACACTCCTACACTACTCTACACTACACTATACACTACTATACATTACAAAACACTACTACATTATACACTACACTATACATTACTATACACGACTACACTATACACTACTATACATTACAAAACACTACTACATTATACACTACACTATACATTACTATACACGACTACACTACACACTACTATACACTACACTACTATACACTATACTGTACACGAATATACACTCCTACACTACTATACACTACACTATACACTAATATACACTACACTACTATACACTAATATACACTCCTACACTACTCTACACTACACTATACACTACTATACACAGACTCTAGCTCTTCCTGCGGAAGTCCCAGGCGTTCCCAGGCCAGCCGAGCGACACAGTCCCGCCAGCGGCAGCAGCAGCAGCAGCGTGTCCTGGTCCGGCCCCTGGGGGTCTTCACCAAGTGGGTCCTTGCTGCTGCCCGGTTAGAGCTCCATGGGGGATTCTAGATTTGAAGCTTCACTTGATGCAGCAATCGTGCTGTGACGGTTCCACCTGAAGACGGAGGCTTGTGTTGCCTCCGAAACGTCGTGATTTTTATTTTATTTTTTTATTTAACTTTTATTAATTTTAAATTTTTACCTACGTGACTTTACCGAAAAAACCTAAGAATATGAATTCAATGGGGCAGTCTACCGGGGGGCATCCTTACCAGGTGCCCGAACCACCTCGACTGGCTCCTCTCTGGTGAGCCCAGCAATCGTGTGGAGAAATCTCAGTTCGGCCCCTTGTACCCGCGATCTCATCCTCTCGGTCATCACCCAAAGCTCACGACCATAGGTGAGGGTGGGAACGAAGATCGACCCGTAAGTCGCGATCTTTGTTCGAGAACTCAGCTCCCGTTTCACGACCGGCCGGTCTCCCGCTCCCACTCACCATCGCTCGCGAAAGAGACCCCGAGGCACTTCAATTCCTCGACTAAGGGCAGCTGTTCCCCCCTCATAAGTTTAACACAATTAATATTTAACCTTTGTTAAATTGCCTGCCAGTGGCGATAATGCATGTCGTGTCCCCCGTGTCTCCACCTGTCCGTTCCCGGTTTGAATCATGCGAGAAGTAAGGCGAGAGGTTGTACGCAGAAGAAGACCTGGTGATGCCGGCAGTGATGAGAGGGAAACCGGCACGACTTGGGACACATTATGGAGGATGGTCAACAGGAAAATTTAAAGTGTGTTGGTCGAGAAAAATGGAAGGAACCGGAAAGAGAGGAAGACCAAACAGAGAATGGCCTGACGACGCCATGAGAAGAGATCGGTGCCAGAACGACGTGGCCACGACTTGAGCAGATTGGCACAAGACAGAGGAAAGTGGAGAACTAATGACGAACTGTGCAGTGGAGACCTGCGGGCTATCTGCCCATGGATCGTGATGATCATGATGATGATTGGATATTGAATTTCAACATTCACCTATGCTTATGCATGATACACAATGCGCTCGTCGTCATCATCAGCCCTGCTCAATCCACTGCTGGATGAAAGCCTCCCCAGGACTCTGCCACCTCTCGTCACTCTGCCATGTGAGCAGTCCACCGAGCACCTCCAACACACAAACTGATTGTATCGCTCCATCTCATCGGCATACAGAATCAGAATATGTATTTATACTGGAGGAATCCGATTAGCTATGAAGCTCTTCTTCACAGATGTCCAATATTTTCACAGATGCCCTCTCATTCGTCCCGTGTCTTGGCTCAGCGGTCCCCAACCTTTTTGGCACCAGGGACCGGTTTCGTGGAAGATATATTTATATATGGTGTGGACCAATCAGTTTCAAAAACAATGCATAAATTATCAGAGTATTGTTTTTTGTTAGCATTTGACTGCAAGTATTGTGGTTAATGTAAGCATGATTCCTTGCAAAAGGTGTCAGTTTTGTTGCCAGAAAAAAGGGGAAAACCCCTATTAGTATGGTGGGGGGGTGTTCATCATTGGGTCTTTCTTTTCCCATTTTCAAAGAAGCTCTCCAGCGACGTTTGTTTTTTTTACTCATTCCTTCTAGATTTGAAGCTTTCGTGACTGCAAGGATTCATATTCTTAGTTCTTTCGGTAAAGTCACGTAGGTAAAAAAATGAAATAAAAATTAATAAAAATTAAATAAAAATCACGACGTTTCGGAGGCAACACAAGTCTCCGTCATCAGGTGGGACCGTCACAGCCAGATTTGCTGCATCATTTTATGCAGCAAATCTGGTTTTTATTTTATTTTATTTATTTTGATTTTATTTTTTACTCATGTTGGCTAAGGGTTAGAGCTTGTGGGCTTACCAACACTGTGACTGAGACGAGTGCGCGGTGCGGGAGAGAGGCGCGGATGGAAGTGGTGAATAATAAACCAATGGGGGCGGGGGGCCACGCGCGGACTCACCGCCCTCACCTCCTCCTGCTGCTGCTGTGCGGCCCGGTTACTAACAGGCCACTGGCCGGTACCGGTCCGCGGCCCGGGGGTTGGGGCCCCCTGCCTTGGATGACACTCACGTGACTATGCTTGACCATCCGCCGTCATCACTTCTCGTGACGCGCACTGTCCAAGCCAACTTGCTGTTCGTAACATATTCAAGGGTGTCATGAACCCCGCGTCCCTTCTCCAATCCAGTCTCCCTCTTTACGTCTCTCCGGGTGGTTCCCGGCATGCATCTCTCCGCGCCTCTTGGGCACACTTTCAATCTTGAAATTCTACAGGGTGGGTTCAGATGTATTGTGACCCCCCCCCACCCCTCTAAATTAATTGACCCCTAACATTTTTTTCCATTGCATATATATTTCTGTTTTAAATAAACCTTTAAAAATAAATATTACGTTTTAGACAATTAAATGGGGGTCACAAGACATATGGACCACCCCGTACAATCTGTTTAACGGTGGTGTTTCTGAACCATGTGTCTTTCGCAGGTAGGCGCATCTCTTTTTCTTTAATGCACCACATAACGCAACGAGCGTAAGGCCGCCAACGCTGCAGCGAACACGAAGGCGCCAGGTAGTCTGTTTCACGCGGTGACCCTGACCACGTGCCACTGGAGAGACGGCGCGCGCTCGTGGGATGTGACGAGTCGGCGGCTTAGAGGAACAGCTGATGTTCAAGGAGCAGTGGGCGATGGAGGAGGCCGTGTGCTCGGTGGCAGATGACGGGGAGCTCTGCATGCTGATATGAGCTACCCGTCGGAGGCCGTCGGACTGCGAGAAGGGCTGCGTGCAGAACGAGAGTGAGCGAGAGAGTGAGCGAGAGGTGGGGGTTTACATAAAGCAAAGTTTAAAATTTTAAATTAAAAAAATTGCGAAATGATGAACGAAGCAAAGTGCCGAATACACCGAGCATCTTCTTGTTTCCACTGATCGAAAAAAAAACCAGCTGATGTTTCCCGGGAGCCACCAGTGATGCTGGGACACTGCAAGAACACAGCCCGGAGAAGAGTACTCAGGTGCAAACATTCACAACACAACACACACGCACGCACACACCTTGTAATTGAACACAGAGCCAGGGGGCTCTGCCGAATGGTGTTGATGAAAATAAATCCAAAGTAGAGACACCGGGCAAGCCGATGATAATCACAAATAACACGGAATTAGAATTTGTAAACGCGCATTGCCTTTAAAAAAATATATATTTTTGCACAGAGGCGTGGAAATCCGCAGTCAAGCGGGGAAGGCAGCCCTGACGGGTGCCACCAACGATCGCCCCAAGTTCTGTTGGCTCCCACGTTGCCGATGTTCGAGCCAACTCCATGTCGTGAGTGTTTTCGACGCGTGCGGCGAGGAAAGCGAAGGTGCCCGGAGGAAACCCGCACGCGGGGCGGTCACGCGCGCTCGACTTGTTTCGCACCAACCGCGCCAAACCGGAGGTGCGAAATCGAGTGACGCTCAATCCCCGTCCGTGGCGTGCATGGACCCACTTGCTGTGCTGCCAACCGTGACGGGCACGGAGGGAGTTTCACGAAGGTGCGATCCGCCAACCCTCGCAGCCTGCACAGACAGTGCACGATCACAGGCCACGTGCAGCAGAGGCACCAGCTCCCAGCCGATGATAACGACGCAA
Source organism: Entosphenus tridentatus (assembly GCA_014621495.2). Taxonomy (NCBI): domain Eukaryota; kingdom Metazoa; phylum Chordata; class Hyperoartia; order Petromyzontiformes; family Petromyzontidae; genus Entosphenus; species Entosphenus tridentatus. Next base: position 6,603,599 of record CM025660.2, on the reverse strand, counting down.
ATGATGGTACCCTGCAACTTGGGCCATCTATGTATCAATCTTGATCTGAAGCTTTCGTGACTGCAGGAATCCATACTCTTTGGGTCTATCGGTAAAGTCACATAGGTAGAAAATAAAATAGATCACGACGTTTCGGGCGCAACACAAGCATCCGTCATCAGGTGTATGTGTGTTGAACTTCTTTCGCGCCATACGTAGTCAACCGCGCTAATCCGAGGTGCGGGGGAAGGACAGCAAACTGAACACAAAAAGCAATTCCGAAGAAATGAGTTTGTCAGTATAGGCGATTTAAAAGTGCACAGCTCCAGCGGAAGAGCGTTCCAGACGGCCGCAGGAGCGCGTCTGAAAGCGCGTGACGTGGGCGACCGTCTTCCTTCGGACTTGGCGTGATGACGGGTTATGCTCCTTGACGAGATTCAGCACTTTTTAAATCCTTTATATTAAGTTCACTTGCGCGCTTGCTTACGACCGTGCAAATCTTTCGGTCGTTTTTAACCCACTTGCCGTGATCCAATCGAGCTGACATTTTCCACACAGACTCGTTGTGCGTGACAATTAATGTTCGTAAAAAATTTTTTCAAAAATTTTACACTTTTTAGGACAAAAATATTATATTTAATTACCAATTGCTTAATGCTTGCGCTGCAATCATCTGACCCATAGGTGGCAGCCATCTCAAGCCAGAGGACGAGAGGACTCTAGCCGCCACGCAAATAAAGGATTTAAAGTGAAAAACTTAGTTTTTACGGGTTAATTTTTGCTCTTTTGGCCACAGTGTTATTATTGACGAATGTGTTTAGCCGTTGTGGTTGTTGTTGTTGCTAATTATGAGGGCGCATATCGGTCGCGTACAATCACACTCAACAAATGAAGGCCGCGGAGAGTGTTTGACCCATTCGCTAATGTTGCAAAATAAATCCTTTAGTGGTCGTCATCGTTACCGACAGACGTGTCGCGTTTTGCATTACAAGGTTGCTCTTGCTCGCTCCATTCCACAGTTCGCGCTGTGCCTATCACTCGCATTGGCTCCACGGCCAAAAAGGGAAATCGATGTGGTTCATTATATCGGATCGATATCTTTCTCCCGACGACGCGGTGGAAATTTTCTGAATCGCATTCAAATAACTAAATCACACGAGCGGCGAAACTGTATTGGCAATGGCGTATCCACTACGCCCTGGCTTTGGACGGGAATAATCCAACTCTTGATTCGTGTTTCTTTTAAAGACGGCTCATCGTGCACAGCGCTCTCGTGTCTCTCCTGGACGTCTGTGACAAAGAGCTTCATAGCTCATCGGATTTGGGATTAATAAATACTGATTGTGATGTTTCAAATATAATCACACATGGTCGCGTTTAAACAAAAAAAACGATGTAAATGTGTTAATGTCCGTTAAGTTTCAGATTGTGTTTTTGTTTGTTTGTCGGCAGTTGGTGCACAAGCACAATAACAACAACATCAACACAAACTCAGCACATCCGTCAACAACACCCCGCGTGCGTGCGCGTGTGGCCTGAAAATAAAATATATGTAATCGACGACGTTCCGGGAAATGACCCTTCTGCATGCTTTTTATATATATATATAACTTGGGATCGTTGACATCGCATGCCGTACTTAACGCACAATGTCCCCTCGATGATGACCATCGTATCGTCCTATGTGGACGGGAAGAAAAAAATAACCCGTGAAAGTGACCTCACAGCAGCAACATTAACTTGCCCTGTTCTCGGATCAATCCGATCAACAACAACAACAACAAAAAGCACCTTTCATTGCCCATCTGGGTGTGTAATTCTATTATCTGAGAGTATATTTTGGATTAATCTTAAGAATCCGGAGCACGTCTCCATGCGAGCGTCAATCACTTCACAAGCAGGCGCCGCATGTATTTGTGTTTTGTTGTTGTTGTTTAATCCACAGCGACGAATCGCGATTGTGAGTCAATCCCGAGCGCTGGGTTAAATTCTGCGTTTCAAACTTTAATCCCACGACATTGAATCAAATCGGCTCGCAGGCCAAGTTTGTTAAGGCCATAAGTAGGCAAGTCTCCACGGGTCAAATTAAATAAAAACAATTGATTTTTTTTTACCACGTCTGCTGATGGTTCTCACATGCTGAATGCTGAAATAAAGCATCTATTGATTTTATTGTTTGAGAGGCGAGATTGTTCGACGTCGTAGGACGGGATTCGTGCGCACACACAGCCAAAGATCCCCCGCATAGCCCTGAAGAGGCCGATAGGGGCAAGTGTTGTTAGCGAGCACCTATTAAGGCCGCTACGGCACATGATCGAGGGGGGTTGTATGGCCAACGCCACGCCCGACCGCCTTTGTTTCCCCGGGTGGCGATGTTTACACACACACACCGCACCGGGTACTCGTATGAGGCTGAGTAGATCTAGGGGGGTCCCAGGACCGGTATGGGGAAAATCGTCACCAGTGGTTGTTTGTGAGCGAGGGAGTCGAACTCGGTTTGCCAGCCGTGGCACTCAACCGCTCCCCACACACACGCGGACACTCGCATGAAAGACAACACAGAGAGACAGAGAGAGAGTTGGAGACGAAACCCCACCATACATTTTGCCATCCGTAAACAACAAACAAAAAATCGTCCTCACCTCTATTGTCAACACCGTAGCGTTGAATTGTGTGTGCCCGCCAGCGCGCTGTGATATACTGGGGGTCGCGTTCACACTCGCCGATGGAACCTAACGTCGGGCAAGTGCCCAGGGTGGTAAACATTCGAGTGCCTTTTCTGCGTGGTGAGTCCGCTGGGCTGCCTCCAAAACAAGTGGGGGGGGGGGGGGTCCCAAGGGCGTTCCGTGCAGCCGCCGCTACCGCTCTGCCTTGCACCACACTGCAGGTCACAACAACTCACCCACCCACTCGCTCACTCATCCCACTCAACCACCACACTGCAGATCACAACAACTCACTCACCCACCCACTCACTCATCCCACTCAACCACCACACTGCAGATCACAACAACTCACTCACCCACTCACTCATCCCACTCAACCACCACACTGCAGATCACAACAACTCATCCACCCACCCACTCGCTCACTCATCTCACTCAACCACCACACTGCAGATCACAACAACTCACCCCCCCACTCATCCCACTCAACCACCACACTGCAGGTCACAACAACTCACTCACCCACTCACCCACTCACCCACTCACTCATTCATTCCACTCACTCACTCATCCCACTCAACCACCACACTGCAGATCACAACAACTCACCCACTCACTCATCCCACTCAACCACCACACTGCAGGTCACAACAACTCATCCACTCACTCATCCCACTCAACCACCACACTGCAGGTCACAACAACTCACCCACTCACTCATGCCACCCACCCACCACACTGCAGGTCACACCAACTCACTCACCCACTCACTCACTCAACCCACTCAACCACCACACTGCAGGCCACGACCCTTCTCTTTCCGCTCCCTCCACTTTAGAATTCCCTCTTATCGTCTCTTTTGCCAATAAGTTGTTACAACCTCGCTCAATTCAAGCGAACGTGTTAAGTCCCATCACAACCTTAAATCGTGCTGTTTGCTGTTGGCCACTTGGCGTATTGGACCGTGCGCCTTGCAACCACGATTCTAACAACACCGCATTGCATAAGCATCGCTTCTCCACTGCCGATAAATAATTTTCTGAAATTGAACCCAATTATTGTACTGTTGTGTTTATCCTCCTTCCAGACTTGTACAAACATAATCATTCACAGCCATTGGGTCAGTCGACTGCTTAAAGGAGGCTTCATGGATTTACGTTGAACTTCTTTCGCACCGCACGTAGCCAACCGTGCCAATCATCATGCCGTGTTGGTTGCGAGGACTCTTTGACCATACTTCACCACGCTGGCCATTGCCGATTGGTGGCGAGTGTTGGGGGAGGAGGTAGGAGTGATAATGTTTGGGTCAAATATCGAGCTTCACGTACGCTGGGTCCACACAGCGCAGCACGTTAACCACCGCACCACCACTCCACCATCGACAGTGTTGTGTACAACAAAACAACAACCCCCTTAATGACCGCGCATAATTACAATCCACGGCTCTCTCAGCGCTGTGACGCTCCTTCGTTTGTTTACCCTCGGTTGTAAATATTCTTCAGGCGAGCCGGTGAGTGGACGCTTCATATAAAGGCAACGTGGAGTCGAACAGAATATCCGAGCGTATCCTCATCGGCGGGCCCTTTCAGAGCTCATAATGGAATTCCTAAATGAGAGACTCGCAAGTACCAAACCGAGGGCACCTAAATAATGCGTGTTTTTGTTGCTACCTCGGTTTCAAAATCAAATCAAGCCACGCGCCTCGGAGACCGTGCAGTCCTAACAGCTCTTCGTCGGCAACAAAATGAAATGTCACGGGTAAAAGCGCAGCCCTGCAATTGCTCGCTCACGCCGCTGCTGGTGGAAAGGCCTCGACTAGAGGGCAGCTCTCCAGAGCCCCTCTAGGAGGGGATTTTGGGCTCTACTATTCGGAAACATTCATTTTTAATTTTACCAGGCAAGGCCCACTGAGCTGTACATCTCTTTTTTCAGAAGGGGCCTGGTCACAAATGATAACTCAACGAAGTGGCTTATCACGTGGAAATGTATAACATCCAAATACTCTACACGCGTGTTTCCAAATGTGGAGGGGAAAAAAATGGAGGACGCGGGGAAAAATCCACGCGACCACGGGGAGAGAGACACGCAAACTCCACATATTGAGGCTTCTGGGTCGGGATTGAATGCACGACCTCCTGTATACCAGGCGAGGTAGTTAACATCTCGCCGACAGCACTATCCGTCCTCTCTTGTTATCTGTCGCCCTCAGCTTTAGCCTCCACCGACCCTGTACATTTATTTGGTTTACATCATTTCGATATTCGTTGTGGCACCTTGCAAGAACGCATCCCCAACGTAAACCGAGGTGTTGTTGTAACTCGCCGCGGACAGGGGGTTGTTTGGGGTTGCACAGCCCGTGGTGCCGTGCACTCTCGTCGATTGCCTTCACGAAGGACGCGTGTGTGACCTGACTTGGCCAAGAAACCTTTCCCCCATTCAAATTACTTAATCTCTTTCTCTCTCTCTCGCTTTCCCTCTCGAGTCAGCAGAGTCGCTCGACACTGTGATGTTCTAGAATCAAACAATTGTTTGGCCGGTTAAGGGTGCACAAGCACAATTATTTTGAAAAAAAATATTTGAATATTTTTTACGCATTCATAAATGGCACAGGTGGTAGAACGAGCGACTCGCAGTCGGAATTGCCGAGTTCGAATGCTGGATGAGAGTCGGTTCAGCCCACCATCCCACCAGGGTCGATACAATCCGTACCACTGTTGTGGGGAAGTCAAAAGTGGTCGCCTTATCGATACTTTGACCCCGCCACGTGAATCAAGAATTTCCAATACCGGCTCAAGACCTGTAAACAGGAGATGGATGGCCATCACCACAACGATTGTCACGCATGCAAATCCCGTTGACGATGAACAAGAAAGCACCACCTAGTAGCAAACGTTTCAAGCGATGATCCTAGTTTAACACATTCCTGCGGAGGGAGCTGGTAGGAACGTTGGGTTGCTCGGTCAATGGCCAGGGTCAACGGCGGCGTGGTGTATTCCGCAAATATGGCCGACTGTGAGGGCGGGCACAAGCCGGCGTGAGTAGGTTAAACGTTGAGTTTTCTAAGGGCACCACGGGGTGACCAGCCCCTCCCCACCCAGCCCCACCCAGCCCCACCCCACCCTCCCCTCTCCACCCAGGCCGACCCCTCCCATTTTTGGATGCACGACGGACGGACGGACACAATAATCCCCTGTGGGCTGGTGGAACCAGGTGGTTCCTACCAGTATGAGTGTCTCTCGCCAGACTGTGCTCCCATTGATAACGAGACAGCTGGAAATCCTGGAGAGGTCCATGAAACAACAAACGGCGTCAAGGCAGACATCGCCACAGATAAGAGCGAAGCATGTCGATTTGATAGTGGAACCACGTAACATAAACATCCTGCACACTGCAACTTATACTGCTGGTACCTTAATTGAAAATAAGTAGTTTCCTGCCCAAATGAACATTGAGGCAGTGTTCATCGATTTACGGTCTTAAACCAGGGGTGGAAATTCACAGTCCTCTTGTCAGGGGCGAGTTTGGTCTAGCAAACTCGAAGGCAGTCTTCTTCACTAGGCATTAAGGGGGGGAGACCACTTTCAGTGTGACGACTGCCACACATTTGTAACCCCATTGGGGGTTTGACAGCACGATGATGATGATGATGGGGGGTGTTGTCACGCGTTGTGTATTGTCAGGGGCCACACTAAAGGCCACTGGGGCCCACTAGTAGTGGCCCGCGGACCTTGCGATGAAGAACGCTGCGATAGAGGGGAGTTAAACAAACCACCACGAAGCACCGATACCAGGGTTTACTAAACTCGTGAGCCACCACGCTTCGCATTTCCGCGTTTGCCAATTCACTCCTCCCAATTCAAATCAACTCGTTCTACGCGCCCGATGATTGTTAAACACGTCTCACGTGATGCGGTAAACGGTTAAGAGTCTGCGTTTGGGATCTCAGTGTGCGTGTGCACCAAGGGTGGCACAGTCGAGTTTTTTACAATCGGGTTTAATTGTCTTTTTATATTAAACCCGATCATCTGAGATTGGGAGAAATCCGGTTTAAATGGTTCTAATTGCAGAGGCGCACTTCTCAACGATGGGCTTCATCCATTCCAAGCTAAGGAACTCACTGGCGCCCACGATTGTGGAGAAGCTCGTGTTCATCAAGACCAACCTGCCCGCCGCATTCTACGACTACCCCGTGCCCGACGGCCCCGAGTACGATAGCAGCACCGACGAGGAAGCAGCCTAAGCATTGGATCAGAGTTTTGTATTCATTAAACCAGGTTTTAATTCCCCGAAATCGGGTTTAATTGTATTAAAGAAAAAACCCGATGCCTGCCGCTGGAAAAATCGGGGATTTTTTCCCACCCATGGTAGATGCACGCGTTCAACGCGACGCAGGCGACAATTGCTTACGGCGTCACGTGGGACGTGTTTCACAATCATCGGGCGCGTAACGCGTGGAACCAGTTAATTTATATTTGGATGGGAGGGGCGGAAAAGTTACGGGGACTGGAGTTTGGTGGAACCTTTGAGACCAATGGCGTGACGGTGGTGAGATGTTAACTACCTCGCCTGGTATGCAGGAAGTCGTGAGGTCGATCCCGACCCTGACGCCTGCTGTATAGTTGGATTTTGCATGTTCTCCCCGTGGTCGCGTGGATTTTCCCTCCGGATCCTCCGGTTATATTCCCTCCACATTTAGAATCGACACGCGTTTCGAGTATTTGGCTGATATACATTTTCACGAGATGAGCCACTTCGTTGAGCTATCATTTGTGATATCCAGGTCGCTTCTGAAAAATAGCTGTATCGCGCTCCGTGGACCTTACCTGGTAAAATAAAATAATTAGTAAAACAACTAAAAGCTCAATGCCATGACTTGTAGGCACAACGCAGAGCACCAGAGCCATCTGCTGGTGTCACACGAGACGTTGGTGTACCAACCTTTCCAGAAAGCGGAGAGAGAAGGAACATGTAGAGAAAAAATGAACCCGTAAAAACTAAGTTTTTCACTATAAATTCTTTATATGCGTGGTGGCTAGAGTCCTCTCGTCCTCTGGCTTGAGATGGCTGCCACCTATGGTTCAGATGATTGCCTGCCACCATTAAGCAATTGGTAATTAAATATATATATTTTTTTGCCTAAAAAGTGTAAAATTTTGGAAAAAAAATTTCACGAAAATAAATTGTCACGCACAACGAGTCTGTGTGCAAAATGTCAGCTCGATTGGATCACGGGAAGTGGGTTAAAAAACTACCGAAAGATTTGCACGGTCGTAAGCGCGCAAGCAAGCAAGCAAGTGAACTTAATATAACGGATTAAAAAAAAAAACAATATATAGGCAGGGCAATCGTGAGCATAATTTATTTCAGCTGTCAATTAAACAAATTGCCATGGCAACACACCGCGAATGTGTGTCGACTTCACCAGCAGCCACGACTGGCAAAGGGCGAGGCATCTTTGCATGTCCAGTCGCAGGTGGACAGAGTCCGCGTCTTGGCGTCTCCCACTTCGACAAAGTCCAGTTAACGTACAGCATCCAACGCTAGACCCTCGTTGTCCACCCTCGGTGTCGCCCACCTTCGCTGTCGCCCACCCTCGGCGCCACCCACCTTCTCGTTGGCGCTCTTCACTGGCTTGCAATTAAAAGTCTCAACGAATTAGGTGAAAATGAAAAACAAGACACGGAACCCAGACGTCTGGCTCCAAAATAACACGTTTGTCTACACTGGGTCTGGATCCAATTTGGACTCATTCTCTCTGGAGCAGTTCCCAATCTCGCTCTTCCCTTTAGAAGCAAAATAATGCCGCCGCCACCACCCCACCCTCGTCTCTCTCTCTCTCTTATAGTCCCCTCCAATCTCACAATTCACAGTAAATCACGGCTCTGTGAGTTTAATAACTTTAAATATACATTTTTATGGTGTAATTATGCTGTTGTGCCTCCCTTAGTCTGCTACAGTGGCATCTGCCAAATGTGTCTCTTCGAGAACGAATGCAAATACTGGGGAGTTTACGTCTCACACACAGCGAAAGTCAGAGATTCTCAGAGTTTATCAAACAGGGGAAATGTACGAATCAGAGTGTATCATTAACCCTTTGACCCTTTGACACCTGCCGTCTGCCATTCTTTTCACCGTGCCCGGTTTGGTAAGTTGAGTAGCAAAACGAAGTCCATGGGCCAAAGCAGAGATCATTGCCACCTAAGGCAGCAAAACGCTTCAGGAATGTCGATGTATTTGTATGGCTAATGAGTGGCTTATGCGATAGTCCACTCATTTGAGACGGCCATCACCCAATTTGTGTGCTGTTGGCCGTGAAGATTTTGAAACCTCTTAAGTCATGCCACGGGTACCGACAAAGTGAAATATCTGGTCTGGGGCTCACGGACCAAACGGGTACTTATATGCCGAGTATCAGGTCGAAGGATGGTGAGAGTGAGTGTCATCGGAAGAAGGCATGACAGACCGAGAAGGAGTCTGACCAGATCAGCGGAAAAAAACAAGTTTCGGGGGTGGAAAGCGCGTTTACCAAAAAACGGAAGCCATTTGAACGATCCACTCCCATGAGATCAGAGTCTCACGCCCGCGTTACAAATCGACAAATCATCAAGACCAGTATCGAGTTTGGTTCCTGATAACAATAACAGTAGAGTACTTGCCGTGTTTATTTTTATCTGGATCTTAAGGTGGGGGGGGGGGGGGTGCCGGGATTTGCGAACATACCAAGTTACTGAGAACCATAGCATAAACGGGAATGAAATCGGTCAAAATATATATATATTTACTGCGTATATATGTAAACTTTTGTAAACAAATTTTATTTTACCTTTTTGCACTTTGCAATTTTAAAACTTTACATGCTGCAAGTGCAAAACGCGTTTTTTTATTTTCTTTCGCAAAACTCGAGAAGTTTTCACATTTTAAATGTGTGCTTGGAAAATGAGCGTGACACGGGCACCAAGAGATTACTTGTACAGCATATCGAAACAAATCTCAGAAAACACCAAAACTTTTGACAGTACACCATCGTCAAGCGAACACGAAAATTATTTTTGTAATCGTAAGATCAGCCGCTTACCTTTATTCTGTTCTGGCTATCGTTTATAAATGAACGTCAGGTCCAAGTTGGCTGCATGTTGGAGCGCCACTCCACTGCTAGATTTCCTAACCCCACCGCCAAGTAGTGCAAGCAAAAAAAAACAAACACGCCAACACATTTCTCTGATCACACTTCTTTTTCTGAGCAGAGCACAGCAGATTATTTTCCTCGCTCAGAGTTTGCTTAACCTCTCTCCAACGGAACGGGAACCAGACCCCGATCACTTTGTGCTTATCCTCAGCCTCTTGCGTTTTATTTTCGTCCCTTCCTCGTGTGGAGGGCTGCTCCGTCGTTTTACTTTTCACGTGGAAAACAATTTTTTACGGCGACTTATCCATTAACATCGCGGTCCAATCGGATGGAATTCCAAAACATCTTTATCAAACAGGGGAAATGAAATCTTTCAAAAGCACAAAGCATTTCGCCTCTCGAATCCACCATTAATTAACGATACGGACGAACAATCATTTAAATTTTTTGTAAAAAAAAATTGGTAAAGTTGATCGTATTCTCCACATTGCAACACAACTTCGGAAAGTAAGACTCTGCCCAAAATATCTTGGACTCATTTTGAAAACAAAGCGTCTGTGTTTTATATTTCGGGAAGAATGCACGCGACACTGCTACCAGGGGCTTTGCCATCCAGAGGATTATGGACAAACGCGTCGCTTTAACATGGGGAGATGGTGATATCTTACGGAAGATGATTTCGAACGGCCAGCGAGCGGGCGGTCCTTCTGCATCCGGGGCTTGGTCACGGATTGAGTTGGAGAAAACGTCTTGAGGCAAGACGATCCTCATAACCAAAATACGACAGATCTTGCGGGAAGATGATTCTTGACGAGAGTAAAGCGGCACACACCCGCCCTGGAAGACGCAAGTGTCCTTCTCCGGACTATGAGACGCAAGCCCAACAATGTTTTTACTTAAAAATTCGGGGAGGGCTTCGGCACAGCCGTATGCGGCTCTTTAAAAGGGACCGTCTCGTGACCGTTATTTATTAAGGACCAACCGCCTCGTATGCACACGCATAGCGGGACTTGAAATATTAATACAAACATTTTTACCGAATTCGAAAAAAATGTCTCATCTTGTTATTTTGGTCACCGACTCCCCCCCTTCGCCCGGAGATTGCTACGGCGATTCTGGCTGCGTTGGTTCCCATTTGGTGAGCAACGCTGCCCCGACTGCGCAAAGTTGGAAAGACGAGCCACTGAGCCCACTGCATTCCCGGTGGCAAGGGTGTTGAAGGCCATCCGGGGAGGGAGGGAGAGGGGGTTGTGGCAGCTCCAAGGACAAAACATTAAAAACCGAACCAGACCGTGTGGGCAGGCGTAACACACAAAAAGAAAACCATTCACACATTTTTCTACAAACTTAGAAAATTGGCGACAAAATAAATACTCAACGTAACATCATTACAAGGCCAACTTAAAGACTTATAATGTGTGTAAAAAAAAAACAAGAATGCTCTCATGTTTCCACGTGTCACCCACGTGGCACACAGTAAATTATAAAAGCGGCAAATCAATCCAATTAAAGCTGTTGAGCTTACGCGACTGAGAATCATTACAGCATTGCCAGCTCATGGTGGCCCAGCGGGGCAGATGCTGCACATTTGGAAAGTTTTGTGCAATTTGTCTCCATGCAATTGTCCTTGTAATAGCACGAGGAAACGTTTTCTGACCACGGGGAAACGTTGGATTCCGAGAATGTCTTCAAACACGAATAACTGTCGACGTACAGCACGAGACTGTAACATGTGGTGGGGGCACAGATTGGAGGTGTGCAGCAAAATACACAACTGTACTGTACTTCTATGCTCCCATTTCCACATGCTCCCCCGCCTTTCACCAACCCGCGTGCCGACCAGTGCGGCTAAGCATGTTCGTATAGTCCCAAAACGTTCATGATGCTGTGACGCCTGACAAAGGAGCTGCATGCACGTACGTGTCCGTAATGGCAGTGCACGAGAAGATTTGCACACCGATTACCGTGCACAGAAGCTACAACGCTATCGATTCGCGAACTTAAGAAAAACTGGAGCCTGCACGATCTCGACGCTCTCAAATTTCCATCCGAGTATTTCGCCACGCTGCCTCGTCGCGGCTGTGTTGCATCGCATCGCCCGCCGCGGTTTTTTCGCTTCGCGCCGCCCGTCCGTCGTTTCGGCGGCGACGTCCGACGTTTCGCCCCCGCGCGCCGGGAGCTTCTTGGGCGTCCGAAGCGGAGAAGACGTCCCCCCCCCGCCCCCCCGCCGAGAAGCTCCCCGGCACACGGAGGGACCATCGGATGCAACGGCGAAACGAGTGGTGCTCGGCGACACCGTAAAAAAAACATGTCGAGGGTTTTTTTTTTTTTTAACCAAAAGAGACGAGCGGCTTTCTTCGCGCGAGCCTCGCAGGGCACACGAAACGTCTTCTTGTGCGGAAAGAAAACAACAACAACAAGGCGCGTTAAGTCAGCGGTCACAGAAATCTGGTTGTTGCCTGATGAAGCGAGTTGTAACTACTTGCAACACGTCGTACTCAGATTGTAAACCTTGTGGCTTGGCTCTCCAACACACCGGTGTGCTGTACTAGTAACGAATCGGCCACGTTCTGATGACGTGACAACCCTTACTAGTTGGCTGTGTCTCGTGGTGGCGGGTTTAAACGACGCATTTATATATTTACGCGATCTCACCCCCAAAAAACCTCTATGATGAATTACGGGTCACAGGATCTCCGTCAGATGCGCCTTGACGCACCAGGCAGAGCCACGACGCGTTTCCAAATGACACCGCAATCTCGCCGCGTGGGGTCTTCCAAGTGACACACGTGCGTCCGCGTTGTGTGAGCGTCGCTTTGTCGCGTCAACGCCATCTCGTCCTTTCCAACTACAGACGGGACGTAGTTCTGAGGGATCCCATTTTGCTCCCAAAGGAGTTCTCTATATTTGCTGAATGCCGCATCATCTTGTGCCAACGTATCTTATACGAGTTATACATACACATATCAAAAAAAGAAACGTCTAATTTGTCGTAGAAAATAAAAAAAAACAAGCACAGCATGTTACATCGCACATCCCACCATAGCATGCATAGTCTCTTCATCCCTTCAGCCGACACGATGTCAAATGCGTCTCTCGAACCTTACGAAACATCCGCCATTCTTCATCGTCAAACAACAAGTGCTGGGGGTGGCCACTCGCGATTTCGCAACAGTTCACCGGTGGGGGGGGGGGCTGTTGCGTCTCTCGTCTCTCTACGTACATCAAAAGTTGAGAGATGCGCGGAGGAGTCGTCCGACCCCTCCTCAACTACCCGCACGAGTTTAAATCTCCCCCACCCCCGTCACGAACGCCGCGAGTTCGAGCGCTTTCTCGGGGAGCGGTGCGCGAGCGGACGGACAGACGTCCGGTCAGGGCGGAGAACGGCGGAAAGCGATGGTTCCACTGAACGCGAAGGTCGTCGCAGCCGCTCTCGCGGTCGTTCCGGTCGTGGCCGCGTGTTTTTCCTTCGGTGCGGATGTCCCGGACGTTTCGGGAGGAGCTTCTTCGGTTCCTGAACTTAAAACAAACATTCCCAAAGAGGATGCCGTGACGTGGGGCGAAACGCCGGACGTCGTCGCGCCAAACAACACGAAATGCAACCAGGAAACGCATCGGAGATAGGCCGTTATAATGTGGCCTTCCCCCACAAATCCGAGTGTGGTTTTCCAGGTCAGGCTGCAAGTATATTGACCATTTCTTCTCTCGAGCTTTTGCCACGCGCTATTGTGGGTATCTCCACGAGTTAAACTAAACGTTTTTTTTTTTACCAGCTAAGGCCCACTGAGCTATGGAGCTTTTTTTCAGAAGCGACCTGGCCACAAATAATACCTCAACGAAATGGCTATTCACGTGGACATTTATAGCGGCGTGTCGATTCTAAATGTGGAGGGAAAAACCGGAGGACCTGGAGAAATATCCACGCGACCACAGGGAGAGCACGCAAACTCCAAATATACAGTCGTCCAGGTCAGGATTTAAACCCACGACCTCCTGCATACTCGGCGAGGGAGTTAACATCTCGCCACCGCTGCGAGACGTTACCTTCAAGTTGACCTGAAAGGTTCCCCGCAGTGGTGCGTCGCGAAAGCTCCAGAGAAGAAATGTTCAACTCGCAGCCTGACCCGGATCAACGCACTTGGGACAACCAATTCCGTTTGCCCATGAGCCAAGGAGGTTGGTCGGTACCACCTGACGTGCTACCGGTATCCAGCTGAGCAGATGTAAGTGTTCTTCATTGCAAGGTCCGCGGGCCACTGGCGGCCCCGGATGGCCTTTAGTGCGGCCCCTGACGTGCACTCCTCGACAACAGATAAATGTGTAAACACATCCCATCATCATCGTGCTGCTGTCAAAACCCCCCAGTGGTTTCAAATGGTGTGGCGGCCCTGGCACTGATGATGTCTTATCAGCGAAAGTGGGCTCCCCCCCACCCCCTCTGAAAATGAGTGAAGAACACTGATGTATAACGTTTGTTTTATATGCACATGCTTCGTGTTAATATTCCATAGATGCTTTATATATATTAAAACAAATATTCTCCAAAACAATGTTCTCTGTCAAACATACTCGGATACCTCTCCTTAATGACCTTTTTTTTTAATCATAAACAGCTACCATGGTGACCTTGCTATTAGATGCATTTGTAATGTAGAGATACAACTCTTCACGAAAATCAAAGTCAGCATTTGCCACCCTGAGTGTTATTGAAAAGCCAAATTTGGGCCAATGGCTCAAGGGCTAAGTTCGAACCCACTACACAACTCCCAAAACATGGGCAAAGGTCACAAGGTCAGGATCACACGCACGGCCAATCAGGCAGCAGGCACCCTTTTGTGACCACGTGACATACCTGAGCCAATCAGACTCGTCATAAAAAATATATAAATCATGCACATTATCCTGCATTTCGTTACAGAACATGTTTACAAAGCAACATATTTATAAAGCACAAAAAGCTTGCATGTGATTGACGGAGGAGTCCATTATGTACAAACCAATGGTCAATTCTTCAATGACCACTGTAGCGTGCTAGGTACCTCATAAATGTGTCAAAGATGCTAAACGCTGAGGGTCACGAACCCTCGAAACAAAAGAAGCTTCAAACGTTTCATTTTACACACTTTTCTCTCTCGCAATGTACATACTTCAACATGACACTGGCCGTCGCCGTGACGACTGCCGAGTAACATCCGCCCGTGATGACATCAGAGCGGCGTCACACTGGCTGGGGCTAATTAGGGAGCCCCCCCATTTTTTTTGAAGCCCAAATTTAAATAAACAAAAGTGGAAATGAGCCCCCCCCCCCCACCCCCGCCGCCACTTCGGGGCGTACTATCTTGACTCGTTGCAGCAATGGGGGGGGGAGTGGG
>CM025660.2:6537443-6586838 GCA_014621495.2 Entosphenus tridentatus | reverse complement strand
GGACGGACACAATAATCCCCTGTGGGCTGGTGTAACCAGGAGGTTCCCTACCAGTACCAATGCAAACAAACGTGTGTTCACATTGGACTTCAAAAGATTCGAGTTGCAGGAGCTGGCAGCGAAACGTTGAAATCGCGGAACACAGAGGAGCCCCCCGGACGTGGGGGCCTGCTGGGTGAGTGTTGCCCCCCCGCCCGCCCCCAGCCACCCACACCCCCTACGCCCCGCGTCCCCGTCGGTACCGTCAGCGTTCGATCCAGACCGCTGAAGGAGTCTCCTCGCCTCCGCTTCTCCCGTCGCTCCCGTCGACGCCAGCTGCTCCGGCCAGAACCTGGCGGTGGGGGGGGGGGAAGAGACCGACGTGAAGAGGAAGCGACGCAGCGTTGCAGCGCCACGTCGGCGGTGGTGTGGGCCCCCCAAAAAGGCCCC
The DNA here is from genome assembly GCA_014621495.2 of Entosphenus tridentatus. Lineage (NCBI taxonomy): Eukaryota > Metazoa > Chordata > Hyperoartia > Petromyzontiformes > Petromyzontidae > Entosphenus > Entosphenus tridentatus. Next base: position 6,586,409 of record CM025660.2, on the reverse strand, counting down.
CCCTCCCTCCCTGCCGTTGCTATAAATTACTTTTGGAGGGACCCCGACTCCCCGCCCCCCCCCACCTCTCTCCCTGTGAGAGGAGAGATACCGACGAGGGATAGAGATGTAGTGAGATGGGAAGGGAGATACACATGAGACAGATGCGGTAAGATGAGATGCGGACAAGGGAGAGATGAAGTTAGATGAGAGGGATGCTGTACAGACGAGACGGGGATGAGAGATACATGAATTAGTGTGTTTATTCGGATTGGAATTTGAACTTATTTTGTACACTCATATTATTTTAGGATTACTCGATACTCTACCATGCAATTACATCATCATACCCTCACTATTATACCACACTATATAAGAACAAATATTAGAGGTAGGTGAGAGTGGGAGATAGAGGAGGGAGCAAGAGATGGAGAGTAGAGGGGTGGGGGAGAGAGAGTGAAAGGGCATGGCACGGAGAGGAAAGAGAGAGCAAAACGGAAAGAGACAAAGAGGGAGGGAAAGCGACAACCAAGAGAGATTAGCGGGAAAGGGAGAGATGAGAGAATAAGGAGAGCAAGGGCGAAAGGTGAGAGATACGGGGAGAGGGGTGGGGAGAGGGAAGAGGGTCAGAAGCATTGGAGGGACGTGATGGGTCAGAGGAATTGAGAAACGGATAGAAACAGAGACAAAGTGAGAAATAGCGATAAATTGCGATATATAGCACAGAGAAGGCATTTTAAAGGTGGAAAGATAGAGGGCTCTTTAAACAAATAAAACAAAAAAGTTTTGCCGGCTGGCTGGGATGTACGGGTTTGAGAATTTGAGAAAAATATAGTTTCTAATTGCTCGACAATTATTCTCCCAGGGTGGGTGTGCAAATTATTCGATCGGTCTCGGCGTTTTGCAGAATTCTCCGTTTTAAAACCTCACCACCCCCATTCCCCCCACTCCCCCTCTGGCCGGCAACGGGTGCCGTGCACCGCATTTCAAAGCGAACGCCGTTATTCCGCGAAGACGTACGGCCGACTTTGCCGACCAGTCCGAAACCCAATGGGGAAAAAAATCCACGGGAATCACGGTCGCATTAAGCGCGCGCGATAAAACACTTTTTTCTCTGGAGCTCGTAAGCGCAGATGAAAAGCGCTCCGTGGAATTGCGGACCTTCCTGCGACCAGTGCGTTTCGCAGTACGCGCATATTCTAGTTTAGTAATTTAACCAATTATTTTAAAAGGAAAAATATATACCTCAAGCAAACCGAGCGTGTCCCATAAATGATGAACGTGCAGAGACATCACTCAGAGCAATACTGAACGGTACCATATACATGAATAAAAAAACCAGTCCTTCCATAAATAGTTCACATAAATAAGTGATAGTTTTTTCTTGGCAAGTATATACGAGTGTGTGCGAGATATGTTTGGCGGAGCGGTAGTGCAGCGGTTAGCGCACTGCGCTACGAACCCAGTGACCTGAGTTCGATTCCTGCTCACAGCCAACACCAGTTATGATTATCTGAACCGGCCTTGGGCCTCCCCTAGGTCAACTCAGCCTCAAATGAGGACAGTACCTGGTCCGGTGTGTAAACATCGCCACTGTGGAGACTAAGGTTGCCGGGCGTGGTGCTGGCCACCCATCCCCCTCATGTCCCGTGCCGACCTTCATAGGTGCTCGCTAACAGCACTTGCCCTGGAAGGACACTTATTAATAAATCGACCCCGAAGTCTTGGGGTGAGGTCTTACTTTCCGTGAGCTTCTCATCATCCGAAGAATACAGCACAAAAATTAGCCGCTGTGCACACGGTAGCCGTCCCCTTCTTCACACGGCCGCAATGGGTGGAGGGCGCTGTGGTAGCCGATAACGTGTGGCAGGGTGTGGCTATTCATGAATCCCATGAATCGATATATTGACACTTTCCAGATCCGATGACGTACGTGTACATTATATCAGTTTTTCTTCTGATTCCGAATCGGGGGAAAAAAAACTTTTCTTCCGATTCCAGAAGAAAAACTGAAGTAAAATAATTGTATCGGTACCGAGGCTCCCACAAGGCCGTGCGGGAGGGCGTGTGGCACAGTTTGACCCCAGCTATCAAAGGCTGTGGTTGTGTCATTACAGTTTTCTGCGGTGAGTACAATGTTTTGAAAAAATAAAGGCGCTAAGCCTATCATAATAAAATAAACGCTAACCGTTTGCGCGTTCCGCAATTCGGCGGACGTCTTGGAACGGGAAAGGGTTAATCAACCACCCACCTGAGCAAGGCTCTGGGTGCCGCCTTGCCTCTCCTCCCTCTCCCGCACCCGGCGGGACCTCCCTCCGGATTTCCGGTGGCATTCCCGACGGAATTCCCAGCCGGATTGCCGCCGCTTGTGTTGCCAGCGTCGAGCATCGGCTGCAGGATCCGCCGGCGAGCGTTTATGAACCTGCCGCGACGGGAGATTGAGGGTCCAGGTCGGGGCGACGCACGTCCACGTAGAACGACGGCGAGAGGCGGGTGGAGGGGAGAGCAAAGTTGGAGATACCGGCGATTCAGGAAAAGTGAGTGGGGGGGGGGCCCCGGCCCAACGCGTTGTTGTGGGGGGGCAGGGGGGGGAGCGATGGCCGGTGATCGGGACGGACGACAGAGCGGTGGCCAAACGATGGAAGACGCGGACGATGGAGCGGTCGGATCAGCTCGTGCGCAGGACCTCAGCTTTCAAAGGCCTCCATCCAGCAGTGGACTTATCACGGCGGACGACGACAGATGCAATGCACACCCTCACGCTTGATCATCACCAAATAAATACGTTTCGAAGCACAGTTTTTCGGGTGATTGAAGGATCAGATGTGTCTGGGGCGTATGCGTTGTAAGCGAGGGGTACGCGCACGAATTGTGGAGGATGCTGCTGGGCCGCTGGAGGCAGCCACCTGTCACAATGAGCAGAGCGCCGGGTGGCGCGTTGTGGAGAAACAGGTGGTGCATCTACCAGTCATGCCAATCAGTTAAACCTGTATCATGACCTTCTGCCAGCAAACCTTCGACACTTAAACTACAAAATATTAAAACTATTTTTATTGTACCAGGTAAGGCCGACTGAGCTATGTAGCTCTTTTTCAGAAGCGACCTGGCCACAAATGATAGTTCAACTAAGTGGCTTATCATGTTGAAACTTATAGCAGCCAAATATTAAAAACGCACGTTGACTCTAAATGCGCAGCGAAAAACTGGAGGAGCCGGAGAAAAATCCACGTGACCACAGGGAGAGAGACACCGTAAACTCCAAATATACAGCAGGCGTCAGGGTCGGGATCGAAGCCACGACCTCCTGTATACCAGGCGAGGTAGTTCACATCTCTAGATTTGAAGCTTTCGTGACTGCAAGGATTCATACTCTTAGGTTTTTTCGGTAAAGTCACGTAGGTAAAAAATAAATAAAAAATAATAAAATAGAAGAAATAATAGAAATAAAATAATAAATCACGACGTTTCTGAGGCAACACAAGCTTCCGTCTTCAGGTGGAACCGTCACAGCACAATTGCTGTATCAAGTAAAGATAAATATTATTTATTTATTATTATTTATTTTTTCCCTACGTGACTTTACAGAAAAAACCTAAGAGCATAGTTCACATCTCGTCACCGTAGCGGCATGGTTTACAACAACTTGACGTGGACTCAAAGTGCACCTAGCCTGGCACAAGCGAAGCCAAACTCTCTCGTTCGTCTCGACCACTGCCCATCGGGGTGACGAGTCACTTAGTGGTGAATGACTACGACCCGATGTTGTGTGTGTGATTGCGGAATTCACCAGTTGTTGACCTGGAGCAGGGTGAGATTCGTCTGGGCGGCAATCTGCCTCTTCTCGTCCTCTGTGGGGTATGGGTGCTGAGAAAACGACAAAGACAAATATCCCCCACATAGCTTACAAAGGCTTTTGGGGCAAGTGCTGTTAGCAAACACCTTTGAAGGCCGGCACAACGCACGAGGGAATGGGTGGCCAACATCACAACCCGGTTGCCTTCGTCTTCCCAGTGGCGATGTTTACACAACTGCACCAGGTACACATTTAAGGCTGAGTCGACCTAGGGGAGGCCCAGAACCGGTTTAAATATTCAACACTATTATTGGTCACGAGCGGGAATCGAACTTGGTGTCGCCGGGTTCGTAGCGCAGTTCGCTAACCACTACACTCCGTTGCTGACAGCTCGCACACACACAAAGATCCACCGCGTAGCCTTAACAGACTGTAGGGGCAAGTGCTGTTGGCGAGCACCTATAAAGGCCGGCACGGCACCAGAAGGGGGTGGGTGGCCAACACCACGCCTGGCCGCCTTTGTCTCCCCGATCGCGATGTTTACACACTGCACCAGTTACTCATTTGAGTCTGAGTCGACCCAGGGGAAGCCCAGGACCGGTTCAGATAATCATCACTGATGTTGGCCGTGAGCGGGAATCGAATCTGGGTCGCCAGGTTCGTAGCGCAGCGTAGCGCTAACCGCTACACCACCACTCCCACGAATACACAAGCAGACGCATACCGGACAGATATACAAAATGCAGCGTTCAAGTTGAATTGCTTGCTTGAACAATTTCTGCTCGATAACATTGGTCCGAAAAGCCAAAAGATAGGCTGATGGTCTCTACTATAATTTTTTTTATAGGTGAATACGCATGGTAAAGTTCCACTTATGTTTGCTTATGCGCATATATGAACACAGTGGATACAAGTTGAAATTATTAAGTGTTAAATCAAATTAAGGTAGCCAGACTGCTTAATCGGAGGTGCGGCAGTGCCGGATTATCCTAGTGGCATGTGTAGGAGCTAGTAGTAGCTACTACATATGTAGTAGCTACTTTTGGCACTAGGATAATCATATGTAGTAGCTACTACACGTGTAGTAGCTACTACTAGCTACTACACATGCCACGAGGATAATCCGGCACTGCCGCACCTCCGATTAAGCAGTCTGGCTACCTTACGCTGCGAAAGAGGTGAACGTACATGCAACACAAATACATTATAGGAAGCCACTGGACCTACGTACTTTTAAATGCTCCAGATTGACGAAGCCATTTCTTTAAAACTGCGTTTTGTGTTTAATTTGTTGTCCCCCCCCCCTCCTACGTACGGTGCGAAAGAAGTTCAACATTGTGCAAGTTCACGCGTGCAAACGGCGTTCTCGTCGCAAGGACGACGGCACACGGAGGGGCGCCGCCGCGTGGCCACTGCCCGCCAATGCCAAGCCCCGCGCCTCGAGTGGCAAACCAGCAGAGGGCAGTGCTACCCCGGGGGAGACGGCAGAGACGAGCCCAGCTCCTCCTGCTGCTCCTCCTCCTCCTGCTGATGCTGCTGATGATGATACCACTCTCTCTCACTATCTCTCTCAATACGGCATGGCTTACAACACAAATAAGCAAACAATAATCCTACCCGCATCACCCCCCCCCCCGCACCCCATATCTGTTCCACTTCGGAATGCCCTCTCCCACCGTCTCCTCTCCAAAGCTCTTATAACAACAATAATGAAAGCCGTGCTCAAATTCGAGAAACGTGTCAACGCTGATCTAGCTAGAGGTGGGAGGAGGGGGGTGGGGGTGGGGAGGCATTTTCCCCGCAAGCACGCAACGTTGGGTCAACGTTGGCATGTGGTTGGGCCAATGTTGGCCCAACGGTTTTCATGTTTCAGTGGGTCGGCCCTCTCGCTTGCAAGCTGGCCCGGCCATCAGCAACGAGGTGGGGGTACCCACACTTTACCTCCTTCGATTGCCGGTCGACCCACCGTGGCACGAACACATCGCGTACCGCTTGGGCGGACGAATCGAACCGGCGACCTCTGCATTGCGAGTCTGGCGTGGTGCCCACTGCAACCACGACAGCACGAATTGAGTAGCAACTATAAATATATATAGGACGTCACGGTGGCTCAGAGATGTTAACTAGCTCGCATGGTATACAGGAGGTCGTGGCTTCGATACCTACCCTGACGCCTGCTGTATATTCGGAGTTTGCGTGTCTCTCTCTCTCTCATCATCATCAATGTGGCGATATGTTAAATACCTCGTCTGGTATGGAGGAGGTTGTGGGTTCAATCCCGACCCTGACGCCTGCTGCTGTATATTCGGAGTTTGCGTGTCTCTCTCTCCCCCTGTGGTCGCGTGGATTTTTCTGCAGGGTCTTCGGGTTTTTTCCCACCAGATTTAGAATCAACGTGCGTTCATAGAGTATTTGGCCGAGATCAATTTCCACGTGATAAGCCACTTCGTTGAGACACCATTTGTGGCCACGTTGCTTCTGAAAAAGAGCTCTATAACTGAGTGGCCCTTACACTGGTAAAAAAAAATACACACATCAATGTCCAAGTTGTAAATCCAGCTGCTGGCTAAGAACACGTTGAGTAATTATACATTTCCATAATATTTTAAAGCGCAAATGAATGGGGTTTTTCTTTCCTATTTTGAATGGACATTTGTTTAAAGTAAAGTACATTTTCTTCCCATGAATAAAATAAAAACGTGCATTATTTTTACGGCCCAAATCTGACAAGCGGGGAAAGTGTTCCAATATGATTTCATCCATTCGTTAGTTTTTTGTTGTTCTTCTCTTTATCTTTTCGTATAAAATATTTGAACCATTAACCACGGATGAATTGCGACACATTAACTCCTAAATAATTCGCCTATTAGGAAATTGTAACAATTTCTATCCAAACTTCGCTGTCACTTTACGGAACAGGGAACAAATTCATGTGGACACTGTGATGAATGGGAACGACACACAATACCTTTCTGGACATTCCCTCCGCTAACTCCCACGATTTATTCCCATTCCGCCTTCGCAGACGCACTTACTTTGAAAGGCTTTTTCTATTTATGTTGAATAATTTCGTTTTTGAGGGTTGGTTTTAGTTGGTGCGAGCCCGCACGCTTTTTTGTTTTTCGCTCCACACCGCCGCCTTGTGACCCTCCGGATGAAAGGCGCCTTAGAAGTGTCAATTATTATGATTGTTAACACGTACGACAGGCATTGTTTCGTGCAAACGGCACTTATTCCTCGCACGGAAAAGTTTTGTTCAAGCAAATCACCTGCCGACAGCGTTTGCAATACGAGCATCGTCGCGGTGTTTCTTCGCTCGACGATGCGGCGGCCAGGAAATAATAAGAACAATGCACAAAAAAGCCAATGCCAGCCGCCGTAACGCAAACGTATTTTGCACGAAGCTGTCATGCAAACACGGCGGCGGCGGCGGCGGGTTGCACTCGCAGCGACCGCACCGGGAACGCGCGGCGATTCATTGTGATTACGGCGCACAACAAGTTAATGACGACAGCCCCCTCCCCCTCCTCCTCCTCCTACCCCCCACCCGCGCAATGCCGCTCTGTTCAAAAGACGCATTTTATGAACAATTTATCTGAAAGAATCGGCATGCCGCTGTGCGGTAGCCAAAAGCAGGCGCTTCATTATATATGTAAATGTTCTGTTCTCTCCGGGGGAAGCCAGGCAAAAGATGCGGAGAGGAGGGAGGAGGGAGTGGGAGATGGGGGGGGGGGTGTGAGATGTGGGGGGGACCCGGGGGGGGGTGAAATGTGATGGGGGGGAGAGAGACAGAGCACTTGGCAAACGCACAATGCCACAAACAACACATTAGAGTTAATTAAAATCACAAACCATGCACGGCCCGGCACGGCACGCTTTCTCAGCTGTTACAAACACACATTATGCTTTGCGATGTCTACTGAGCTGGTAAATGAAATAACAAATGTCTTAATTGCACCCTCGTCATTTTGCCGGCGACGGCGTAATTTGCGAAACCGGCGCGCCGTAAACTCCCACGCCACCTCGCGCTCCCCTCGCCGTCGATCTTGACGCGGCCGTCAGCGCGGTCACTCCATCAACATTGCGCTCGCACGCATCGTCTTAATGTTCACTGTCGAAGAGCTTTTTTATTTATGTTTTACTCGCGGGCTCGACGACACACACACACAAAACACCGGGCAATGTGTTGTCGTACACAGCCTTCCTCAACCATACGTGGCCGATAAAGAGAAGCAGACGTGGCAATGTGTTTTTTTTAACGCTTCAGCACACGCGCAACAACGCTGGTTGCAGCTACCGCCGAAAACGACGTTTTGGGTTCCGTCTCCGGCAGTCCGCCGTGCTGAAGCAACACTAAACTGCCGCGTCAGTTCACGCGATGGCGTTGATTCATTGGCCCATGTTGGATGGAGGAGGGTGTATGACACACATTGCATTTTGCGCGATCTGACACGAACAATAAATTACGAATGATTGTGCGTTTCCGTTCTTAAAACACCACCCGGCGCCTCCATTTCAATTCACCCAGCGTGCGACTGTGCACGTGGTTATTTTGTTTTAGTCACGTGCACGTGACCTAGCAGGGACCCTCCCTTTTAAGTTGACAGATGTGTCAGAAAAATAAATGGCAGATACAAAGCACAATCGTCAAGACACCGCCCTAAAAGGGGAAGAAAAAATATTTTTATCATTTTTGCGTAGAGCTCATTCTTTAAGTCTGTACGATGAATAAGGCTCATTGCATGAAACGTTGTCCATTGAGGATTTATTGTGCGTGCTTGTGACGCAGTTTTGTTTTTGTATAATTTCGTCCGAAAAAACAGGGAAATCTTTCAAAAGGCAGCAAAGGCCATCACTTTGAATGAATGCAGATCACGTAAAAAATTGCAACATCTCAATTTATTTTTTCTTTGTAAAAAGAAAAACCCACCAACAAAAGAATAATGTAAGAATCCTTGCTCACTTTCATCTCTCTCCGCCCTCAAAAACAAAAACAGCGACAGCTTGAAAATGAAGGCGGCCGGATGAAGCAAACAAAATTAAACTTCACAGGCAACGGAGAGCCAAAATATCCCTCTGTTCAACGGGCACGGACCGCTCAGGAAAGAGGTGATGCATAAACAACTATGTCTCGAACGACACAAGCACAGCCCACATGCTTTTCTGGATTTCCTTTCTAAACTCAGCAATATTTCCAACTGAATAATTTTTTTATTTTACCAAATTAAGGCCCACCGAGCTGTATAGCTCTTTTTCAGAAGTGTCCTGGCCACAAATGATAGCTCAGCAAAGTGTCTTATCACGTGGAAATGTGTAGCAGCCAAACACTCGCGTGACGTTGTTTCTTCCAGATGGAGGGAAAAACCGGAGGACCCAGAGAAAAATCCACATGACCACGGGTAGCGAGAGAACATGCAAACTCCAAATATATACAGCTGGCATCAAGGGTTGGGATCGAACCCACGACCTCATGCATACCAGGCGAGGGAGTTAACATCTCACACATTCATGCCCTCCCCCCCCCGCCGCCCCCCCAACCCTCTCCTCCTTCACCTGCGTCGGCCGTCTGGAATGCGGCTTCTCAAGCCGTGGGTCACGGGCCCCTCGGAGCCTCTCACAAAGAGCGGGGCGGGCACGGACGCACACAGACTGCCGGCGTGGCATGGCGGGGTCACGAAGCCCGGGGTTTGCTATTCCACCGCACAAGCCGGGCCCCCCCCCCCCCGTGCCCCCCAAGTGGTGTACGACTCGCGGGCGCGTGGAGGCGACGCCGCCCACGCTGACCGCGCGAGTTGCACCGACTGACATCAACGTGGCTGTCCGTCTGATGAAGCTAGTTGTAATTACTGGCGAAACGTCGTACTCAGATTGTAAGTGTTGTGGCTTGGCTCTCCAACACACCGGTGTTGCTGTATTAGTGACGAATTGGCCACGTTCTGTTTACGTGACAAACCTTACCAATTAGCTGTGTCGGGTGGTGGCGGGTTTGACTGCGCATTTATATTTACGCGATCTAACCCAAAAAAAACTGTATTATGGATGACGTTACACGGCACTGCACGCACATTGCAACACCCCCCCCCCCCCCGCCCCTAGCCCTGCTTGGGCCATATTCAGATGCGTTGTGAGTCCACCGTCGCACGGCTCCGATCCCGCTCGGCTCGGCAAATAGCCGGTGGGGGGGGAAACAACCACCCGGGGTGCGCCGGCCCCCCACGCTGCCTCGGATGCGGCAGGCGGGGGAAAAAAAATTTGTGTACGTAAGGTGCGGCCCGCATACGCGATCGAGTCCCCGCCGGAGCCGGCATGGAGGAGAGGGGAGAGGAGGGTGCCTCACCACAATGTGCTGGAAGAGCCAGGAGCGCATGATGCCCGTGGCGTGCTTGGGCAGCACTCCGCGCTTGCTCTTCATCTTGCGGTCGTCGCTCTCCGAGAGATCGCACTCCGCCTGCGCGCCCACCCACGGACACACACACGTGCAGCAGAGACAACAACAACGCCCCCCCGCGCCCGACCACGGCTTGTTAGCAGGGTCGCGCACCGGCGGTGGCGCTGCTTCGCTCGTCCTCTAGTCCAGCGCCGTGGTGACGGTGAGGGATCGGTGGATCGCACCTCACTCGCGAAAACTCGCGATCCGCGGGCGTTGAGGTCGCCATCGCCAGGTTTGCCAGTAGGGCGACCGAGGCGATGTACAGGGATTGAGCGTTACACAAAGCTACTCCGGTTCCCTCCCAAACATCCCAAGATAGGATCGCAGAGCTTAGGCAATTGTCGGCACTTTTGTCCGTGGTTTCCAGCGCCTCCGAATATAAATGTCTCCCTCCGAGACTGAACGAAACCTGTGCGCGTTACAAATGATAAAGATCCCCCGTATAGCCTTAATAAACTGTTGGGGGAAGAGCACCTATGAAGGCCGGTAAAGCACACGAGGGGGTGGGTGGCCAGCACCACGCCCTGGCCGCCTTTGACTACCCGGTGGTGATGTTTACACACCGCACCAGTTACTCATTTGAGTCTGAGTCGACCCAGGGTAGGCCCAGGACCGGTTCAGATAATCGTCACTGGTGTTGGCCGTCAGCGGGAATTGAACTCGGGTCGCCGGGTTCGTAGCGGAGCGCAATAACCACGACACACCCGCTCCCCAAACGCACACACACATGCGCGCGCATCGTGGGGAGGTAAGCGTTGTATTTACTCAATGCTGTGCGTTTTGGACAAGAACGGTGTGCGATGCGGGATGGGATGCTGGCCTGCTCGACGTGGCCTGAAGTTACGCGCCCGCACCAAAAACGCCCACAAGATTCCTGGAGCACGGGAATTAAACAAGGACGCTAATCCCGACGGTGACGTCCGCCGCGCGTGGAGTCTGCGCGGTGCTTCAAGGCCGACCGCTCGGCCTGCGGGCCGGCGTTAAAGAGAAATGCGCCAAAATCGAGCCGATCCTTCCGCGTTCCGAAATAAGCCGGCCGGGGATTTGGAATGAGCGCGGCGAAATGTCAAAAACGGGCCCGCTTTAGACGGGCCTGCCTCCGCGCAGATTAACGGCGCACAACGGCGAGCGGAGCGCGCGAGAAGCAAAAAAAAGACAACTTGTCTTGTCGACGGTCAAATACGACGGGGGGTGCGGGGGGGGGACATCAAAGGCCCCTCTCAGCTGCACGTCGACTCGCGCCGACGGGAAATGTTTAGATTCCGATGAAAATTCCCGAGCGGAGCACCCTGCCGGCCGGCCGGCCGCCTTCAAAGCCGGAGCTATTGGCAGCGCGCGGGGGGGACCGTGTTTGTTGTAGAATTAACTCCTTTTGCGGGCCCAAAAAACGCGGCCGTGGTGTTTCTTTTCCGACGAGCGCCTCGCGTTGCCGTCCGTCACCGTTTGTCCATTTCAGGCCGCGGGATTGACGCTCCTGCGACGGTCAAAATCCGCGCGGACGTTCCCCCGTGGCTGATGGTGAAACGGGGTTCCCGTGAAGGAGCTTTAAGCGAGTGCCAAGTTAGGCTTTGTGTTTTGTTCGGTTGTTAAAATAAAAAACAAAGTGAATTGGTAATAAAGGCGATGGTGGTAAAGTATGTTGTACAGACGTAAGAGATCGCGTGTGGGATGGCTTAACCCGCCGCAGCCCAAATGCTAAGATGTCATGAGCAACGAAAGCCTGCCCACACAGTGCCATTACAGTCCAAAAAACTCAACACATTCGTCAAAACCACAGCCGTGAAGAGGAAAGATTACACGATAGACAAGACGTCGGTCAATGATCCTTCTTCATAACAGGTAATAACAAAATAACTTTCTTTACCGAGAAGGTAAATTGCCCAAAATATCACCCATTATATATTTTGTTCCTCTTGAGGGCAGCGTAATTGACAATCGTTTCGTGTCGTTGCTAACAGTGCTTGTGCACCACTGCCAAAGCGAGTGTGACGAGGCTTTCCATTACAGATCAAGACGTTTTATTTCGGCACTTGAATCACGCATTATACTTTCACTGCCATTGCTCCTTGTCGACTAGAATAACATTCTCATCGACTCATCACGTGATGACAGAAGCTGGATTTTGTTTTTGTCCGCAGAAACGTAAGAAAAAGGAACCTAGAAAATGTTGACTCGGCTTGCCTTCTTCGGTGAAGGGAGAAATACATGTTTTAAAAAAATCAAGGAAAAACCCTCTTTTTAAATCCTTTATATTAAGTTCACTTGCTTGCTTGCGCGCTTACGACCGTGCAAATCTTTTGGTCGTTTTTTAACCCACTTCCCGTGATCCAATCGAGCTGACATTTTGCACACAGACTCGTTGTGCGTGACAATTAATGTTCGTGAAATTTTTTTCCTATATTTTACACTTTTTAGGCAATTTTTTTAAATATTTAATTAACAATTGCTTAATGGTGGCAGGCAATCATCTGACCCATAGGTGGCAGCCATCTAAAGCCAGAGGACGAGAGGACTCTATCCGCCACGCATATAACGGATTTATAGTGAAAAACTTTGTTTTTACGGGTTAATTTTTTTCTACTTCTGTCTAATCGAAACCGTGTACGATCACCGATGCGACAACTTTTAAAATCGTTGACACAATATCCTCGGCAGACGATATAATCAACGCCGTGCTCAAGCTTTGTCGGTTTTCGCCGTAGAAAGCTTCGTTGCTCAAGGAGGCCGTCGGCGCCTCTCAGGGCCAACGCGGCCTGGGCCAACCCCGACGCGAGATTAAACCACGAGTGGGCCCCCGTCGTCGCAGCGAGGAGCTCCTCCGTCATGTTCTCCACATTCACAAAACAAAATAGAAGGGAACTCGCCCAACCAAATTCGTGAATTCGTTAAGACACGGGCGCGACGCTACTTCAACGGTACGTTATGTATGTACGTTGAACTTCTTTCGCACTGCACATAGCCAACCGTGCTGAATATCTCTCTTTTTTTTAACGGGTAAGGCCCACTGAGCTATGTCGCTCTGTTTCAGAAGCAACCTGGCTATCACAAATGATAGCCCGATGAGGTGGCTTATCACGTGGAAGCTTATAGCAGCCAAATGCACGTTGATTCTAAACGTGGAGGGGAAAAGCGGAGGACCCGGAGAAAAATGCACACGGCCACGGGGAGAACATGCAAAGATACAGGTATCAGGGTCGGGATGGAACCTCCTGCATAGCAGGCGAGGTAGTTAACATCTCACCACCCTGGCGCCCCTAGTCAAAGGTGCGATGGCCGAGAAATCCCATCGCCGCTTGGCCCCTCGCCTTTTGCGATTTACCCTGGCCGCGTTCGTATAAAAGAAGTGGGCTGTGTGCGGGTCACCGTACGCAAATGGAACCGAGTCCACACTCTGCCGCGGTGTAACGGTGAGCCGCCACGGGCATCGCCGGTTCGGTCCGATCTCCCGGCGGGCCAGGTGAAACCGTTTGGGGTTTCGCCACCCCCTCCCTGCCCCAACAACTCTCCCCCAATCTCTGTCCATACCGTAAGTAGGTACACGCCGCGGGGAGTTGCAGTGCGAAGGTCATGCGCGGTGTCCGACCACCACGGAAGAGTCGGCTCTCCAGTTGAGTGGTGCGAGCGAGCGAGCGATCGCAGGGATGCAACTCAATCTTTGCCACCTTAACACCGAGCCTAAAACTATAAATACGCATCTTTACAAAATAATAAATTAAAACTCGATTTTTTTTTTTTTCGTAAAAGCGTCACTTTGATGCAGAGCCGCACGCCCCGGTGTGAAAAACCTTCATCTTAAAAATGGCACTACGTGGGCAGAGGTGGCCAATTATCACCTGATTAATGGCCCTCAATCAAGCCTGTCAAGACGAGTCTGACGAGCAGCCCGCCGCTGTTGCGAACTCCGCCGCCACGTTCCTGCCGCCGCCGCCTCCGTGGGAATTTTGGGGCGCCTCTCGGATGGGATTGTGTCGACGCTCAGTTGACGCCCGTGGCAACGGCTCGACTCATTAATTTTGGTATCTTTTTTATTTAGAGAGAAATGGGACTCGCGCGTGGCCATCAGCAGCTGGGTTACCGCGAGCCACCCGACCCCGCAGGGGACCGGGGGGATGGGGTTAAGAGTTGCGGCAAAATGGGAAAAATGCTGAAACGGGAAGTTAAAAACGGCGACGCTATCGTAATTTGCACCTGCGCATCCCCGCAGCAGCAGCGGTGCTTGTGGGAGCGCGAGCGACGGTAATTAGCGGAGGATGGCTGACGCTCCCCGTCAAGAGCGGCGAGCTTGGATCTCGAAGGTTCCGTTCTCCCAGTTCCTCCGTGCCACTCGCAACAGCCTCTCGGCTTCACTTAACCACGCGGATTACGACTCTCCAGCCACTTGCGAAGGAGAATTTTCTGTTCCTGTGCGTTGCAATTAACGTGACGAAATCCCCCACCCTTCCTCTTCTTGTACGGAAAGCATAAAGTAATCATCGTAATTGCTTACCGACTCCTACTTGGCAAGCTCATTAAAACGCATTATTCTCTCGCGCGCTCTCTCGCTCTCTCTCTTTCGACGCAACCGGCCGTTGGTGCGGGCGTAGTTTGGTGCTAAGCTTGGCACAGCGCCCCACGGTACGTGTAGCCTGCGAACACGTCAGCGTCAGTGCCGTACACACACTCGTTATGTTGACAACATCGCCGCAACAGGTACTCATCTTAGGCCAAGTCAACCTAGAGATTGCCCACAACCACGTCAGGACAGCAGCTGCCACTGATTTTTGTGCCAGGAATTAAAACTGGAACGCTGCGCTCTTCATGGCAGTCCACAAACGACAGGCAGTTGGGGCAGGTGCTGTGAGCGAGCGCTGATGAAGGTCGGCACGGCACGCACGAGGGGTGGGAGGCCAGACGGCTGGACGCCTTTGTATCCCGAGCGCTCACGTTTACACACCGCTGGTTCCAATATTCGCCGCTGTTATTAGTCGCGAGCGGGAATCGAACTCGGGTCGCCGGTGTGTGCAGTGCCGCAAACCATTGCTCCACCGCTCTTCAAACACACACACATTCACGTACGTACGTACGTACACACAGAGCAATGCGCACACAGATACAGAGCAATACTAATACTAACAAGTCCGCATAGCTCATAGAAGAAGCACTCGCTCGATACAACGGTCAACACGACACCGGCAAGATTCAGTGCACAGCGCGATCATTTCCTCGCAGAGTCAGAGTCTGGGCATTAAAACGTTCATCACGGAGGGACAGGGCACCCGTGCCAGTGGTTGCCTGGAGACCGAACGCCTGCCATTCTAACACTAATGAAAAGCCACGATCGGGAAATCTGGGGGATTTGGGGCTAAAATCTCGCGTAATTAAAGGTCCTGCACCCACAGTGACCTCCCCAGTTTCGGCAATAAAAAGCGTGCGAGAAAATATTCTTCGCGCTTTGCGAGTTTGGTGAATTAATATCGGCGAGGGTTTATTAGGGCAATAAGGGGCGGGGGGGGGGGGACGCGGTTATGAAAATTGACGACGACCGAGGACGACAAAAAACAAAGGCGTCGACGGGACGCCGGCAGGGGTAAGTGGCCTCTAACAGCGGGATTTTGATTGTTTAGTTTAATTAATGGAAGATTGACACGGGCTCAATCAGAAACAACAAATGTTTCCACCGCCAAGTTGGGCTGGGCTAATTATCGCCGGCAGAGTCGCTTCGTCGTCCCGAACGAGTGTCGGGGGGGGGGGCAGTGGATCGCAGGAGCCGATATTAAAAGCGCGACACCGCAGGGGCGCCAATCAGCAGCACGCGACGAGCGTGCCCCCCGCTGCTTTTTAAAAAAATAATTATTATTGTTGTTGCTGTTGTTGTTACGAGAACAACGTTATTATTATTATTTTTTACCCAGGGAAAGCATCGCCGAATCTCCGGACTAAATTCTCGGGGGGGGCCTCGCGAAAGCGTGTCGCCGCAGGGGACGACGGTGGGCGCACGAATTTTCTAAACGGAGGCAATTTTTCTTTTTTCTCTCCCATATTTGGCAAAACTCGGGACCGCGACGCCGGCACGCGGCTTCTACCCTCGTACGGAACGACGCCGCGGCATCCGCGGTGAAGCGGACAATGCGTTGGTGAATGCGCGCTGCACGTAGGACAAGTGTGGCACAGCAGCGCTGTGGGTGAGTAACTCAAAACAAACTCACGTCCTGTTTACAGCCCCGAAGCAGCGATGGGAAATCCACATTCCTATGGCGGGGCCGAGTCTTTCCAATAGGACAACCAGCGTTTACTTCCCTAGAAAAAGTGGTAACTATTTTTATCGGATTCTTGGTCTCGTTACATGGTGCCCAGAGCACAATCAAGATATAACTGGGCCATACAGACAATAATGCCATTCAGCGGTATTTGTTAACTGAGCCTGACACTGCCGATGAGACGCTGAAAGTCGAAACCATTTTCAGAATTTGCTCACTTCAACAAATGCTGTCTGGAAAACCAACGGTCTCATGGAATCCAACGTATTTATTTTTACTACTTACACGGGCCAACTGAAACGCCTTCTGCATGTATATCCTTTACCCACGTGTACACGTACAGGGATACCCCCCCCCCCTCTTGATTTACGTCTCCCTCTTTTACATAGTTTCGCAAAATAACACCGTCGCTTCATTAACACCGCGACCCGATTTGTGTCGCCTCAAGCCACACTCTCTCCACGCCGACAGCATCGTTCGTCCTTGCACGTGCACCTTCGCCTCCACCCCCCACCCACCCTGTGAACTGCATTGATGCACCGCGTTTTGATGTACGTGTGTTAAACTTCTTTCGCACCTTACGTAGCCAACCGTGCTAGTTGGAGGTGCGGGGGAAGGACAACAAACTAAACACAAAAAGCATCCCCAGACACAAACCGGGGCATTACTCTGCCTATGTATATATACTCTACGCAGTTGATGGGTGCAGGGCCCCAAAAGGTACGAAACTCCAAGTGCCTCCCAGCAAACCGCACGATCGAAGCTGCAGCAACGATCGCTAAGTGCGTAAAGCGTTTCCCTCTGCGTCGAGCGAGGAAAATTTACGAGGGAGCGGCGCGGCAACGGGGACGACGCGCGGACACGGGAGGGGCGCTGCGCGTGTTTTGCCGCGTGTGTTGCCGCGTGTTTTGCCGCGTGTTTTGCCGCGCCAACCTGGTGAGCCGTGGGCGAGGGGAGGTGGCCGAGGTGGTTGAACGCCTCGAGCCTCTCCTGCGGGGAGCGCGTGCGATCGCCCGTCATGCCGCACTGCGGGCCCAGCGACAGCGGCTGGAAGCAGGAACGGGAGCCCCCCTGAAAAACAAAATGGAGATGCCCGCCCCCGCCGACCCCACCAATTAATGATTATATTACGTGCATTGGAGAGGTCTCCACGTGTCCCAAAAGCCAAGCAAGGCCAGATGGTGGGATAGCGTTGGGGGGGAAGATCTTGGAGGTCGCTGCGCATCTGCTGGACAGCCGCTGGTGGATCTGGTGGAGGAGAGAACGCGTTGGCAATGGAGGTGCGGTCGGTGGTGGTGGTGGTGGCGGCGGTGATTGTGGTGGTGTTGGTGGCTTCAACGGCTTTGGCCACGATATCATCTTGATCTGATTTTTCTGTTCAGAGCATCTCTCCACGTGGACATCACTTGGTGGTAGGCGTGTCTAAAAACACCACCCAAGTACCACCCCCTCGGATCGCCATGGTTACTCCCCATCTATTTTTTTCGTTGATTCCTCCACGCACTTTGAGGTCTACCAGACACCGACTGTTTAGTCTCGTCCTGCACACCGCGTTCAACCACCACCACCGCCGCACCGCAGGTCACAAGGCTTGTCTTTCTGCATTTCCTTAGCAGCACCACGCTTTGGAATTCCCTCCCATTGTCTCCTTTTCAAAGTTCTTATAATAACCTCGCTCAATTCAAGAAATGCGTAAACTCTTATCTGCTGCAGCAATGGATAAACAACGGTTGACGATAATGATGATTGATAAAGGTGGCGGAGTGGTGATGCAGTTGTCAGCGCATCGCGCCCAATTACTGGTCCCGGGCATCCCCAGCCGCTTCACAAACCCGTGATCACCAAAATGGTGAAGCATGGCCAAACAAGCCCCCCACCGCGATTGACGAGTCCTGGGGAGGGGCTTCATCCAGCAGTGGATTGACAAAAGGGCCGTTGCACAAATCGAGTGGGGGCACCAACGGATGCAGCGCGCCTCGAACAAGTCGAGGCAATGTACGTTGAAATTCCTGCGCACCGTACATAGCCAACCGTGCCCATCAGAGGTTGCGGAAGAAGGTTTTGGGTTGTGGTCGTGTCCGATTCTCGACCCGCTCCCGGAGCGTTGGTGGAGTTTTGTCTGTATCCAAGGAGACACTTCCTTGCGTCTGTGTTCAGGGCAGCCGCATCGGTGCGCGCGTCTGGGAATCTTTGTACGCGTACAGCCGCGATTGCCAATCACTGCTAGGCGAAGGTCTCCCCACGCGACCTGAGTTCAACGAAGAGAGGGAGCGTAAACCGGGCAGCAGGATACAGCAAGAGACGATGGATTTGTTTTGTACCGTCCACGGCATTTTGTGCTGTGGTTCTGGGTTGTATCGCCGCGCTGTCCGGCACGGTGGCAGAGTCTCAGGGACTCTTTTCCGGCTCTAGCGTTTGCTTGGGAATGTTAAAAACGCCACCAAGCTGCAGCGTGTACCAAGTCCTCTGGCACGCGTCGTGACGGGGCACTGCAGGATCTGACCGTGTCTGGTCCAGTGCTCGCCGAGCTGCATTGGCTTCCAGTTGCCGAACAAATACGTTCCGAGGTCGCGCTCATTACGCAAAAAGTGCTTGCCACAAATGAACCACAGTACCTTGCTGATCTTGACAATGAGCATCAACCGTCACGCGAACTCCGGTCATCCTCTCAGCGGTGGCTTTTGGCTGGCCGTCGAACAAAAACGGTCTCACTGCATTGCACGCTTTCAAATGCGCTTCTGCGGCCGTCTGGAACGCTCTTCTTCTCTGATGAGGAAGCCACTTGAGCTATGGACTTTTAAATCTATATTAAAGTAATTAATTTCGAACTGCTTCTTGCATTTAGTTTGTTCCCCTTCCCCCGCATCTCCGATTAGCACAGTTGGCTACGTACAGCGCGAAAGAAGTTCAACATCCACACATACAGATGGCGATGTTACCATACGCAATCCCAATTGAGTAATCTTCTGCATCGGGATGTTTTGGCCGATGCCAATTAAGACTGCAAGAGTTGTCTTATCTATGGCAGGACACCAGAGGAAACCCACACAGAACAGAGATGTTAGAACATACAAACTCCACGCAGAAAAGCAACCTAGTAGGATATAATCGAACCCAGGCCACTGCTTGGCGGGGAGGCGCAGGTTTTACGGGAACACGAACGTCTCACCGTGGAGTGTTGCCGTCGACTCGCTCCTCCGCCGGCCGGGGTGGCGGGGCTCTGCAGGGTGAGCACCAGCGAGGTCGGGAAGCCCCCGTCTCCTCCTGCGCACGTGGCACAGCGCCGGCCGTTACTCGCTCACTCGCTCGCTCACTCCGCCGGTCCTTAACTAATGACGTCACGAAACAGCCCTGCGGCTCCGGAGCCGCAGGTGACCGACCCCCGGTCTACCCGTAGACAAACCACTGTTGTAAACCGCCTGTAGGGCGGGGGGGTGGACGAGTTGCACCCCAACTCGGATGTAAACTTGCGACCTTACGATTGCAAGCCACCAGGCAGGGATAAAGAAAAGAGCAACATATTTCAGGCGATTTATGCAAAAGGGGGGTATCATCACGAGAAACAGGTCGCACAGAGTCCTACCCGTCTACGCTTGATGATCGAAGCAGCCATGATGGCAAGATGTTATCTCCCTCTCCTGGTATGCAGGAGGTCGTGGGTTCGATATCAACCCTGACGCTGTATATTCAAATCTAGATTGTATATTTGGCGTTTGCATGTTCTCCCCGTGGTCACGTGGAATTTTCTCCGGGTCCTCGGGTTTTTTCCCTCCACATTTATAATCAACGTGCGTTTTAGAGTATTCCTATGCAATACATTTCAACGTGATAAGCCACTTCGTTGAGCTATCATTTGTGATAGCCAGGTCGCCTCTGAAAACGAGCTACATAGCTCAGTGGGTCTTACCTGGTGAAAATAAAAAAAATAGTATAGTTCATAGCTCGGTTTAGCCGAGCCAATCGCTGGCGAAAACCAAAACGACGAACTCCACAAAAAAAACGAGCGTAGCTTTATTAACGCTCGTTTTTCCGGGCGGTACGCGAGGTTTGGCCAAAGGACAACCCCCATCCCTGCTGTGACCATTTAGCTGCCACATTGTATGGCGCAGCCATTAGCCATGCACTGCTTATTATCATGATCTAAACATTCCCTTCTTAATTACTTTGCTCGCAGCGTCCACCGTCTGTGCAAGAAGTTCACCTCCTCGATTACCCCCGTATAACCACGGCTCGACGTCTCGCCTGAGATTTCCCGGAGTGCCGCGAGTGTTGGCTTGGAGTGGGGATTATCGGTGTCCGGCACTGCCACTGCAGAGTAACAAGGCACGTGTCTATCTGTCGTCACTTTTGTTTTGCTGTTGTACCCTATATTTCTATAATGCCATGAACAGGTTTATTACAGTCACAATGTATTTTATTTTTATTTTATTTTCCCTTGCAGTCACGAACGCTTTAAATCTAGAATTAATACCCTCTACGGGGAGGATTTCCACCTATCTGTTAGAATTTTTTACAGATGAGACAAGAAGTCACAGCTTCTCAGCAAATCTGGCTGTGACGGTCCAACCTGATGACGGAGACTTGTGTTGCCTCCGAAACGTCGTGATTTTTTTTTCCTTGCAGTCACGAAAGCTTCAAATCTAGAATTAGTCACAATGTAGTGTGTGAGGGATCTGGCTGGGCGCTGAAATAATTCCCGGAACAGCGTTCTGGACTGTTCCGGATGAAATTAAGGCACTGGGCAAAACCTCAATACAGTTTATGAGCTTCACCTTGACAACCAACTTCAAATAAATTATCAACCGTGGTCCATATACTTCTGGACGAAGGCCTCCCGCGTAAAGCGGCTATCCCCGACGGTTCGGCAGTGCCCATCATCGACCTCGCTCCCCCGCGCGTGGACCGATCTCGCCGCTTCATGTCTGCGACGGCCACACCCTTGGGAACGTTCGCTCCTTTCGGACCCCCGATCCCATCACCGGTGTTCTTCAGCGGCCATCACACCTAATCTCGCCGCGTCCTGCCCAAGCCCGCTTTTACTTTCCGTCGCAGTCATTACGAATAAAACTAAGGCAGCAACACAGCCCGAACAAAAAAAACAACTGGGTCGATGCAACTGCAACATGCAACATTAAAACGAGGGCCATTCGGGGGGGAAAAAAAAAAGATTGAAACTGAGAAATTAAGAGGAACGTGTGACGCGCTCAAGTTGTACTATCGGACACAGCAGCATGTGACGAAAATGGTTAAGCTCGCCCCTGCCCTTGCTTGGCTACCAAAGTCAGATTCAGATGTCTTGGGAGGCCAGAGTTTCATGGTTTGCGTCAAAATAGCCGTGGTGGAAACCCACCTGTATGGATTCAGGGCCCATGCACCGGCTCGCTTGTGCCAGTGGAAAAGGACTTGATGAGAAACTAAAACTAAACTATAAACTATTTTTTATTTTCGTAGGCAAGGCCCATTGAGGTAGATAGCTCTTTTTCAGAAGCAACGAAGTGGCTGATCACGTGGAAATGTACAGTAGCCAAATACTCTCAACGCACGTTGATTCTAAATGTGGAGGGAAAAACCAGAAGACCCGGAGAAAATTCCACGCGACCACAGGGAGAACGTGCAAATTCTAAATGTACAGGCGTCAGGGTCGGGATCGAACCCACGACCTCCTGTACACCAGGCGAGGTAATTAACATCTCGCCACCGTGCCGCCCACACCTGACAATGGAAACCACACCTGCCATCGCCGCTTGCGCTGGACTCATCTTCGCATTCCCATGATGCATCGCGGCTCCCACGACTCCCTGGCGGTGTGGAGGACCGAGGCGGCATTCAGTGGAGCTGGCGAGGTTGGCCAGAACGTTGACCGGCTGGACGCGGGCACACAACACACACACAACACGCACACACAACACACACACACACAGCATGCAACATGCAACACACACTACGCACGTGCAAGGATCGCCACCTGTCTCGGGTTTGACCCGGTACAGTCTGGGAATCGGCATCTGTGTTCGGGCGGCAGAAATGTATTGGTACCGAGATCTGGTACCGGAATTACGATAGTGGATCGCACAGTTTTGACAATAGATCTAGTGGAAAAGGTGGTAGCTCTACAACAACAACAACAACCGCCATTCGCCACTAAGTGGCGGTGACGTCAACACAACGCTTGTGCCAGGCTACACACCCCACAACACACACACATCACGGCTCGGACTATTGGTCAACCAAGTCGATTCATTGACTCACAATCGTAATCAACTACTTCTTTGTGGTCGCTTTTCGGGCCAATATAAAATGGATGCCACCCCCAACCGACCTGCCTCCTGAAGGCAGGAAACCCCCGACAAGCCACGGTCAAATGGTGACGCATTTGATGATGCCGATGAGGTCGACCAAGGCCTACCCATCACCTCCCATCCAGCAACACGCACTGGTAGGAAACGAGGAGAGACTTTTTTTTCTTCAACCATTCTTGTGTTCCCTGATAAGTAAAGTAATCAATCTGATTATCAAGAGAATAATCCACAAGTTAAAGAATCGGATGGCCCAGCTCCTCTGGGTAAGTGTTTGAAATAAGGGTAACCGTAGAGTCAATATGGCAAAGCACAGCAGAACGTACGGTAAATACCGTGCGTGTGCGGGCGCGCGCGCTTCAAATACGAACTGCTGATGGTGGGCGTTTTCTTACTACGGTACTTTATTATCCCAGAACATACTCTCCCCTCGCACCACACGCCCCATTCATCACGGTTTTACTTTTAAACCTGAGACATTAAATCTGCAAAACAATTCTCGTTGAATCACCTGTTTTTTTTTTAAACACAAATTCATTGCCTCCGAGCTGCACGTTATAGATGCATACTGGGCATTCCACTCTTATAAAGTATTCCAAACTGAAATATTTCAATCTACATCGCGATCAACTTCACACCCGTAGGCCCACAGCTTGCCCAGGGGCTTCGAGTATAATTTACAGGCCCGAACAGCTTAACCCTTGCCGTTACGAGACATATACAAGTGGCAGGGTGGGAGTCGCCTTCACCTCTGAATCTCGGAACGCGCAAACGGTTCAGCGTTCATGTTATTCAGAGAGGCATAGCACCGTTGTTTTTAAAGACATTGCGCTCACTGCAGAGAACTGTAGTGACACGTCAAAACTGTGCCACACGTCCTCCCCGCATGGCCTTCTGGGAGCCTCAGTACCGATAAAAAAAAACTGATGACGTACACAAACGTCATCGGAATGGGAAAAGGGTTAATAGACTGACACAGCCACCCCCCCCCCCCCCCCCCCCCCCCGCCCCCCCCGGCGCCTCTCGAAAGACCTCGCGCGAGGCTTTGAACACATGACTGAGGTTCTTAAGCCCTCTTCTAGGCACGGTGGCAGCCTCCCCGCACTTCATTTTGAATATTCGCCAAACCCCAGACCCCTTGAAAGGTGAACCGTGAGACGACCTCCGTCGTGGGTGCTGACCCCTCACCCCGTGGGTCACCTCCGAGGTCACGGCTGCTGCCCGACGGCAACTCTGCGCTCGCACGGTCCCGGCGCGGCAAACGACACGCACTGACGATTTGCCGCGCAACTCCTTCCCGACGCCGCCTCATGTTTTAAAGGGCCCCAGACACACAACCCGGCGACGTCCAACAAACTTTTATTTTTTATTTTCATTTTACCAGGTAAGGCCGACTGAGTTGTGTGGCTCTTTTTCAAGAAGCGACCTGGCCACAAATGAGAGTTCAACGAAGTGGCTCATCGTGGGGAAATTTACCGCAAACAAATACAGTAAAACCTTGGATTGCGAGTAACTTGATTTGCGAGTGTTTTGCAAGACGAGCAAATTTATTAAATAAATATTAATTTGATAAACGAGCGAGGTCTTGCAATACGAGTGGTACGTGTATACGCTTTGTCTGCCGAGCGTCACGTGATCACAACTGATATACGAGTGCTTTGGATTACAAACACGTTTCCGGAACGAATTATGCTCGCAAACCAAGGTTTTACTGTACTTTGGAGGGGAAAAGGGAGGACCCAGGGAAACATCCGTGCGACCACAGGGAGAACAGGTAAACTCCAAATATATCTAGTCGTTAGGGCCAGGATGGAACCCACGACCTGTATACCAGGCGAGGTAGCTGACATCTCACCACCATGGCACCATGACGAGCTCCCGTGTGTAACTCTGTTTCGCAAAGTATATTTTAAAAAGGTGTCATTTAGAAACGCATTTCTCTGGATTACAAGATGCAGGTTTTTTTCAACAGTTTTTTAAGCAAAAGTTGGGGGTTGCATAATCTGCTGTGTGGCCTGCAACCTGGACACGAAGGTTACCACTGCGCTCAATGTATACGCCACTCAGTCCTACACGCCACTCAGCCTTCGTACGAGCCAGACCGCGCGTTACTACCCGGCCTACGCACCACCGCTCATTCCGCCCAACGGATTTTTTATCAGGTGGCTGGAGAGAAAACTGTTTGGCTGGTACGCGACACAAACTCATTACAATTTAATTCATTTATTTACACGTGGAGACAGAACGGAGTTCTGCTTATACCTGCTTTTACCGGGAATGTAGCCGTGTTGAGACGAGCGGCGTTGTGCATCATTCGTGAGACAATACAACGTTGCTGCTATATTTTGTCCTGGCAACTGTATTCCACTGGGTTCCGAGTGATGTTACTGCAAATTTACCCGCGCCGGATTTGCGCGTATTTAACATGCTAAGTGCTTTCAAAAGGACCCGAGGGTTGTGGGGCGCGTCTTACTTTGCGGTGCGTCCTTTAATCCGGACGGTAGGCAAATGAAACGGCGACAAGAGAAGACCGATGAACTGCGAAGCAAACACTCCTGCCGAGAGTGTCAAAAAAGGTCGCTTTCCGATATTAATCTCTACAAAGTAAATTTCACGGGCCAATAGAATCAATCGATCGGTTGTCCTCACCACACCTCGCATGAGGATTTCAGAAAAACCCAGGCCGCAATATTTCTCCCCACCGAGTGACGTTTGCACAAGTGAACGCAAGGCCCGATTAACCGTTAATAACACAGCTTGCCTCCCACGTGGGGCCGTGGGAGATGGTGGCAGCCTCAGGGAGGACTCGTTACACACAAAGTGCTTTTCCCAAATGAACCACAATACCTCGCTGATCTGGTCAAGGAGCCTAAACTATCACACGAACTCCGGTCGTCCTCACAGCAGCGGCTTTTGGCGAGCCGTCGAACAAAGACGGTCACTTCATCGCGCGCTTTCAGATGCGCTTCTGCAGCCGTCCGAAACGCTCTTCCTCCTGATATTAGAATGCCACTGGAGCTATGTAATTTTAAATACAGTAAAACCTTGGATTGCGAGCATAATTCGTTCCGGAAACGTGCTTGTAATCCAAAGCACTCGTATATCAGTTGTGATCACGTGACGCTCGGCAGACAAAGCGTATACACGTACTACTCGTATTGCAAGATCTCGCTCGTTTATCAAATTAATATTTATTTAAAAAAATTGCTCGTCTTGCAAAACACTCGCAGACCAAGTTACTCGCAATCCAAGGTTTGACTGTATAGATTGAAAACTACTTTCTTTAGAACTGCTTTTTGTGTATAGTTTGTTGCCCTTCCTTCCGATTAGCACAGGTGGCTACGTATGGTGTGAAAGAAGTTCAACATACATCCAGCAGCGGACTGATAAAGGCTCACGATTATTCAAATTCACGTGCAGTGTTTGGTTCAACTTATTCAATTCGATGTCGATTATGGGCCATAGCCGGAGCCAGGGGAAGAGGAATGGAGATGTTAATCCACACCTGCCAGAGCAAGCGACGTTCGGCCAATTCTCTGGTGTGGCAACGCTCGTGTCTACCCTAATCAAGGATAGAATGAGTGCGGAAAAAAGTTAATTTTCAATTTCGAGAAATTCTAATAAGCAGTCTTAAAAAAAAATCACTTGAGTGTGAAAGTTAATTATAAATTATAGCCCTTGATTGTCTCAAGTTTCACAATTACAACGTGGCACAAAAGGAGACGCATGCAATTTTGTGGTGTCTTCCACAGAGCAAAGCCCCCGTTTAAAAGAAATGTTTTGCAGAAAGCCATAAAACAATTACACAAAACTGCATCTTAAAAGAAACACGTGAAATCAAACTGTTTGGCAAATCACCGTAATGAGTTCGTTTATTAAATCTGTCCACACGGCTTTTTCTTTTTTTCTTTAAGTTGCATCCAATCTAGGCAAACTCAACTAAAACTTAATTAATTTTCTATTCTACAGTACCAGGTAAGCTATGTAGCTCTTTTTCAGAAGCAACCTGGTCTCAAATGATAGCTCAATGAGGTGGCTTATCATGTGGAAATTTACAGCAGACAAAAACTCTAAATGTGTAAGGATTCTAAATGTGGAGGGAAAAACTGGAGGACCCGGAGAAAAAAAATCACGCGACCACAGTGAGAGAGAGACACGCAAACTCCAAATATACAGCAGGCGTCAGGGTCGGAATCGCACCCACGACCTCCTGCATACCAGGCGAGGCAGTAAACATCTCACCACTGTGGCACCCCTAATCGGAGGTGTGGTGGCCGAGAAATCCCGTCGCCGCTTGGCCCCTCATCTTCCGCGATTTACCACTGCCGCAAATACTCTCTAAACGCGTGATTCTAAATGTGGAGGGAAAAACCGAAGGATCCGGAGAAAGATCCACATCACCACGGGGAGAGAGACACCACACACTCCAAATATACCAGACGTGAAGGTCGGGATCGAACCCACACCCTTCTGCATACCAGGCGAGGGAGTCAACATCTCGCCACCGCAGCGCCCTTGGCTTCAGACCAGCGCACGCTGACACCACAAACCACGAATTTAGTGCAAGCATTTTAATTGCCTCGAATAAAAAAAATGCCGATAATTAAAGGAACCCTGACTGAGTGCATCCCTCCTGGGTAAAACAAAGCCACGTCGCCACTGAATGAAAATTCCTCGGAAGCAAAAGCTCTAACAAATTGCAGGTCGGGAGAATGCTTTTCAATGTATATGCTTGAGATTAAAAACTAAGGGAAAGAAAACACATTAGATGTGCGATTTGTTTATTTTCCACCGGTGCACAACATGCACCGTAGCCGTAAGTGGGCATCACCCTGTATGCCACTTGTGTTTGAGACGGAGTAATTTTTCAAAAGGCTCGATTGAATCAACTGCAGTCAGCTCCGCGATGTGGCACCGCGTGAGGTTTCTGGCACAGAGGGGATCGGCACACGGAGAACATATCATTACTACGACTACTCTGTGCCAAAATGCTGAGAGCACAACCGAGTAAACACCAAATCCTTCCTGATAAAGCGTTCAAGAAGTGTTTGTAATGAATGCCGAGCGGTATACAAGATCGCGCAGGCAGCAGAGAGCCCGAGTCTAATCGAGGGAACAACCACAACCGCTGACATCGCCACCTGCACTGCCATCGTGACCACCGGCCACCAAGATCGCCACCGCCACCGCCACTCGGACTATCACTGCGTTGGCCATAACCACTGCCACCACGACTAACACCGTCACCGCCACAGCTAGCACCAATTCTGTGACCACCACCATGACCGCCACCGTAAACACCACCATCACCAACGGCATCATTACCATCACCATGAGCACTGCCAACAACAACAGCACCACCACCACTACGAGAAAAACCCCCAGAGCCGTCACCACCACTGACACTGTCATCATCACCACTACCACAAGGATCCCCCATATAGCCTTTAACAGACTGTTGGGGCTAGTGCTGTTAGCGAGCATCTATGAAGGCTGTCACGGTACACAAGGCGGTGGGTAGTCAGCCCCACGCCCGGCTGCCTTTGTCTCCCCAGAGGCGATGTTGTACCCACCACACCAGGACCGGTTCAGATAATCGTCACTGGTGTTGGCCGGGAGCGGGAATTGAACTCGGGTCGCCGGGTTCATAGTGCAACGCGCTAACCGCTACACTACCACTCCCCACACCACGGTTACCACCATGAACACTACCATCGTTACCATCACTACCCCAATCACCACCCCATCACCGCCACCAGCGCTGTCACCACCACAATCACCATCGTCACCGCCACCAACAGGACTTTCGACACCACTGCCACCATCACTACCACCGCCACAGCCACCGCCGCCACACTTCAATGCCGAGTCCACATGATAAACGGCGTAACAATTTTGAAAGCCGGGGGAGGGGGGGGCGAAAAAAAACGCAGCGCGCATTTCACGGCGATGGCCGCAGCGGCTCGCGGCTCGCGGCGGTGCCGTCAAGTAAACAAGGCGTAATGATTCGGAGCGAGGGGAGCGGAGGGACCCCTCCTCCTCCTCCTCACGCCCGCCGCGAGGACAGTGGCCTGCCTCCGCAAGGAGACGGGGGGAAGGAGGAGTGAGGGGGACGGTCGCGTTCCCGTGGCGACGAGACATTAGCGAGCTCAACCCCCAGCACCTTGCCTCCTCCGCGTGCCCACCGCCCATGGGCAACCGGCAGCACCCCGCAAGCATCCCCCTCCCCCCCCCCCCTTCCTAATGTCCTCTAATGTACGAAAGCGAAACTGCGGGGACGTCGGCGTCGCAGGTCACGTATGGAAAGTTCAAAACATTATATTACACTGCGGTGACCAAACGGGTGGTAGAAATTGAACGCGCTCCGTGATGGAACGCGCACGACCTTGCTCGCTGCGCTGGACGGGCCCTCCCGCCATGACGGGCCGCAACGGGTCCTACTGCCTGTAACGTCCGGGAACAAACCCAGCGGCAGTTGTTTATTAGCAAGGCCGACTCTGCCGATGAGACCCCAGAACGTTGAAAACCCGTTCAGACCATGCTGTTAATTTAACAGTGATAGCAAGAATGGTGGAAAAAAAAAAAACTTCATTATGCATGCTTACTGTGTTTACGTTATTTGAAATGACATAAGTTTGTGAACTAATCACCGGGAATGTGCCCAATATTGTGAGATCAGGGAAGCCAAGCCGGTTCCGAGCCTGGCGAGTATCTTACTTGCACGAGTGATGCTCGCGAGGTGACCAGGAGATCACAGCACAAAAATGTAGTCTTGAATCTATCTGTACGGAGCCTGGCATGTTACTACTTGGCATACGGCGGGGGGGGGGGGGTAGGTTTCCTCAAGGTACTGCGGTGTCCTCCCACATGTCACGGAATCTGTACAAACATCCCAACACTGGCTCCTAAAGAGGAATCCTGGGACTCGGCCAGTGTTTCCTGTGTATATAATTGGCATCGCGATGAAAATAATTCAGGGGTATATCTCCCAAGATCAATGGGGGACTATTCTATGACACGCAAGTAACGGCTTTGAATTAAACCTGAAATTAAGAGTCACGCGCAACCTTTTGAGTTTAATTTAAGCACTTTTCACAACTGCCTCCCCGAATAGGTACACATGCGCTACACTTTTAAAGCGCTATTTTTAGTTTTAGTATTTTTTTCCGCTGTGTTGGGACGCGTGCTGTGTGTGTACGGGAGCCGTAGTGCAGCGGTTAAGAGAGCTCCGCCACAAACGCGGGGACACGAGTTTGATTCCTGCTTAAGGACAACACACGTGACAATTACCTGAACCCGTCCTGGGCCTCTCCTAGGTCGTCTCAGCCTTAAATGAGTAGCCGGTACGGTGTGTAAACATCGCAAAGGAGACAAAAGCGGCCTGACATGGTGCTGGCCACCCTAAACTATGTTTTTATTTTATCAGATAAGGCCTACTGAGCTGTATAGCTCTTTTTCAGAAGCGACCTGGCTACCACAAATGATAGCTCAACGAAGTGGCTTATCACGTGGAGATTTATAGCAACCAAATACTCTGAACGCCCAACCCTTCGTGTGCCGTGTCGGCCTTCACTGGTGCTCGCTAACAGCACTTGCCCCAACAGTCTG
Organism: Entosphenus tridentatus; assembly: GCA_014621495.2. Classification (NCBI taxonomy): domain Eukaryota; kingdom Metazoa; phylum Chordata; class Hyperoartia; order Petromyzontiformes; family Petromyzontidae; genus Entosphenus; species Entosphenus tridentatus. Next base: position 6,556,067 of record CM025660.2, on the reverse strand, counting down.
TTAAGCCTACATGGGGGATATTTGTCTTCGTGCGTGTTGGGAGCAGTCATTTGCCGAATTTTTCCGTGAATGCGTAACAACTCCTCGCCCTCAAAAGTTTGCGTGCCCATCACTAATGCACTCGCAAACTTAATGCACTTTTAATGCCCCTCACGCTAATGGCTTTTTTTTTTGTCCGAGTAATTAATATGCAAATCCCAACGATTCTATTTTCATCAAGGCAACCGTTTTAATTGCCTTTTGCCGAAAATGGTGTAGCGTTAGTCCGAAGTGATTTCACATGTCATTGACCCGCGATTGGTAAAATCGAGCCCAACACGCTGACACGGGCCTTCGCCACAAGACAGCCTCATTTGCATATGCATATCGCGTGTGCGGCGGGATAAATCACCGCCCTGCCCGGGCCCCCGAGAATGCTAATTTTCGACTAATTCATGCAAATTGGCGCACGCACCGCGGCGTTTTACACGCGTGCCGGGGGTGGGGGTCAGCCGGGGTCACGTAGTCCTTTCACTCATCCTCCTATCCCTCACCTTTATCCCGACGAAAAGTCAAACCACTTACACGACGCGATCCGGGCTCCTCGCTCGCGGGTGACGGCTGCCCCCCCCCGTGCTTTACACGAACACGCGACGCCGCGTCCTGCCTGCCCCCAATCCCCCACAACCCCCCCTCGCTAGCGCGGCGTGTCTCGCTGTCGCCGAAAGATGCGCGCGGCAACGTGTCGCACTCGCGCCACGCTCGGCGGTGCGCGAGTGGTCGGACTTTGAGTCCCCCCCACCTCCCGTCCGCAGCTTTGCCGACGGACGACGAGAGCGACGTGTAACTTATTTCTGCGCTCCCTGTAGTCCGCGAGCCCCCCACAACCGGGTGTCTCTCATGTCACTACCACCACCTGAGTTGGCATGGCGAACCGGCGGGTTACAGTTTCTCCACGTGGCCAACAACAGTTAATTATTTTGAATGGCAATTTAAAAGGAGCGTTGGGGTTATCAAATCATAAAACACGTAAATAAATGGGCATCACTAAAGATGTGCCCTGCCAACCTTAGGTGGTGATAATTTCTCTGCGAGCGGCTCGCAACTGAAAAGTCATAAATTAAAATCCGTGTTGGGGCTGGGGTTGGCTCTCTGCCCGTGCGTCGATCCAATGTCGAACACGTTCGCCACGGTGCCCAGAATAAGGAACGGAGGACAGTCAAGAGAGAGCGCAACTGCATCTTTGGCACGGGAGGGTGCGCGGCCAAAAAAATATTAAATGAGGGTTCAACGTGAATCCCCCCCCCTCCGGCTTCAAAAATAAAACGACGAGAGCAAAAAAAGCGCTTCCCCCATTTCTATCGCGGCAAAAAAATTGCCGCGTCGCAACGTGCAGCTTGAGTTTCTCTCGAGCAGGCGAGTTGGTCTGTGATGCAAGGGGGGATGTGTGCCGCACACAGAACATGATTCGCCTTTTTTGGGGGGGGGGGGGGGGGGGGGACGGTGTCTCCCCACCCTCCTCCCCCGGTTTTAATACCACCAACTTGAGTCAATTAAAAAAATATTTTCGAATCAAACGGCACGGCAAGATAACACTCGCGGCAATGTTTGATGAACCCCAAACGTTTGGGCGATAACCAAAATGTTTTAACTCGCTAACAGATTCCCCCCCGCCCCCACCTTTATTAAATGAGTATGTTATGCAATTTATTAATTAACCAATCTAACGCATTTAATTTATGGATTTATAGAGGAACACACATGTGGAATTGACACACGAGCACTTTGCACAATTAGACTTCCAAGCAAAAGGTCATTAAACGCAACTGTACTTCCGGTTCTATTGGACAGTTTACTTTGAAATGTCGTCTAATTAACAGTGTTGGATAGACTGAAAGCGCTGGCATACACAGTCCACCAAATGGCTGCAGCGCATCTTCAGCAGTACCAATTTTTGAAGCCGTTGAAACTCGCAAATTCGTCAGCTCTGCGACGCGTTTTCCGATTGGTACCGCGGTGTTTGTCCGGCGCGATGTCCGACGTTTAGCTCTAGGTGCCGCCGAGATTCTTCAGGAGCACAAAACAGCCCCAGCATCACCAGGTAGCAGTGCCCGCCCTATCTAGAGATCTAGCGGACAGAGAGACCTCTCTTTTTTTTACGATCAGTGGAAACAAGAAGATGCTCGGTGTAGTCGGCACTTTGCTTCGTTCATCATTTCGGTTTTCTTTTTTTAATAATAATTTTGCTTTATGTAAACCCCCCTCTCTGTCGAGACCCCGCTGCCTCTGGGCCAACACCCCTCGACCCAGTCTAATTCAGACATTTAGGCACATTCCCCAAGACACACCCCACACCCCCAGGTCCCTCTTATCTTCCCCGTCCCGTAGCCCGGCCAATCTCACAGTTGTAGACGCCATGCATTTTCATTTCCTCGGCTGCCACTCCCTTGCTCTTCCTGATCATCGGCCATCATCACCCATCTCACGGCGCGTCCTGCCCAAGCCCAGCTTAAATGTTCTTGACAATCTGAACGACGTCACGAACCTGCGCCCGTTCTCCGATCCACGGGTTCCTCTTCCCGTCCCTCAACGCAATTCCGAGCACACACTTCTCCACCCTTCTTCACGCGCCTCCCGGCGTAGGTTTTTTTGTTTGTTCAATACATTTCGTTAACGTTCGTGCTTCCGAACCACGTGCATCACATAGCAGGTTGCATAAGTGAATAACATTGATGTGGTTTCGTTACTTATCTTCCTCTTCCCTTAACTCCCCCCCACCCCCCCATATAAACACACCTATGCTCCCGCTCGCAGTCCCTACATGAGTGGGGCGGTGAGCCCAATCTTCTCCCCTTGTCCGTGGAGTTTCTGTGGCCCCCTCCCCTTGTTACGGTTTGTTCTTTGTACCGGGCTCTTAAGTAAAAATTTAATAAAAATAATTATTGTTTTTTTGGCATATCGTGCCCTAAGCTACGGGGACGTTTTAAAAGCGTCGATAAACCACAAAAAACACGCGCGCAGCTCCTCACCTGGGCCCGGTCCTGGCGCATGTCGTTGCCAGGCGAGTGCAGGGCGTAGAAAGCCTGCTCCAGCTGCGAGCTGGCGGGCCCCGCGTCGCCCCGCAGGAGGTTGTCGGAGCTGAGCTTGCCGCGCAGGCAGGCGATGTACCGCTCGCAGAAGTCCTGGCAGAGCTCGCGCACCTTCTCCAGCTCCAGCAGGTGGATGCGCAGCACCTGCACGGCCTTGAGCATCTTGAGGCGCCACGCACGCACGGGACAGCGAGTCAAGCACGAGGATGTCACGCGAAAAGGCGCCGTTGTTGCACGGATGGGTGTGTGTCTAGAACTTCTCCAGCGCCGTACTTAGCAAGCCGTGCGAAGCAGAGGGTACGGTCTGCGGTAGTTTTACAGTCGGGGGCGATGTCGGCATTTTACATTTTCATGGTGCAATTCGCCGTAATACACTGCGTGCCGGTGTGTTACGTCACAGCAACATTTTGCAATAAATGCAGCATGTGCCAAGTCTCACGTGTGGAACCCAACACGCAGACACTTAAGCTGAAGGGTGTGTAACCAGGACGTGGCGTTAGGTAGGGCTTAGGTGTGGTCAAGCCTCTGGTGAGTGGAGCCCTTACTAGAACCAATTGCATTTTGTACTGTGGTTATATACACATAGACAGTTGGTGCAAGTGCTGTTAGCGAGCAACTATGAAGGCCTGCACGGTACACGGGGCGTGGGCAAGCAGCACGCCCGACCGTCTTTGTCTCCGCAGTGGCGATGTTTACACACCGCACCAGGTGCTCATCTGAGGCTGGGTCGACCTACGGGAGAGACCCACGACCAGCGCACACAATCATCGCTGGCGATGGCCGTGAGCAGGAATCGACTCGGGTCGCCGGGTTCGCATCGCAGCACGCTAACCGTTTGCACTACCACTCCCTCTCACACACACACACGCACTCTCTCACACAACTAAATGCCACACATTAGGAAAGAAAGCGCTTACTTTTTCCGTGAACCGTTGCTCACGGAACAGCACGGGAGAATAAATCCGCCACAGGTGCACACAAGTACCTGCCCACATCGCCGGCCGAATAGCCGGGCCGCGTAATTGTGGACTGGTGACACGCTCACATTATGCTCTCTTACGCAGAGCCGTCAATTATGATAACTGGGGTCATGCCGTCTCCATGGTTACACAACGTTACCCTGGTGGGGGGCGGGTCAAGCCCTCTGTGTCATTACACGTGGCCCCTGCCGTCGCAGAGGGGCCCGGCACAACCAATTTTGCCGGCTGGAGGAAATACGGCACCAATAATTAGGCTTCCAGCATCACCTACATCATTATTATTATTATACACGTTTTCATGAATGTCCTGTAGGACCCGGTGAGGATTTAAATTTCCGTAAGGCCCCCTGTGTAATTTGCAGTCGGTGCAGCCCTCCCGCCTTGCCACAAACCCCGACATTCTATTGCAATTCAAATGGGGGGGGGAGGCTGGGGTTGGGATTTTTGGTTCTGGTTTCGAAATGCGTCGACTGCGGTTGTACGACGGCGGAAGCCGTGATTTAGTTTAATTGGCTTTGTTAAAATAATTGCAAACTAATTTGGAGCGTAAGTTTATGGGGAGTATCTGGAAATGGAGTTGAAATCTTAAATGGTTTTATTTCAATTTCATAAAAATATTACTTTTCTTTTTATGAATTACCACCACACATTTTTTTAAACACTCCGAAAATATGCGCTCGTAATATTGCGAGTGAATAGTGAACGCAGCCTTGCGCACTGGCAAGCCACGGACTTGTGGTTTCAAAGGGCATCTTAGCCGATGTACAGTATGCATATCGCGGAAGAATGAAAGGACTAACTACAACGATGCCCATAGTTTGGCACTGGACACTTCAGGATGGAATAACTTAATTAGCATTCAATAAATCATGATGGCTTGCTCACTAGAGACACCTAATGAGATGAGATTGGAGGATGAGACAGACGATTGGTGCCCAATTACTGCCTTGCCAACGAAAATTAATGGCAAAAATAAAAGGGCAAATATATTACACCTTACATACATCACCCGTGCTCAATCAACTGCTGGGTGAATGCCTCCCTATAGCAATTAGGTTGGTTTGCTTAAATTGTATTTATTCCAATTCTGCTACTGGCATCATGTCATGAGATGAGACTCCACTTGGAAATCTTACAGAGTCAGTGCGTCAACCCGCATGTCAGAGAGAAGGAATTTTTCATCGTGGGACAATGTGGAGGAGAGTCACAACAGAGGTTGGTTGCCCTCTGCAAAAACTGGACCCACCATGGAAACGTGAAATTCCGCCTTCGGCTGCAAGCTTTCAGAACGTGGATGATCAACTCTTTACTTTCTTTAAAGCCGAAGGAGTCACGGAAAGATTTGCATACGCCGCCAAAAAACGACAGCAAGATGGACCCGCACAAAGAGTCTAAAGAACAAGACAAGTGGGGACGACAGCTGCCCCCAGTGCTTATTTGAGAGGTGGCACACACTTTGACCTTGGACTTTTGAATTGACTCCACTCATCAGTCGGGCGCCACGGTGGCGAGATGTTAACTACCTCGCTTTGCATACAGGACGTCACACTTCGTTGAGCCATCATTTTTGGCCAGGAGCCTGACCTGCGTTAAAATAATAATAGCTTAAATGTCAAATCTTGACTTAAAGCTTTCGTCACTGCAGGAATTCATATTCTTTGAGTCTTTCGTATATAGAAAAAAATAAAATAATAACAATATCACGACGTCTTCTTAGTTCTTTCGGTAAAGTCACGTAGAAGGGAAATAATAAAATAATAAAAATAAAACATAATAAAATAATTCTCACGACGTTTCGGCCACAATGCAAGCAACCGTCCTCAGGTGAAGACCAGGTCTGTCGGGGACAGACCTGGTCTGTCGGGGACAGACCTGGTCTTTACCGAAAGAACCAAGAAGATGAATCCCTGCAGTCACGAAAGCTTTAAATCGAAATATCACGACGTTTCGATCGCAACACAAGCAATCGTCATCAGGTGAAAAAAGAGGGGGCAGGGCAGCTAATGTTAATGTTGTTTTGTTTGTTTCAGTCATGGAACCGCGAGATCCCAAGCAGCAGCACCCGGGTCCCTACCAGGCTGTCCGTGTCTCCGTTGCCACTGAAGAGCTCGCTCTGCGTGCCCAGCATGGCCTGGATTTCGGCGGAGAGGCCGGCCGACGTGATGCCCTCGGCCCCCTGCGTGGCTTCTTCGCAGCGCAACATCATGAGCCGCAGCAGCGGGAAGAGAGGGTGGCTGGAGTGGGGGAGGGGGCATGGAGACACAGCCACTCGATCGCTGCATCCATTGTCCATCCGTCAATTCGTCTGTCGATCTACTCAAGTGTCCAATGGTGTATCTAGCCATCAAGTCTGTCTGTCTGCAGTATCTATCGATATGTCAGTCTTTCTGCAGTGACTGACGAGACTACATCTCCTCTAATGTTGTATTTATAGAGGGCGGCCCTCACCCCAACGAGGCACTTGATATAGTTTGAAAAAACGGTGACCGAATAGAATATTTTTCATGTAATTCAGTTGTTTTCATTAATTTTATTTTACTTTTTACCTATGTGACATCACTGAAAAAACCAAAGAGTATGAATCCTTGCAGTCACGAAAACTTCAAATCTAGAAAAAATATTTTTCGTGTAGATGACAGGGGCGTGCAACGACTGAGGAATGAGAGGCCGCCACTACAAAAATAACTTCAACATTAATCTCACGGTCTCGGACTCCATTCTTGCCGACCTCTCTCTCCCCATCTCATCTCACTCTACATCTCACTCGACGTCTCTCCATCTCACTCTCATCTTACTCTACTTCGCACCACACAAACTCCGCTCCGACAATCAAGACTTTCCGCCGATGCCCACCGTTGACCTTTGCCCGGTGGGAGGTCGCTCATTTTCCTCTGCTGCCCCCATTCAGTCTGAAACTCCCTTCCCCCAGCCGTCCGTGCTGTGGACTCCCTGTCCCTGTTCAAGTCGAGGCTCACTGTGAATCCAGGTCTCTCTTAAAATAACTGTGGCCTCAATAGGCTACGACCTGGTCACAAATAAAAGTTATCTGTCCACTTTTGTGAAATAATTCCATCAAGATTTGAAAAAAAATATTTATTAATTGTATAATCCCGTGAAATAGTTCATCTTGTGATGTGAGGGTGTCCACGATGTCACGTGACACAGCAAACACTCAATGACACATATTACAAACATTTTAAAATCTACAACATACGCAGTACAGATGTGTACGACGCCAAATACGTGTATGTAGTGACAAGCGCAGCACCAAGACAAGCCAAGGCAGTGCACATCAACATCACACAGCATTCACACAAATCGTTATTATTATTCGAACACTTGATTACCCAGGAAAGCCTCACCGGGTCCCAAGAGGGCCCTGCCAGGTTTTTGCATTAGGGGGCAACGTTGTTCTGTGTAATCCTGAATGAGTAAATTGCAGGTAATTTTTCAGCATTGGGATGTTTAACCAATACCAGTTTAGTTTATTTTTGTAATTTTAACCATGGGAGGAAACCGGATAACCCAGGGTAGGAGTCGGCAAACCTGCGATTTTGAAGCCGCATGCGGCTCTTTAAGGACGGCTTCGCGACGTCGTTTATTCAGGCCCACCAGTCTCGTGGTCACCCCCACAATGCATTGCTGCGGGCTCTTAAAATGCTGAGGGTTTTGTTTATCGAATTCGAACACAAAAAAAAATGGCTCTTCTTGTTATTTTGGTTGCCCGACCCCTGCGCCAGGGCAAAACCGACACAGAACAGGTGGAGAGCATACAGACTGCCCGAGTCGGCAACCGAACCAAGGCACGTCTTGCGGTGAGGCACGAGTTGGTACAACTGTGCCTCCCTGCTGCCCTCCGAGATCCCTTAAAGTGACCTCTGGCCCACGCAGTAGAGGGCGGCACGTTCCGACCTGCTCTGCTCGTGACGGTCACGTTCGTTGCATGGACAGGCAAAGTCACGTGTTTAATTCTCATAGAGATGGAATTAGCCAAATTAAGTGCATTAGCAAATCTAATGTCAGGAGTTTTTTTTTTTTACGAGCAGTCGTTTGGTGACGATGGCTGAGTCCATCAACTCACTGCAACTTGAGAACAGAGTTTCGGAATCAGCATGTTTATTTATACTGGAGAAATGCCATGGGCTACAATAAGCTATCTTTCACAGATGTCCAGTAATCACAGGCGCCTTGGCCGTCTTGGACCTGTTCTTGTCTCTGTGTACACATATCACAGGCGGCTGAAACCTGGATTGAAACTCAGGATCTCAGTGGGTGCCGTCTCAGTGTATAATCGGGGAACCATGAGCAATCCTCCACAGGGACCGTGGGCTTACGGCTTGCAATGGCCGGGTCACAAACGGCAGGAGATTCATCACGTCTCAAAGTTAGCCGTTTTGGGCGTCCTATCACATTTGCAAGACGCATCTTTAATTGAACTGCGTGTGGTTCTTAGCGGTCACGACCTCAGTTTGTCAACATTAATTAGACATTAATTGAATTATTCACATTAAAACAGCTGCACATGACCCTTACTATCTATGAGGCCGGCTCTAACCCTCCTTCTTTAAGGAATCAATAAGGTGTTTTGCTTCAAATGAATTATTGATTTTTGAGGAATATTACGATCTTTTAAACGTGCAGCAAGGGCTGCGATTGTAATGGAAGACATTACCGCACACACCATGGTAACACCTTCCACAATTGGTGCCACTGCATCTATTTATATCAAGGTGAAATATGAGGTGCGTAACAGTGTCTGACTTATCGATCAAAAAAAGCCTTACAGCTGAACCTTGACCTGAGGACCTGACCTCGACAGATTAAGTGACTGTTTCTCATCTGCAGAGTCAGGAAATCTCGCGGAGCTTCATCGCCACTCACCGGTTACCTGTAAATTGAGTTCTTGTCTGCGTCCATCTGAGCTTTTGGGTCCAAAGGCTTGGTGGAGTCCTCGCTCCTGCCCAACATCAAAGGCGCGTCACTCGCCGACTCCTCCATTCGCGTTGCGTCCTGCCACGCAGCGGGCCAACGGGAGTGCATCAAGCGGGGGCACCACAGCTCGCCATCACTGCTCATCCTAAGCTAGTAAGATGGCGCCACCATGGCGAGACGTTAACTACCTCGCCTGGTATGCAGGAGTTCATGGGTTCGATCCCAACCCCGATGCCTGCATATTTGGAGTTTGCATGTCTCTCTCCCTGTGGTCACGTGGATTTTTCTCCGGGTCCTCCGGTTTTCCCCTCCACATTAGAATCAATGTTGCGTTTAGAGTATTTGCCTGCTATAAATTTCTATGTTATCAGATACTTGGCTGTCATTACATGTGGCCAGGTGGCTTCTGAAAAATAGCTAGAAAAGCTCAGTGGGCCTTACCTGGAAAAATAAAAAAAGTAGTTTGGTTTAGCTTCAGTGGTGGCCAATATGCCAAGCACTGTGATCCATTGTGGTGGATCATCTCAACGGGTACCACGATCCACCAAAAAGCTACGAACAAAATTAGCCCGGATTGAGCCCTATAGTGCCCATGGCACGCTACTTTGTTCAATGAGATTCCTTTTCTTTTACAAAAAACGTTTTCCCCCTCCTGCTCTGCCACACAATCCACGGCGTTATGTAACGTCCAATTGAATCGTGTGACGCAGAAACCCGCCGTCACTTTTGACAAGTCTTGAAACTTGCTAACGAGTTGCCCATGAACAATCTATAATCATTATTATTTAAAATAAACACAGTCATTGCAAACACGTGTCCTGTGTTTGCGTTCCTTAAAAGTTTTTTTTTATCCGAATGCAAAAAGAAAAAAGTGAAAGAACATCAGGGATGCATCGTGTTTTATTGACATTCAGTGCATCATTAGCTCGGCCTGACTTTTAACTCTTTCCCATTCCGTACACATCCGTACACGTACGTCATCATAACGGAATCGTAAGAACACATAAAATAAAATAACTTTATTGGGACGTCTTCAGGTCCCACAAGGCCATGCGAGAGAGAGTGCGGCACGATTTGACACCAGCTATCATCGTGTTGGTCGTGCCGCTACGGTTCTCTGCGGTGAGTACAATGTCTAAAAAAACAATGGTGCTATGCCTCTCTGAATAAAATTAACAAGAACCAATTGCACATTCCGAGATTCAGCGGCGAACGGGACACCCACCCTGCAACTTGTAGACGTCTCGGAACGGGAAAGGGTTAATTAGGCCCGGGCGCAGGCCCGACCATGTGCATGACTAGCTAGGCCCGACACGAAGGCTCGACCACTCATGACCGACTAGGCCCTGGCACAGGTCACGACTAGGCCCCCAGATACAGCACGTCTCCTTCCCCACTCCATAACAAAGGTCGACTCGGCCTTGTGTTGTGAATGTTATTCTGTTCTACATACTTGAAATCGTCATTATGAAATTCAGCAAATAATTAACATTTTGGCTTTAGCAACTCTAGGTTTATATTGTAGAAGACAGATATGTGATTTGAGGTACAGATGACAATGGATAATTCATATATCTGAGCTCCACGGTACACACATCTCACCACTCGGCACATTACACGACTCCGAGCTGTGAGTCACGTGTCCAGATGGACAGCAATCCACACGTTGGCCACCACTGTCTTATGCCGTATCGACTGGCATAACCGAGATATGAGCCGGCACGAGGCTCACTCGGCACAGGTGGTTTTCCACTGGCTACTTGCTGTGCTCGGCCAAAAATCTAAACCATGATAGCTGGCCTCCCAAGACATCTGTATCTGGCTTGGCGCCAAGCAAGGTTAAAGGGACAGGTTAAATTTTTCTGTAATTACCTGCAACGTCAAACGGTGCACTTGAACGAGAGATGCCGACATTGTACGTTCATCACGTGCGACATTATAGTAGCACGGTTTCGGTTCTGAAGTGGAAAAAAACCTGGTGCATTCGGAGACATTTTTTACTGGCTTAATCAACATGGCCCTGGCACGCCTTGGTTGCCGTGGAAAAAAGGCATTCCAGGTTTGATCCGGCCTCAAGTCTGTGGTACATTCGAATAGCGAGCCAAAGGGATTGGTGTGCCGCTACCACATCATAAATCTGGCGGGCATGCCCTAAAAGTGACTGACGTCTTTTTGAAATCTCAGTTCCAATGTTGGGAAATCCCGTCGGATTCTCTGCGGCTTTGTAAGTGATGCTCATACCATCGCACCGACATCAGAGCTCAGGTACAAACACAGCTTCTCACGTGCAGCGAGCTTGATAATCTCAGCCCAGCCTCTGATGAATGCATGGCGCCCTCGGCTGCTCCCAGATTCAAAGGGGTCATTAATCTGTGTCAGATTCCCAACAAGCCAAATGTTCACGCGCGCAGATATAATTCAAGTTTTAATACAGTCCCAAATTTAATATTGCATTACGATCATTTACATTTGACATCAATGGAGGCTTTATTTTAATATTTATATAGTCCTGTAATGAAACTGATGGCACAAGCCACGGATGTGAATTTCTCCAAGCGTCAACCATTGCTTAAGTCTCCGTGTGATAATTCGTCGAATTGAAATTTTCCACCTCTGTGGCTGCTCTGTGGCTTTTAAAAGAAGCGTCGCTTTACGTCTTTTCGCAACAGCAACCCCTTTTTTCCATGCGCGGGAGAATTGTCTGCACGGAGCAGTGCCACCTCGTGACACATCGGTGCAGGAAAGTGAAGGGGGAGAACGCCTGATGTCACCTCAGGCCCTTTTTAAATCCTTTATATTAAGTTCACTTGCTTGCTTGCGTGCTTACGACCGTGCAAATCTTTCGGTCGTTTTTTAACCCACTTCCCGTGATCCAATCGAGCTGACATTTTGCACACAGACTCGTTGTGCGTGACAATTTATTTTCGTGAAAAAAAAATCCAAAATTTTACACTTTTTAGGAAAAAATAAATTATACTTAATTACCAATTGCTTAATGGTGGCAGGCAATAATCTGACCCATAGGTGGCAGCCATCTCAAGCCAGAGGACGAGATGACTCTAGCCGCCACGCATATAAAGGATTTATAGTGAAAAACTTTGTTTTTACGGGTTAATTTTATTAAACTCTCGTGCCACACCTGCGATGCTACGAAGCCGACCCACCCAGCGTTAAGACTTTTGAAACGTTGTTGTTCTGTGCGGCGTAAGACGGTACAACATTCTCACGCCGAGTGCTCCCTATTAACCAGTCAAAGTAATAATTTGCTGCTCAAATGAGTACTGCATCGAGGTGGTGCTCACCTCCTGCTTAGAGCCACTAGCAGAAGTTCCACGTTACCATGACGGGAACATGTCTCTCCATCGGACGACAGGTTCACTTCTCCCCAAAGAAAGTGGCGCTCATTTTAGGCATGAGTCAACTGCCACAAAAACCAGGACTTGAATTCACAACGTCGCTTCCCCTTTCCTATTGACAATATACACAGATTCGACCTTCAACGATCTATCCGATGCGTCACATTCAGAAGGTTTTTTTTAGTTACCCACATTACACCCCACCACAGGCGAACCTGCTAAATTGCATCAGGAGCGGTCTCATGGAACAGGTGCGCGCAGAACGGTAACCACGTGGATAGACTCCGGACTGCAACTCTTAGTGAGGCAATTGATGAATTGACGGGGCCAACCTGACGCATCTCACTGGTTCACTTAAACTAAGCCGCTGCATTTATTTTCCAATCGCTGGGAGGTCTGCGCCGTCACAACGAATTGGACAGGCATCAGATCAACACGACGACGTAACGTTAAAAAAGGACGACGGTTTTAGACGCCGGGGAAAGTTCGGGTGCGCGTGCATGCGCATGTGTGTTTGCGCGTGTGCGTGTGCATGTGTGTGTGCATGTGTGTGTGCGTGTGTGTGCGTGCGTGTGCATGTGCGTGCGTGTGCATGTGCGTGTGTGTGTACGCATGTGCGTGGGGAGCAGTGCTTCGGCCAGTTATCTCAGTGTCAGTCGACCCATGGCACTTGGGTCTGCCCTGTGACCTCCTGCCAGTGGGCGTTCGACACTTCACGTGGCCTTCACGTGCACATAGCCTGGCACACGGTAACGTCACCGCCACTTTGCGGCGAATGGGCGGTTGTTGTGGGAAGCAGTAGCCTAGCAGGTAGCGCGCTGCACTACGAAACTGGTGACCCGAGTTCGATTCCCGCTTACAGCCAACACCCAGTGACGATTATCTGACCGGTCCTGGGGCTCCCCTAGGTCGACTCGGCCCCAAATGAGTGCCTGGTGCGGTGCGTAAAAACATCGCCACTAGGGAGACAAAGGCGGCTGGGCGTGGAGCTGGCCACCCACCCCCTCGTGCGCCGTTCTGGCCTTCAAAGGTGCTCGCAAACAGTCCTTGTCCCAACAGTATGTTAGGTCTATACGGGGGATCTTTGTCTTTGTTTTTGCGTGTACGACACACGACATACATCTTGACAAACACGTTCTACGTTCTCCTTTGCAGCGCAGCGGTAGAGAAACGTGGCCATTAAAACTTAAAGGTGCGCCAAGAAGCATGGAGAGATGCACGCATGCTTGGAATTACATTGAGAGCCAGGAAGATGTCGATAATTATAAAACATGTGCAGGCTAATGGCTTCAATCAAACTGTTCGTAAAGTAAGTAGGCTCGGGCAGGACGTGTCATTGGAAGGGACGATGTTCCAGTGGTGAAGAATAATCGTGGAGTGGAAGCCACAGAACGGAACGTGTTCCAGAGAACGCTCACCGCAGAGAGATGGAGCGACGATGTCTGTTCCTGTGCAGGTGCTCGGTGGATTTTTTGACATCGCAGCATCGTTCGAGGTGGCGGCAAGGGGAGGCCTTCATTCAGCAGTGGATTGACCATGGTTGATGTGTTCATGAATTGATAACAACTTGATAGTTCCATAATTGCTTTCGTGTGCACAAACTACGTTTTAAAGTTATGCATTTTCTAATATCGTGAAAAACACTGCGCTGCATTTGCGCTACAACACGCATTATACTTAGCTAATGGATTTCTCATTTCATGTGTAGATTGAATGTCCACTTAGCAGTCGCATGCGTGCATTCGCGTGCGAGTCTTTAAAGCGTCGTTCGCATTAGGACGCCCGACGCCCGGGCATCAAACACGGAAGCAACACGGCGCTCGCGTCTACGAATTCCGTTTGATGGCGCGTAAATATAATGACTCATTTCGCCGTGTCTCAAAAGTCGCCCACAAATGGGGCTTAATGGCGTAAATGAGGGGCGCTTAACACGCGACCAGTGACCTCAATGAATGGATGGGCCACGCCGGTTCACTCTCGCATGGCAGATTGATTACAGCTCACACACAATGGCGACGGTCAAATCTGCCGAAGGGGTAAAAACAAAACGAAAAACCAATGCGGCTTTGATCGCGGCCCCACCACAGTCATTAGAACGCGGCGTTCCGAGCAAATCCCGTCGGCCCCATGGACGAAGGGGGGCCCGTCGTGAATGCAAAACCGTGGCCGGTGCATGGCTGGGCCTCACAGTTCAGCGCGCACCGCCAAAACATTCGATTCGGCAAGCAAAGAGAAAGGTTTGCCCGCCTCGTGGTAGCGTTAAGCCGTGGCTGGGCGAAACAATTGTTCGGAGCGCTGCGCTGGTGTCGCCGAGGTCCTGGGTTCGAATCCTGGCAGCCGCCCGTGATGAAACCGGACCTCAAGGTTTGATGAGCCGATGGTTTCAGCCCGGTCTTCAATTATTGCGGGAAAAAAAAAAATTCGTCGAGAGAAATGCGGTTCTGCAATTACTTTGGCCGAATTCCAGTACCGGGGAATGAAAATATTGGTTTGACCGTCGTGCAACATGGATCCTCACTGTTTTATAGGGCGGACTGGGTGGGAAAATGCTGCCCCCTCTACCATGTGTATGTGTGAACCAGAAGACACTGAAAGGGAAACTCGGAGGTAGATCTGCGATATCCACTTCTGTGGGCGGTTTGTTTCCTGCAGTACGACGGGTCGCGCTCCTCTGCGAGAGATTCAAACGGATGCTTCGCCTCGTGACGACGTGATGCCGATTAAGAAGTAAAAACATTGCTCAACAGCGTGTAGTGGATGCCTGTAAATTGGTAACTTTTTTCTCCAGAGCAGTCACACTTGCGAATCATCCAATTAAATGATGATTTTCTTTCTCCCCCACCCCCCTCCCCAACTTGCATTTCGTTGCAGGGCTTGTTACAAAATGTCTGCAACGTGCACGTTGTTATGAATGCTGTTGGGGTCTTTGCACACCACTTCATTAAAAATAAATGTTTACATTTACGCTTTGCATGCGTATTGCAGCACGTATCACGACAAAGGGATTTATTTGATCGACTTAGACCAATATTTCGAATAACAAAAGCGTTCGCCACGAACACTGCCTCCAAAAGGAAAAATAAATGTGTATATACTGTGATAGGCGTCGTTGTGGGCAATGCCCCTTCTCCATAGCACAGACAGCATTTAAGACTGTGCTGAGTTTTTGTTATCTGTGCCTGTGCACCGCTGGCAATGCAGCATCACAAATCTGTATTTGAAATATTTCGCTTATATATATAATATACTAATTCTATATTTTAAAGGGTTATGAAAAGTGATATATAAAGAGATGTGCGATAGTATTTATTTCAATGGGAATGCACTGCAGGGAATAAACCTAATGGAAGAAGATGGCTGCAAGAGTTGGGCTTCAGATAAATAGGTGCAAAAACAACGGCCATATCCCAATAAGGTCGCTGAACAAAGAAACATATCTGGAGGGACGTAACTGGGAAGCGCAACTGACCGAATTCGTCTCGGGCAATCGTTAAACGGCAATCTGCGATGAATGTGATGACGCGAAGAGGTAACAGCGGTGTTAGAAAATGTGAACGTCATCCTGTAGGCAACACACCAATGGGCCTAAACAAGAACGGTTTCAATCAGTGCCGATTGCCTGCGATGGACACATGGATGAGAAACATGTACAGTACTCTGACAGAAAGGTTTTTTTTTTCTAGCACCCTGAAAACGATTGTTTAAGGACGCTTTATAAATGATCATTATTGTTAACACAAACTGAAGAGAACAAAGCATCGTTGAGAGGTGCATGCTGGGAATTACACGGAGATACACGGGGGAACACAAATGTCAATTAGCGACGACACATTCACTGATAATTGTTTTTTACCCTTCTATCTGGCAACAAAACTGACACCTTTTTTACAAGGAGTCATGTTTGCATAGATCACAACACCTGCAGTCATAATGCAAACAAAAAACATAACTCTGATAATGTATGCACTGTCCTTGAAGTTGATTAGAGCCTAGTCTCACATGGGTTGGACCAGATGACGCCTTTTGGCGTCATACATTATCAGAGTTAAGTTTTTTGTTTGCATTATGACTGCAGGTATTGTGGTCTATGCAAACATGACTCCTTGTAAAAAAGGTGTCAGTTTTGTTGCCAGATAGAAGGGTAAAAAACCAATTATCTTATTTTTTACTGGCAAATGAGGTTCCAATGGTGACACATTCACTGTTTAGATAAGTGGGGCTTGGAGGACGGACGGGACGCGTCGCTGGAATGGACGATGGCTGACGTGAGAGGCTGGTGATGGAGCGGCATCCAAACGATGGAACACAACCGAGCCCAGAGCCGACGGTACCAGGTCACGCACGTAGGAGCGAGATGGATTGTGCTGTTACTGCAAGACTGTGAGGATGGCGATAACGTGAGGAGGCTTTTTTGTATCCAGAAGAAAGAATGAATCATCGCTAATTATGATGATGAACATGCTCGTGGCATTTCACCGCTTTATTTTCACAGCTGAAATCAGCGCATTAACTCTTCACAAAGAATACTGCGCACACCACCCACGGACCTGCCCATCGACTAATAGCAACGAATCCGGTTGCAGTGCTAGCCAGGAGATCGGGTCGAACCGGTGACCTCCGGATCACGAGCCCGGCACGCTGAACCACGACGCCACGGGAGCACGCCGTGCGTCGTCCGAATCATCTTAACATTTTCGGATTCCAATGACCGCATGCCAGCGCTGCGCCAACGCTGGCATGCGGTTGGGACCCTTGGCCCAGTGTCTGTCCCGGAGTTCACGTTTTACTGCGTGGGAAGACTGCATCGTCAGCCGCAGCCTTCTTTTCTACCTCGCTCTCTCTCCTCCAATCCTCCTCCTCCTCCTTGTGGAATTTCCATCCCAGGACCCGCACGGCGGTCACCGAAGCCCTCTGCGGCGCAAACCCACAATGCACCGTGGCTCGCCAAGCCGTGCGCGGCCTTGGCTTGGTATCGGTTCAACAACCCGTGCAAAGCAATCATTCCCCAAACTTCAGCCTAATAGGGGGCCAGTGCTGGGGCTGATGAATTCACACCCCATTAATCAGCAGCTAATGGCTTATAGCAAGTCTTCTCCACTCTCCAAAACCGCCCATCACCCACCCTTCTCACGCCCCCTCCACCCACACCCCACACGCCCCCCCTCCACCACCCCCACCCCTCACGGCCCCCCCCCCTACCCACCCCACCACCCCAGTCTCGCTCTAACGAGCAGTGGAGGTGACTCGATCCACTTAGACTCTTCTCTGCCACGACTGGAGACACCCGTGTACACACACACACACTCACGTGTGTGTGTGTGTACACATACCCGTGCACACACACACACAGGTGTACACACACACACACACGTGCGCACACACACGTGCACACACACACGTACACACACACACACGTGTACACACACACGTGTACACACACACACACGTGCACACACGTGCACACACACGAGGCGTGTACCGGAGTGTACACGAGCTCACAGACCATCGGCACACGCACGGCAGCTGCAAACTGCACGTGTATTGTTGTGTTGTTGTTGTTGTGTACTACGCACCAAGTGTGCAACAAAGACGGTATCCAAAGTAATTTCCTGCTCAACGGAGCATTGAGGTGGTCACTCACCAACCTCCCCCGTTCACAGCCCTGAGCCAATTGGTGGAAATTCCACATTTCGATGGCGGGGCAAGTCCCCCCATAGGCGGCAAGCACCGTTGATCTCCCCCACAAATTTGTACCGATTTTAATCAACCCCGGAGGGTTGGGGGTGTGGGATGATGAGCCGAGTGGAACCACCCCCCTACCACCACATCGGGAT
Organism: Entosphenus tridentatus; assembly: GCA_014621495.2. Classification (NCBI taxonomy): domain Eukaryota; kingdom Metazoa; phylum Chordata; class Hyperoartia; order Petromyzontiformes; family Petromyzontidae; genus Entosphenus; species Entosphenus tridentatus. The sequence continues at coordinate 6,537,897 of CM025660.2, read as the reverse complement.
TTGAGCCAGTTGCCCTGCACGTATCTGGTGATGCCCGTAGGGCGAGACACACAGGTACACAGGTGTGTGTGTATCACGGTGTGTGTGTGTGTGTATCACGGTGTGTGTGTGTGTATCACGGTGTGTGTCACGGTGTGTGTGTGTGTGTCACGGTGTGTGTGTATCACGGTGTGTCAGTGTGTATCACGGTGTGTGTGTATATCACGGTGTGTGTGTGTATATCACGGTGTGTGTGTGTGTATATCACGGTGTGTGTGTATGTCACGGTGTGTGTGTGTATCACGATGTGTGTTTCACGGTGTGTGTGTATCACAGTGTGTCAGTGTGTATCACAGTGTGTCAGTGTGTATCACGGTGTGTGTGTGTGTATCACGGTGTGTGTGTATGTCACGGTGTGTGTGTATGTCACGGTGTGTGTGTGTGTGTATCACGATGTGTGTGTGTATCACGGTGT